>SJYX01007508.1:62681-144798 GCA_006410675.1 Oreotragus oreotragus
GCTAGACCATTCAAGTATGACCTAAATCAAATCCCTTATGATTATACAGTAGAAAGAGAAATAGATTTAAGGGCCTAGATCTGATAGATAGAGTGCCTGATGAACTATGGAATGAGGTTCATGACACTGTACAGGAGACAGGGATCAAGACCATCCCCATGGAAAAGAAATGCAAAAAAGCAAAATGGCTGTCTGGGGAGGCCTTACAAATAGCTGTGAAAAGAAGAGAAGTGAAAAGCAAAGGAGAAAAAGGAAAGATATAAGCATCTGAATGCAGAGTTCCAAAGAATAGCAAGAAGAGATAAGAAAGACTTCTTCAGCGATCAATGCAAAAAAATAGAGGAAAACAACAGAATGGGAAAGACTAGAGATCTCTTCAAGAAAATTAGAGCTACCAAGGGAACATTTCATGCAAAGATGGGCTCGATAAAGGACAGAAATGGTCTGGACCTAACAGAAGCAGAAGATATTAAAAAGAGGTGGCAAGAATACACAGAAGAACTGTACAGCAAAGAACTTCATGACCAAGATAATCATGATGGTGTGATCACTCACCTAGAGCCAGACATCCTGGAATGTGAAGTCAAGTGGGCCTTAGAAAGCATCACTATGAACAAAGCTAGTGGAGGTGATGGAATTCCAGTTGAGCTATTTCAAATCCTGAAAGATGAACATACAATATAGGAACTGGGATACTGACTGTCTGCACAGTCAAAAATTCCCCTATAATATGTTGGTACTCTGTATATGTGGATTCTCAGTATCTTTTGTTATCCTCCATATTTGTGGTTCTATATTAGCAATTCAACTAACTGTGAATGTAGTACCACAGTATTTACTATTGAAAAATATTCATGTATAAGTAGGCCTACCCAGTTCAAACACATGTTGTTCAAGGATCAACTGCATTTTATAATAATGATGGAATTAAAATAAAATTAACAAGAGAAAAATCACACCAAAAATTTGCAAAAGAAATAATACAATAATAAATGAAGCCACTTGAAATATTACAAAATGTTTTAAACTGAATTAATATGAAAATTCAACATATCAAAAGTTGTAGGATGCACCTAAAGCATTTATTAATGCATAATTTATATATCTTTAAAAATAGGTACAGAATGTCAGTGAAGAAGTGTCTCAAATAAAACATCTAGCTTCTAAAAACATTAAATGAAAGTAAATTAAAATCAAAACCAAAAATAAGAAAGATAATAAAGATAAGAAAGGAAATCGGTAACATTAAAAGTATAAAAAGAATAGAGAAAATTAACAAAACCCTTTAGTTTTGTGAAAAAGCCAAGAAAATTGATAAACTTCCCCACAGACTGTTAAAATTAAAAGCAGAGAACATACAAAGAAACATCACAAATGAAATGGGGATACCATTATAGATGCTTTATGCCAATATATTTCCCACCTTATAAATGGGGCAAATTTTTTGAAAGACACAAACTAAGAAAGCGTTCTAAGAAACAAATAGATAGCCTAAGTAGTCTTTATATAAATAAATTTCATTATGCAATATCTCACTATATAGAAAACTCTGAGAAAGTAAACTGGTAAATTCTTGCAGGCATTTAATGAATAAATAATTTTAATTTTAGACAAACTCAGAAACTAGAAAATAAGGAATACTCTGAACTCATTGTGAGGACAGTATTGACCTGACACCAAAATCAAAGTGTTCACTGGATCTAAATATTAAAATATATTTTTATCATTCTGCCTTATAATTCTAGTAGGAAGGATAAAAAGGAAATAAAATTTTAATAAATGAATACCTATCTCATGATATAAGTAGTTCTTAGGCACCACCAGGGCAGAAGTTACAACGATGTGCAAACAGAATCACTGTGATGATAATCACTACATATGACACATCAGCCTCTGAAATGCCAAAATTTTTTCATCATTGTAACATTTTCAGGGACCCTAATATTTTTGTTGTTTACCACTATCACAATTTTTATATGATCACCAATATACCAGTTCATGCAGATAACACATGTCCATTACCAGCACAATAAAAACATTGTTTATAAATAAAAATCATTCTGAAAATGGCCCTTCTGGGAAAAGAATGACCATCCATCCCCTTTTACAATCACTTCTAGATGTATTTAGAAAAAGAAAAGGAACATTTTGGCAGTTTTCATACATATTTCTAAGCAGTAAACTTTAAAAATAACTGTATCAAAATTCAGTTTTATGCTTGCATGCTTAACTCAGTCGTGTCTGACTCTGAAGGATCTTCCTCACCCAAGGATCGAACCTACTTCTCCTGCATCTCCTGCACTGGCAGGCAGGTTCTTTACCACTAGCACTACCTGGGAAGCCAAACTCAGTTTAAGAAATTCTTTACAAACATAATTATTTTATCCTTAGATTTGTAGAATTGAAAAGTTTCTCCCATTCAAAAGATTAATCATGGAAAATATTAATTTCTGATCAAAAGCAAAGAATTATTTCTTCAATGTACTTGATCTACATACTTGAGGAAGATGATTTATATAGGCATAAACATCAGACACGACTGAGCAACTAAAAGACACACACAAAAACATTTCTTAGATTTATGCTTTTCAATTAAAAGAGAATGCATTGTGATTTCATATTTAATCAAAATAATTTTAATTGAAAAGAAAAAAAGTTATATGCATGTTCAAAATAGCTGTCCTTTTGTTCTCTGTTCTTTCCTTGCCCAACCAGTGCCTGCTTCAACCGTACCCTGCTCAAATGACTGACCTTCCTATGTATTTGCCTTAGACCCCAAATAGTGATGTTTCTTGTCAAAAGGGTAGTGAGTGGTGTGCCCTCTGCTGTTTCCCTGGTAACTAATGAGCCCACCTGACATCAACTCCCCTGTAGCTGGTAACTGGTAATCTTTCATTCACCTCAAATAAAGATTGCCACCATATTGTGGACTTAAAAAAAAAAGCACAATGTGAGAGTTATGACTTAAGTTTTCTTTGGCGCAATATGAGGACTGCAGCCCAAGAGGCTGCACCTCGGATAGCTCTGAGAAACTGTTCCAAAGAAACAGAGGAGGAAGGTAAATATATATTATTTTGGTGAAGAGGGAGTTCAATGCAATCTGGCACTTATCCTGCAAAAGGTTTTCTGCTAGTCACAAGGAGCTAATGTCACCATGAATGGATTTAGTGTTTTTCTAGATATAAGGAGATGCAAGGATTGGGCTCAAAATATCAGTTCCTAAAAATATTTATCTGAAGACCTGTTCCACCAGTTTTCCTGGAACACAAGTGCCTCATGTCTGTTCTCTACCCTAAACTCCTTTCAGAGCATGACAAAAGTCAACAAATAGAGCAACACAGGATTTGGTCCAGCAGAGGTACATTGTAAATGCCCTTGGAAGCGCCAATATGTGGTTGACAATATTCTACCTGCTGTGTGCTGTACATTGTAGAGTGTCTATCGAGAACCCTGCCTCCAACATATAAGCCCCTTCCCCCATCTATTAAACCATTGCTGTCTCTGTTGCTGACTTTGACTGTTCCTTTGACCTTGAAGCTGCAATCATCATCTTCAATCAGCTTCACTGCAGATGGTGATTGCAGCCGTGAAATTGAAAGACACTTACTCCTTAGAAGGAAAGTTATCACCAACCTAGACAGCATATTAAAAAGCAGAGACATTACTTTATCAACAAAGGTACATTTAGCCAAGGCTATGGTTTTTCCAGTAGTCATGTATGGATTTGAGAGTTGGACTATAAAGAAAGCTGAGCACCGAAGAATTGATGCTTTTGAACTGTGATGTTGGAGAAGACCCTCGAGAGTCCCTTGGACAGTGAGGAGATCCAACCAGTCCATCCTAAAGGAAATAAGTCCTGGGTGTTAATTAGACGGACTGATGTTGAAGCTGAAACTCCAATACTTTGGCCACCTGATGTGAAGAACTAACTCATTTGAAAAGACCCTGATGATGGGAAAGATTGAGGGCAGGAGGAGAAAGGGATGACAGAGGATGAGATGTCTGCATCACCGACTCAATGGACATGAGTTGGGGTAAACTCTTGGAGTTGGTGATAGACAAGGAGGCCTGGTGTGCTGCAGTTCATGGGGTCTCAAAGAGTTGGACATGATTGAGTAACTGAACTGAACTGAACTTGACCTTGAAGCTGGGCAAGTGCAGGTCTTAGAGACCTGTAGGGTCAGCCCAACAGTATATCACAAATTCCTATCTTCAAAATCTCTCTCCAAATGTAATAAGCTATTCTCTAAACAATGCAGTGTTCACAAAGGTTTAGGAGGAACCTTTAGGGAAAGAAACAATAGAAAACATACTATTCTTGTATTCTAATCACCGCTGGTTGAAGAGTTAGAAATTATCACAGAACACAAAATACTCAAACGTTAAAATAGAGTTGTCCTCAAGTTCTTATGAGGAGAACTTGAAAAGTATAAATTCTAATTATGAATTGTAGAGATAGGAAATCTATTATTTAAATATTTCCCTCATTTCAGTTGCGCAGTCATGTCTGACTCTGAAATCCCATGGACTCTCCTCTTTCACATTCATCAGGAGGTATTTTAGTTCTTCAAGTTCTGCCATAAGGGTGGTATCAAAGCATATCTGAGGTTATTGATATTGCCCGGCAATCTTGATTCCACCTTGTGCTTCATCCAGCCTGGCATTTCACATGTTGTACTCTGCATGTAAGTTAAATAAGCAGAGTGACAATATACAGCCTTGACGTACTCCTTTCCCAATTTGGAACCAGTCTGTTGTTCCATGTCCAGTTCTAACTGTTGCTTCTTGACCTGCATACAGATTTCTCTGCTGCTGCTGCTAAGTCACTTCAGTCGTGTCCGACTCTGTGTGACCCCATAGACGACAGCCCAACAGGCTCCCCCGTCCCTGGGATTCTCCAGGCAAGAATACTGGAGTGGGTTGTCATTTCCTTCTCCAATGCATGAAAGAGAAAAGTGAAAGTGAAGTCGCTCAGTCTGTCCGACTGCTAGCGACCCCATGGACTGCAGCCCACCAGGCTCCTCCGTCCATTGGATTTTCCAGGCAAGAGTACTGGGGTGGGGTGCCGTTGCCTTCCCCGACAGATTTCTCTGGTAAGTAGTAAATATTATATACATATCTGTATACACATACACATATTTTCATAGTATTCTATGAACAAAACAATTTAAAAGACATGCCATTCTTTAAAATTATATAAGCAAGTATTATAAGTGCATAAAAATAAGCTTTTTTTATTGTAATGTAAGTGCCTGACATTAAGCTTTAGATTTCTGAGAAATCCATTTCAAAGTCATCCTTCTTTAACAAATATATTGCCAGCTGTATGGATTTCCCTGGTGGTTCAGACAGTAAAGAATTTGCCTGCAAGGCAGGAGACCCGGGTTCAATCCCTTGGTTGTGCATGTTGTAGGAGCTTGTAATTTCCTCACTTCTGTCTGGCCACAGCAAAAATTTGAAGCCATGGATGGACCAGTGTTACAGCTCCATGATACAGCTCAGTTTTATTTGGCAAGCAAAGGGAAATACATCCTTGCGACATGAAGGTGGGCCGACCCAAAAGACTGGGAGAGCAGAGAAGCCCCTGGCTCTGTTTCGGCTCCTCTTCTTATTTGCTGTATCTCCTCCCCCTGAGCCTGCCCTATTTAATCTTGCTAGCCAGGAGGGCTGCTTGTTCTACCTGAGAGTCTCACTCCAGTCCTTGGACCTTCCTTTGTTCTATTTTTGTGGGCTTTTCCCTTCTTTGTCTTTTAGCCACCGCCATTCTGGACTCCTTTTTCCTATTCTAATTACCTAACAGAAAGATTCCCTGGAGAAGGGAATGGCAACTCACTCTGCTATTTTTGCCTGGAGAAGTCCATGGACAGAGGAGCCTGATGGGATACAGTCCTTGGGGTTGCAAAGGGTCAGACAGCATTGATCAACTAACAGTTTCAAGTCACTGCTGCTGCTGCTAAGTTGTTTCAGTCATGTGCGACCCCACAGACAGCAGCCCATCAGGCTCCCCCGTCCCTGGAATTCTCCAGGCAAGAACACTGGAGTCGGTTGCCATTTCCTTCTCCAATGCATGAAAGTGAAAAGTGAAAGTGAAGTCGCTCAGGAGTGTCTGACTTTTTGCGACCCCATGGACTGCAGCCCACCAGGCTCCTCCATCCATGGGATTTTCCAGGCAAGAGTACTGGAGTAGGGTGCCATTGCCTTCTCCAAGACCATCTGAGGCTACATTAAAAGAACCAGAGGAACTCATCAAGACGATTACTTGAGGGATTTCCCTGGAAGTCCAGTGGTTAAGAATTTGCCTTCCAACGTAGAGTGTGTGGGTTCAATTCCTAGACAGGGAAAAAAGATTCCTCATGCTGCCTGGCCAAAAAAAAAGCCAAAACCTAAAACAGAAGCAATGTTGTAACAGATTCAATAAGGCTTTAAAAATGGTAGACATAAACAACAACAACAACAACAAAATTAGATGAAATTAAAGGAGCCATTCAAAAAACTAAGATCACGGCATCTACTCCCACCTCTTCATGGCAAATAGATGGGGAAAATGTGGAAACAGTCTCAGATTTTATTTTCTTGGGCTGCAAAGTCACTGTGACTGCAGCCATGAAATTAAGAAACACTTGGTCCTTGGATGAATAGCTATAACAAACCTAGACAACATATTAAGAAGCAGAGATATCACTTTGCCAACAAAGATTCATACAGTCAAAGCTACGATTTTTTCCAGCAGTCATATACATATGTGGGTATTGGACCATAAAGATGGCTGAGCACTAAAGGCTGATGCTTTTGAAGTGTTGTGCTTGAGAAGATTCTTGAGAGCCTCTTAGACAACAAGGAGATCCAACCAGTCCATCCTAAAGGAGATAGGTCCTGGGTGTTCATTGGAAGGACTGATGTTGAAGCTGACGCTCTAATATTTTGGTCGCCTGATGCGAAAAGCTGACTCATTAGAAGAGACCTGATGCTGGGAAAGACAGAACAGGAGAAGGGAGCTACAGATAACGGGATGGTTAGGTGGCATCGATGAATCAATGGACATGAGTGTGAGCAAACTCTGGGAGACAGTGATGGACAGAAATCTGGCATGCTGCAGTCCATGGAGCACAGCATCAGACCCAGCTTAGCACCTGAACAACAACAGCAAAGGAGTAATGTCCCTGAACACACCCTAATCTTATGAGTATCCCTGCTCTTGAAGAACCATTGTTATAAAACTCCTCATCAAATCCTCCTAGGTTGGGACACAGTTTGGAGGGGGGAGTCAAAAGCTTACTGTATCCCTTTTGCCTGGCAAAGCAATAATGCTTTTTTTTTTTTCTATTTCACTCAAAGCTCTGTCTCTAAGATTTGATTTGGCATTGATAGGCAGAGGTGGCAGAGGTTAAAGTGGTGAGATACCATCACCAACCCAACGGACCTGAGCTTGAGCCAACTCCAGGAGATAGAGGTGGGCTGGGAAGCCTGGTGTGCTGCAGTCCATGGGGCTGCAAAGAATTGGAGATAACAACTGAACAACAATAATACAGGGG
Organism: Oreotragus oreotragus; assembly: GCA_006410675.1. NCBI lineage: Eukaryota > Metazoa > Chordata > Mammalia > Artiodactyla > Bovidae > Oreotragus > Oreotragus oreotragus. Next base: position 70,214 of record SJYX01007508.1, read on the forward strand.
CCACGATTCTGGCATCTCTCTCTTTCTCTCCCACCCCTACATGACCTCCCTATGTGACTCTCAGGCCCAATATGTGGCCTCCAGGATGTGGGAGAATAAGCCTTGTTTTTTCAATTGCCTGCTCATTGTTACTGAGGTGTATCTTACAATATCTTGCACTAATAAAAAGAACAACAAGCTTGGCTCCTACTGTCTGAATGTCTGTGGGAGCTCTGTACAAGCAGTATGGCCCTGTGAGTGCCTCAGGCACTCCTAGCCAGTAGCATCACTACCCATAGTCGGAGACCAACAGACCAACATGCAATGGAACATATCATTTGTAGTTAAATTTCTAAGTTGCATTCTGGGAAAAATTATCTATTGGAAATGGTAGAGAGAGGATATGACAGCAAAGGCTAATCATAACTATTCCCAGCTTGATGACAGCACCAACACCATTCTGTCGTTTGAATGGAAAAACATATTTACTTTCTCAAATTTTTATTAACTGTATTTTAAATAGGGCTTCCCCTGTGGCTCAGTGGTTAACAATCTGCCTGCAGTGCAGGAGTCACAAGAGACACAGGTTCGATCCCTGGGTCTGGAAGATCCCCTGGAGGAGGGCATGGCAACCCACCCCAGTATTCTTCCCTGGAGCTGGCAGTCTACAGTCTATAGGGTCGCAAAGAGTCAGACACAACTGAAGCAACTTAGTACACACACATGTATTTTAAATAACATCAGGATTAAGGCCCTATATTTAACTTCCTCATATCCCTATCATCTATTTTCTGCATAGCTGATTCATCCTTATAAGTGGGTGTGTCAAGCAGTTACTGCCACAGTACTATACACAAAGCACTAGAAAACAGCCTCATGTGTCTATGCATCAGATGGTTGAAAGATCTGGAGTCAGACTGGGCTCAGTCTGGCTCTCTGCTTCAGCTTGGGTCTGGGTCTGTTCCATCTAACTCCTTGGAGGAAGGGACTAGCTCACTCAGTGTCAGACATACAAGAAAGGCATCATGGTCATACAAGTGTATCAACTCTCTGCTGCCATAATATCTACTCACTTCCTATCGGTTAAAGTAAGTCACATGGTTGGTAACATTAGGGCCCCATTCATCCTGCAGATTTGAACAAGTAAAAGCAGAATCCAGGTGTGTGACCAGCAACTTAATTTACAGTTTGATCGTATGAGCATCATGTTTAGAGCTCAGTCGCTCAGTTTTGTCTGACCCTTTGCAACCTCATGGACTGTAGCCTGCCAGACTCCTCTGTCCATGGGATTGTCCAGGCAAGAATACTGGAGTGGTTTGCCATTTTCTTTTCCTGTTACAGTGTAAAACCAACAAAATTTTTTTATGAAAAGAGTATAAAAGAATTATATATAAATATAATTTATTTATGAGTTTATTTTCTCTATTAGTAGAATATTATTAAAATTTAATTTTAATATAGCAACTTAATTTACATTTTGATCATATGAGCATCGAATAGTAGAATATTAAATTTTACTATTTAATATTCTACTAATAGAAAGAAAAAATAAACCTTCATTTTGAGCCTGTTTGACCTAAGGGGAAAGGAAATTTTCTAGAGTAGCTTTTGAAAATATAAAATGCTAACTTATGGACATAAATCTTAGAAAAAATTATAACATGGATGGACTCTATATCACTAGTATGGATTCAATACAGGTAGCTTGTGCTGTTTATAATTCTAATAGTACTGAAGACCTAATTGTGTAGGCTACTGTTCTAGGTACTAACATTTAGCATTATTAATAGTAAAAAAATATTATAACAGATTGTGCAAAGATGATGATGCAATACCACATTCATTAGTTAGAAACTGTAACCATTACTATACAAGAGAAAATCCAGTGGCTTAAGAAAGATATAGAAAATTAAATTCAAATAGCTTGTCCAGCGGGGAAGGCAATGGCACCCCACCCCAGTACTCTTGCCTGGAAAATCCAATGGACGGAGGAGCTTGGTGGGCTGCGGTCTATGGGGTCACACAGAGTCAGACACGACTGAAGTGACTTAGCAGCAGCAGCAGCTTGTCCAGCATCTTACATATAGTAAATAGTAGAGTTAGATTTCAATTAAACCCACATGCTTAACTAGCTGATTGTATTTCTCCTTCATATGTTCATATCTGGTATAGCTTCATTACTGCTTCAAATCTGGTGTAGTCTTCATATCCCACCTAATTTTTATATCCCACCTAATTTTTATATCCCACCTTTGGATCCTCCTGGAAAAAACGGACAATAACTTTCAATATGTGTGTTAAGCCACTTCAGTAGTGTCTGACTCTTTATGACCCTATGGGCTGTAGCCCACCAGGCTCCTTTATCCATGGGATTCTCCAGGCAAGAATACTGGAGTGGGTTGCCATGCCCTCCTCCAGGGGATCTCCCCAATCCAGGGATCGAACCTGGGTCTCTTAGGTCTCTTGCACCTGCAGGTGGGTTCTTTACCACTAGTGCCACCTGGGAAGCCCCACTTTCATATATCATTTATGCCATTTTCAAGGCTGATTATCTTCTTTAGGTATTTAGAAGGCAAATATAATATATGCACGATTGTTTTACAAAACTTAGATCCATTCTTTTTGAAGTTAATATGATGCTGTTTCTATATTGACAAGTAAGTCCACCAGATAAGTAAATATTTAATATGATTAAAATTAATTCCTTATACTGAGCAATTCAATATTGTAGCTATTGTTAATTATAAAAATTAGTATTGCTCAAAAAATCAGTTTAACACAATCTATGTAATTATATTTTTAGCTATCAAATAACGAGCAGTAACAAAATTGCCCCCAGTCCCTAAACATTCCACTAAAATGTAAAAATAACACAGACGGAAAAGAAAGTATCTAAAACCAAACAGCAAGTGAAAAAGATATAGCTATGTCTCTTCACTGATATGTTCAAACTAATTATTTATCCTTAATACAGTAAAGAGAAGCTGGCCTGACACTGTGATTCATTCTTAGTCTCTTCTTATAATGAAACTCAATCAAAAATAAGTGATGTACTTCTAATGGGTTAACCATATTTTAGAAAGTTTTAATATAGTTAATTTTGATAATTTCTTTAAAATGATCATACGTAAATATACATTTTAGCATTCCAATAAAACGTGTCTCAGATAGATACATTTTATTCATGGCAACACAGTAGCCAATATCCCTTTCTTTCATCTTTACATGGCATACATTAGAAACCATTCCAACAGGAAGCCTTGGAAAAAACATTATTACTGAATCAAAGACCCGGCACTGATTCACCTGCTGTGTGACTCTGAGAACATAATATATAAAAGTGCTGAGTCGTTTTTTAATCTTAGTCAGAAAATATGATTAATGCATCTCTTAGCATTATTTAAGATTTAAACCTAGCAATACTTGTTAAAGTGTTTATAAACTCTAAATAACATGCAAACATAAAATTAAATTTCATTATGACCACTGCCTTAAAACCTAGGGTATCTGCAGATACTTGAATAGAGAATTTTGGAATTTTAGAAGAGGTAATTTACGAGTATAGCTTAAATATAATAACACAATCTAATAGAACCTATTCCTACAATGGAAATAATTATATCAAAGGAAAGCAAATATGTGCAAAAAATAATTAAGCATGGTATATTACTTATCAATTGCTGCATGACAAACTGCCATGAAATTTAACAGCTTAAAATTGCAATTATTTTATTTTTTTCAGGCTTCCCAGGTGGCACAGAGGTAAAGAATCTGCCTGCCAATGAAGGATACAAAAGAGACACAGGTTTAATCCCTAGGTTGAGAAGATCCCCTGGAGGAGGAAATGGCCACCCACTCCAGTATTCCTGTCTGGAAAATCCTGTGGACAGAGAAGCCTGGGGAGCTACAGATGATGTAGACACAAAGAGTTGAACTCAGTTGAGCGTATATGCACACATTTTTATTTCTGGCCACACTGCATGGCTTGCAGCATCTTAGTTTCCTGACCAGGAAATGAATCCAGCCCTCAGCAATGAAAATGCAGTCTTCATCACAGGACAGCCCAGGAATTCCCTAAAATTACAAACTTTCAATCTCAATTTTCTGCGGGTCAGAGTTCTGGGAGTGGTTCTCCAGAAGCCTAAGCTGGGTGGTTCTCATCTGGAAGTCTCACCAGGATGCAGTCAATGTACTGGCTGTGGCTGGGGCAGTCTGAAGACTTGACGGAAGACTTGCCAAGATGACTCATTCACATGGCTGTCAACAGGTGCCTCAGATCCTCACCACGAGTACCTTTCTAAAGTACTTATTGAATGTTCTCACAACATGACAGCTCTCTTTCCCCAATGCCAGTGATTCAAGAAGAAGGTAAGGAGGAGGCTGGCAGAATCTTGACCGACTCTTACAAGCTTCACATCATCAGTTTTGCTGTATTCTACTTGTTGAAAGTAACTCACTAAATCCTTCAAGCGAGGCTTCCACAGTATTTGAACCATGAACTTCCAGATGTACAAGATGGATTTAGAAAAAGCAGAGGAACCAGAGATTAAATTGCCAACATCCGCTGGATCATAGAAAAAGCAAGGGAATTCCAGGAAAATATCTCCTACTTCACTGATTATGCTTAAGACCTTAACTGTGTGGATCACAAAAATGGTGTAAAATTCTTAAAGAGATGGCAATATGAGATCACCTTACCTGTCTCCTGATAAATCTGCAAGAAAGTCAAGAAGCAACAATAGAACCAGACATAGAACAACAGACTGGTTCAAAATTGGGAAAGGAGTACATCCAAGGCTGTATATTGTCACCCTGCTTATTAAACTTACGCACAGAGTACATCATGTGAAATTCCAAAACGGATGAAGCTCAAGCTGGAATCGAGACTGCCAGAGAAATAACAAATAAACGCATATAGGCAACGAGACCACCCTAATGGCAAGCCAGGCTTCAGCAGTATATGAACTGTGAATTTCCAGATGTTCAAGCTGGTTTTAGAAAAGGCAGAGGAACCAGAGATCAAATTGCCAACATCCGCTGGATCATGGAAAAAGCAAGAGAGTTCCAGAAAAACATCTATTTCGGCTTTATTGACTATGCCAAAACCTTTGACTCTGTGGATCACAATAAACTGTGGAAAATTCTGAGACAGATGGGAATACCAGACCACCTGACCTGCCTCTTGAGAAGCCTATATGCAGGTCAGGAAGCAACAGCTAGAACTGGACATGGAACGGACTGGTTTCCAAATAGGAAAAGGAGTACATCAAGGCTGTATATTGTCACCCTGCTTATTTAACTTATATGCAGAGTATCTCATGAGAAATGCTAGACTGGAAGAAACGCAAGCTGGAATCAAGATTGCTGGGAGAAATATCAATAACCTCAGATATGCAGATGACACCACCTTTATGGCAGAAAGTGAAGAGGAACTAAAAAGCCTCTTGAAGAAAGTAAGAGTGGGGAGTGAAAAAGTTGGCTTAAAGCTCAACATTCAGAAAACAAAGATCATCGCATCTGACCCCATCACTTCATGGGAAATAGATGGGGAAACAGTGGACACAGTGTCAGACTTTATTTTGGGGGGCTCCAAAATCACTGCAGATGGTGACTGCAGCCATGAAATTAAAAGACACTTACTCCTTGAAAGAAAAATTATGACCAACCTAGATAGCATGTTGAAAACCAGAGACATTACTTTGCCAACAAAGGTCTGTCTAGTCAAGGCTGTGGTTTTTTCAGTTAAAATGTATGGATGTGAGAGTTGGACTGTGAAGAAAGCCGAGAGCCAGAGAATTGATGCTTTTGAACTGTGGTGTTGGAGAAGACTCTTGAGAGTCCCTTGGACTGCAAGGAGATCCAACCAATCCATTCTGAAGGAGATCAGCCCTGGGTGTTCTTTGGAAGGAATGATGCTAAAGCTGAAACTCCAGTACTTTGACCACCTCATGTGAAGAGTTGACTCATTGGAAAAGACTCTGATGCTGGAAAGGATTGTTTGCAGGAGGAGAGGGGGACGACAGAGGATGAGAAGGCTGGATGGCATCACTGACTCGATGGACATGGGCCTGAGTGAACTCTGGGAGTTGGTCATAGACAGGGAGGCCTGGCATGCTGCGATTCATGGGATCACAAAGAGTTGGAAACGACTGAGTGACTGAACTGACTGAACTAAACTGAATGGCAGAAAGTGAAAAGGTACTAAGGAACATCTTGATGAAGGGGAAAGAAGAAAGTGATAAAGCTGGCTTAAAATTCAACATTCAAAAAAAAAAAAAAAAAGAACACGGCATCCAATCCTATCACTTCCTGGCAAATAGAAGGGGGAAAATGGAAGCAGTGACAGCCTCCAACATCACTGCAGACAGTGATTGCAGCCATGAAATTCAAAGATGCTTGCTTCTTAGAAGAAAATCTATGACAAACTTACACAGCAAATTAAAAAGCAGAGACATCACTTTACTGAAGGTCTGTCTAGTCAAAGCTATGGTTTTTCTAGTAGTCACGTATGGATGTGAGAAGAAGCCTGAACACAAAATAATTGATGCTTTTGAACTATGGTTTTGGAAAGAATCCTTGAGAGTCTATTGGACAGCAAAGATATCCAACCAATCAATCCTTTAGGAATCAACCCTGAATGTTCTTTGGAAGGGCTGATGCTGAAGCTCCGATAGTTTAGCCACCTGCTGTGAAGGACTGACTCACCGGAAAAGACCTTGATAATGGGGATAATTGAAGGCAAAAGGAGAAGGGGGTGACAGAGAGTAAGATGATTAGGTAGCATCACTAATTCAGTGGATATGAGTTTGAGCAAACTCCGGGAGATAGGGAAGGACAGGGAAGCTTGGCACGCTGCAGTCAATGGGGTTGCAAAGAGCTGGACATGACTGGGTGACTGAACACCACCACCACCACCAAATCCAGCCCACAGTGAAAGGAAGGAGAATCAAGCTCTACTTCCTGAAAGGAGAGCCATCAAAGATTTTGTGCACACTTGTAAACACTTCAAATTTCACTCCCACTATTATGATCCAGTAATAAAGTGGGTCTCATTCAGTCTGCATCAAGTCAATTATTTTAATTATCATGAAGTTCTTACTAAAGCTACTATGCATGTATGTGCATGCTTGTGCTCAGTTGTGTCCAACTCTCTGTGACTCCATAGACCCCATAGACTGTAGCCCAACGGGCTTCTCTGTCTGGAATTTTCCAAGCAAGAATGCTGGAGTGGGTTGCCATTTCCTTCTCCAGGGGATCTTCCTGACCCAGAGATTGAACCCATATCTTCCAAGTCATCTGCACTACAGGCAGTTTCTTTCTTTTTTTTTTTTTTTAACCACTGTACCACCTGGGAAAGGATGCTGAAACAGATGGTGGGGATAGTGAAACTTATTTACCTTTTAATGTATAAATCAGATATGTATAAAGTATAGAAATACACAATAAGAAATTTAAAAAAATAAAAAAAAGAGTTCGTGTAAAAAAAAATTAATAAATACAAAAAATAAAAAAAATAAAAATAAAAAAATAAAAAAAAGAAATACACAATATACTGTGGTATAAAACTTTATATGAGAGTAATTAGAAAAATAATGTCTAAGAACTCCTGGCAGGGTTAATAATAAACAGGTTAAAGACAAGTGATTTAATTTCTTTCTGCTTTAATAAGATAGTCAGAGATTTAATTTGTCTAATTGTTGAAACATTTTTACATATGTCAGGTATAGTTGCTGAACAGTTAAATACTTTAAGAAGCAATTAACTGGTTTTATGGTTAATTCAACCAAAATATTTCACACAGTCATGAAAAAAAATTACATCTATTCACACACACACAAACATACATTTGTGTATTTAAAATGGTATTTAGAGTACAAGTTTAATCAAGAGTATGAGTTTAATGCTTCTATATGCATTATCACAATACAACATCAGAATCAGTATGGGGAATTAGAAAAGCCACAGAGTAAGTGTACTCCTGGGTTACTATCATTAACACTACAAATTTATAACCAATAATTTTTTTGTAATTATAAGCCTAGTAGTTGAGAAAAAATTTGAACTTAATAATATGTGGTAACGCATCATGCTTCTGAAAAAATAGAGCCAAGGGAGAAATATAGGTTTCAAAGTTAACATTCATAGTTATATCTTTTAATGAGTTGATGACAATAACAGGAATAACTATATATAAATATAAATAATTCGCTTCATGTTGATCTGGCATTAAAGTTCCTGTTTTCTTCTAATAACAAAGGGTTCTTCCCCGAAAGCAATGCCTAAGTGTGATAATTATCTACTTTGCAAGCATCTTTTAAACTGTTATCACTTTGGAATTCTATCTTAAGAACAGACTTTTCAACTTCTCCCCAAATTAAACACTCCAGAATAGTGGTGTAAAGTGGCATTGTATAAACATGGAGTGTTAAAACCAGCACCATCCCTTTCCAGATGTGTGAATTTTATTCAAGACCATTATTAGTGAGTACCTACCATATAACAGGCACTGTTTAAGGAGAAGCAACACAACATGAAATAAGATGCTGTTTATCTGTTTATATACTCATGGAGTGTGAATGTTCTGAATTGGCTAATATTTAGTTCTCCATCTTTCCATCTATAAAATGGGGAAAGTGTTGTACTCTAGACATAATGCTGTTGCTTAAATTAAATATGGCAATTTCTGTACTGAGCTTTGCATACACTACAGCAGATAAGAGTTTAGTCAATAAATAATTGATATCCCTGTGATTTTAGGACCCATCTTGGTAATTCCCATAGAATTCTAGACAGTCTTTGTTCTTTATTAAGACATTATTGTTTTCCTTATTTCTAATTCTGAGACTGAATTTCACTCTTTTATTTTGATTCATAGACTACTAATGGTAATTTAATGGGAGAAAAAACATTCTTCTACAGAGTATTTGCTTAACATCAATGCCTATCCTTGAAACATAATGTATAAAACAAATAACCACAAAGGTATGTTAAATCAGATAATTAAAGAATATGGAGAAACAGACATAGAGAATAGACTTATGGACATGGGGAGAGGAGAGGAGAGGGTGAGATATATGCAGAGTTACATGGAAACTTACATTACCGCATGTAAAATAGATAGCCAACAGGATTGCTGTATGGCTCAGGAAACTAAAAGGGGCTCTGTATCAATCTAGAGGGATGGGATGGGGAGGGAAATGAGAGGGAGTTTCAAAAGGAAGGGGATAATGTATACCTACGGCTGATTCATGTTGAGTACTGATAGAAAATAGCAAAATTCTATAAAGCAATTATCTTTCAATTCAAAATAAATTAATTTTTAAAAAAGAACAAGATATTGAGTAAACTGAAAACTATTGTGACTTCATTAACCAGGTTTAGAGCTGTTTCCCTTTAATGGCAAAATATTCTTTCAGACTCCATTTAGGGCCCTATTTCAATACAGACCTACAGCTTTCTTGTTGTTGTTCAGCTGCTAAGCCCTGTCTGACTCCTTGCAAACCCATGAACTGCAGCTCATCAGACTTCCCTATCCTTCACTATCTCCTGGAGTTTGCTCAGACTCATGTCCATTGAGTCTGTGATGACATCTTTCTAGAGGGCATATAAAGCTATTAGTCAAAAATGTTCCTCTGGGAAAAGTCGAGTGGATTCAGTGGGCAACACAACCCAGAAGCATGTGACCTTCATAAGCAATCTTACCCACCCCATATATTTAATTTCTCTCATCTAAACAAAGGAGCTGATAATTGTTCATTGTTTTTCAGTCACCAAGTCATGTTTGACTCTTCATGACCCCATGGACTGCAGTATGTCAGGCATCCCTGTCCTCCACCATTTCCTGGAGTTTACCCAAGTTCATGTGCATTGCATCAGTGATACCATCCAGCCATCTCATCCTCTGTGGTCCTCTTCTCTTTCTGCCTTCAATCCTTCCAGCATCAGTGTCTTTTCCAATGAGTCAGAAGCTTGCATCAGATGGCCAGAGTATTAGAGTTAATAATACATACTTCATAGAGTTGTTGTGAAGGTCAAATGGAAGGTTCAAATTAACTCACAGAATTAACATAAATTAAATCTCAGAGAGAATTATGAATATTATCAGATGTTGAATATCAAAGTGTACAGACACCACAGCTGGCCTTATATAAGGCACATGAGTTAGGCAATATATTTGAAAGACACTAAAAGAAGATCTAATGACTTAAGCAAAGTATAAAGGTTTATGTTGTTTCAGTTCAGTTCAGTCACTCAGTCGTGTCTGACTCTTTGTGACCCCATGGACTGTAGCATGCCAGGCTTCCCTGTCCAGCACCAGCTTGGAGTTTGCTCAAACTCATGTCCATTGAGTCGGTGATGCCATCCAACCATCTCATCCTCTGTCGTCCCCTTCTCCTCCTACCTTTGCCAGCATCAGGGTCTTTGCCAATGAGTTAGTTCTTCACATCATGTGGCTAAAGTATGGGAACTTCAGCTTTAGCATCAGTCCTTCCAATGAATATTCAGGAATGATTTCCTTTAGGATTGACTGGTTTGATCTCCTTGCTGTTCAAGGGACTCTCCAGAGACTTCTCCAACAGCATATTTGAAAAGCATCAATTCTGCAGCACTCAGCTTTCTTTGCATAACATGAAATCCAGAGGTAGATAGTACAGGGCTGTTATGGAGGGTCCAAAATGACAGAAGAAGCTCGATCTTTTTTTTTTTTTTTTAAACTTTCTCCCTGGCTATCCTTACCTCATGAAGCCTATGCTCAACTTACTTCTTCATGGCCTAATATGGTCTCTGAAATGATTGGTCAACATCTTTAGAAAGCATGTAAGAAGAAAAGAGAAACAAACAAGCATACATCACAGCTGAAACAGAACCTTTCATGGTTTCCCAGAAGACAGTTCAACTGACATCCTTTCATAGCTCATAATAAAATCAAGGTGCAGTATTTTAAAGGAAGAATAGATATTGGACAGTCAAGTAGCAGATAGCTCCTATATGAGGTTTTCTCAAAAAAAAAAAAAGGGGGGGGGAGTTAAATTTTTAAATGAGCTTAAATAGGCATTTGATTCAAATAAAACAAAACCTTGCATTAGGGTACCCACTTTAAAGTTAGACATGCAGAGACAGCACATTACAAAGCCCAACGCTTAACTACACTGAGTATCCCAGCAGGAGTTTCACCTTTGTAAGTCAACTTTCACACCACAAAACTATAATAGTAGAATAATTATTGTTTAAGTGGTAAAAATCAGGTAGCCATTTAGTATGTACATTACAGCAACATGAAATAAACAGAATTAAGACTTGCTGCTGCTGCTAAGTCACTTCAGTCGTGTCCGACTCTGTGCGACCCCATAGACAGCAGCCCACCAGGCTCCCCCGTCCCTGGGATTCTCCAGGCAAGAACACTGGAGTGGGTTGCCATTTCCTTCTCCATTGTGTGAAAGTGAAAAGTGAAAGTGAAGTCGCTCAGTCGCGTCCGACTCCTAGCGACCCCATGGACTGCAGCCTACCAGGCTCCTCCATCCATGGGATTTTCTAGGCAAAAGTACTGGAGTGGCTTGCTATTGCCTTCTCCGTAAGACTTGCTATAAACCTTTGAGCAATATGGCATTACACAATCAGAATTTCAAAATAAGCATTACATTCGGTCATCATGAGGATAAAGAGAAAATGATGGGGAGAGATCAGGAAATTACACACCCTATCATTTCTGTCTAAAATGGCATGGCTTTTCCATTGAGGTGAAATTGTTAGATGAGAAACAGCTATTGTTACCATGGTAACAACATTAAAAATGAAAAGAAAATGTGTGATGTTTTCAAATGGTAAGTTCAATTAACATGCCTACTGAAAAATCAAATAATAGATCTTGAAACTTAATACTACAAGATATGTTATGAGACCATAAATTATGAATTATAAACATTCTAAGTTTATTAAGAAAAATAAATTTCATTAAAGGGTGAGTATTGAAAAGTATGGTTTTAATAATAGCATAAAGAGTTCTAGTATTCTAACTGTTGGACATCTTTTACTGAAAAGATGTGAAAGCAATCATCATAAATAATAAGTTGTTTAAACATACCAAAAATAAATAGCAAAGACTCACATGAACATACATAAAACTGCACTGTTCCTTTTCCATCGACGTGCATTTGTATGGGATGAGTGTAAATATAATTGCTATGGACAAGTCCAGTCTTCATTGACGGTTTCAACAACAAACATAACGTGGATACCTCCAATTCCATTCTTCCCATCTCACTACTGTCCTTCCCCAGACAAGGAGGGACCAACACTAACAGCCTGAATCATTCTGCAGCAAGTCTCTTCCACCAAAGTATGTCTTGATATCCATCTGTCTGCTCTCTTTATTCTACCATCCTAGTGTGAGCCAACTCTAGATCTTCTCTTGGAGTCATGTAACACCCTCCTAAATGATCTTCCTGCTTCTGCTCTTGCCCTCTCAGCTGATTATCCACAAAGTTGCTGGAATAATCTTCATAACTTTATGTCACTCTGCTTTAAACTTTTCCATGTCTTCTCATTGCACTCAGAATACAAAATAAATTTCTTATTTTGGTCTGCAACACCCTGAATGATTTAGCTCTCATCTAACAGTTGACTTTATCCTTTACTCTAGCTACTGTGAGCTGGCAAGCTTTGTTTTCTTCTGTCTTGGAGCACCTAAATTATTTCTGCATATGAATGTTTGCACTGTGGTCCACCTTGATCAGGAAGTTTTCCTCCCTTAAAACTAGCTCCCTCACTTGTTTACTTTTAAGTCCAAATTCCTTAGAAGGCTTCTCTGTCCTACCTATTTAAAAAAAACACACACACACACAACTTACTGTCATTCAGTTGATATCCCTTTTCTATTTTACTCTCATAATAATTCTTAATACTATCTGCATTAGTCTTGTTTAATTAATAATTAAATTACTTTGCCTGTGCTTACTCAAATATAAAGTTTTTGAAAATAGAGAACTTCTTTGCTTTTTACAGCTATTTCACAATACTTGATCAGTGTCTGACATTCATTAAACAACTCAATATATATTTGCAATAGGTTTTAATGAAAATTTTATAAAAAATAAATATAATAAATGAAAGAATCACTTTGTATAAATGAAGGATTTATGGTAAATATGTCATCTAGAAATCATATTCATTGCAGAAATACATGTGTCTGTGGGCAGCAGAAATCATTAATGTCATTGCTTTTCTTTAATAAATTATTAAAGGCAAGTTATGAATCCCCAAACTAAGTGAGAAGAATATAGAGAAAATGGAACAAAATATTAAAGTTATTAGGGAAAAGAATAATGCTGAAATGTGGAGTTAGAGGAAATTTGACATTTTTCAGACATCTGCTGAAAAGAGCTTTAAAAAAAAAAATTAAAAGCACTGTGTGCCAGTACTTAAAAGAAACAGAAATTAATGGGAGAGAAAAAATAATAGAGGAATAGTAAGGTAAAAGGTTCTTTACAATCTCTTGAAGTAACAAATGGTTATTATAACAAATGGTTATTATATCTAAGTCTAACTTCTCTCAATGAAGCTTTGAAGGCAAAAGCATAAAAATACCACAAAATAACAAAGATAATTTCTAAAGTCAACACTCAAAATTAAACAACAGTAAAAATCTTCCAGAAATTTCAGCAGAGTAAGAAGAGTATAAGAAAATACAGTTTCTGAAAGTACATTAGACTCCCAAAACAGGGTCTAATAGCATGAATTCATAATCCCCTCTTCTTTCTCATGATGCTGAAACCATGCAGCTCAGACTGGGACTTGAACCCATGGGTGAAGACTCAAACCCAACCAAAACCTAGATTGGGACTAAAACTCAGTCTTTAACTAAGACACACCTGGTCTCAGGACTTAATGAAGCTCAGGTTCTTGGTCGTGTCTCAGAAAGAATTCAGTTAGAGACAAAGTGATGGTAAAAATCTGTGAAAGCATTAGTCCTTTAGTCTTGTCCAACTCTTTGTGACCCATGGGCTGTGGCCCACAATGCTCCTCTGTCCATGGAATTCCCCAGGCAAGAATACTGGAGTGGGTAACCATTCCCTTCTCCAGAAGATCTTCGCAATCCAGGGATTTAACCCAGGTTTCCTGCATTGCAGGCAGATTCTTTATCATCTGAACCATCAGTGAAGCCCTGATGGCAAAGTGAATTTACTTAGAGAGAAACAGTCCACAGAGTGTTGGCTATTTCAGAAGGCAAGAGTGGTCTCAGGGTACGATACTGTCAATTTTTTTATAGGGGTGGGTAATTTCATAGGCTAATGAGTGAGAGGAATATTCTGGCTATTTTGGGGAAGGGGGTGGGGATTTCTATAAATTGGGCCATGGCCCACACTTTGGCATTTCTGATTCGCCTTGGAACTGTCATGGCACCTGCGAGTGTCATTTAACTTGGGAATATGTTTCAATAAGCGTATACTGAGGCTCAGGTTCTACTGGAAATTGACTATCTGTCATCTTCCTATTTGGTCTGATCAATTTATGTCACGTCCTTGGGCTATATCCTTCTCTTAAAGGTTGTGCTCTGTCCTCTTCTCTCCTGTTTCAATCAAATTTCAACCTTTCCTTTTTTAAAATATATTTTTCCTTTTTTTTCATTCTTGATATTTTCCATCATTACACAAATTCATTTCCTAAATCAAAGCCTGGATGGTACTGTACAAATTACTTGATTTACCTGAGAATTATTTATCTTGTGAATTAGAAGAAAAGTGATAACTCTACCCATATATGTTTTAGTTATATTGATTCCAGATGTGCTTAGCAGTACGTGGCAGCTTGCAGCAAGCAGTAGCTGGAAGCAAGGTCTTAGTTTCCCAGACCAGGAGTTCTAACCACTGGACCACAGGAGACAGCTGCAATGGCTAAGGTCCCTAGTCTTGCCTGCCTAGTCAAGAACAAATTCAGGCAAGAAGGCAGAAGGCAAAGAGTAAAGTAAAAAGTTTATTGAAAAAAAAAGTACATGCAGAAAGGCACATGGGTGAGTTCAGAGAGCACATCGCGCCTTTCGGAAGTTTAAATCCTTTATAAGGGGGCAGTTCTCCAAGTTGAGTCTTTGTCTTCCCTCAGGCCAAACACCTTCTTTGTTTCCCCAGGTTGATTTGTCTCAGGACCCTCCCCTGGGGTGCGCGTGCACACCTTAGCCAAGATGGATCTCAAAGTGAAGGCTGCTGGGAGGAGCAAGATTCATTACGGCCTGGAATTATTCTCTGACTTTTGAGTCCAAGGATCCTTTCTGGGCACGTGTTCTTGTTGTTGTTCAGTCTCTCAGTTATGTCCGACTGTTTGCAACCCATGGCCTGCAGCACGCCAGACTTCTCTATCCTTCACCATCTCCCAGATCGTGCTCAAACCTGTGTTCATTGAGTTGGTAATGACATCCAACCATCTCATCCTCTGTGGTCCCCTTCTCTTGCCTTCAGTCTTTCCCAGCATCAGGGTCTTTTCAAATGAGTCAGCTCTTCACATCAGGTGGCCAAAGTATTGGGGTTTCAACTTCAGTATCAGTCCTGGGCATGTGTACTCAAGCCCACCAATCTTTTATCTCAGGAAAGGCAGAGAGGAGGCTGGCTGATTGTAAATGTCCAGTTTGCAGCCTGTCTACCTCTACCTCAATATGTCTTAATTTGTATTTCTCAAATATTTTGGTTTTTGGATTTTTTGCACACTTGAAAATTATCAGGACACCCAAAATAGGTTTTACGTTGGATAAATTTTAATAGATGTATATTTGCCATCTTGGAAATTAGAACTGAGAAAAAATTTAAAGGTGTATATATTAATTTACTTAAAATAATTGTGATAAACCTGCCACATATTAATATAAAGACATATTTTATAAAAATTAGCTGCATTTTTTAAACAACAATAAAGCTAGTTAATTACCTTTTTACAAGTTCCTTACTGTCTAGATTGATAGAAGAGAGCTGAATTCTTTTATCTGCTTCTAACATGTTGCTATACTTTTTCCTGTTTGAAGTTTATGAAGAAATTCTTATCTTACAGTAATTTGATAATATTATTTTAATAATCTTTTCAGATCATCTTAGATCTTATTCCTAGATACTATACCAAAATTCATTAAATGGTAGTTTCTTAAAGAAGAGAAGTGGTAAACTGGACTCTAACAAAATTTTTAAAACTTCTGTTCTTTAAAACATGCCATGAGAAGTTGAAAAGACTAGACAAAGACTGAGAGAAAAGAATGAAAATCACAGTCTGATAAAAGAGTTGTATTTAGACTCTAGGAGGTCTTGAAACTCAGTAACAAACCAAACCACTCAATAAAAAATAGACGATTTGGGCAGATACTTCACTAAAGAAGATAAACAGATAGCAAGATTGTGGACATACGGAAAATACAAACTAAACTACAGTGAAGCAAATCATTCACCAGCAGGACATAGTCCTGCTGCAGTTGGCCTGAAAGAGAGAAGAAGCGTTTGCTCTTGAGCATGGGAAACTTGAGCCTGATGGATTTGTTCATTATCTTGATTGAGGTGATGGTTTCACAAGTGTATACTTTAGTCAAAATATTCCAAACTGCATGCCCTAAATATGTGAAATTTATGATATTTCAATTAAATCTCAGTAGACATTAAAATGGACAAATATTCAAGTGTGCAAATTTAATAACATTCAAAGATATTCATTTTTATTAAGGAAATTTTGTTAAGTGAAGTTTTGTTTTGTTTTTTTTTTTGGAGGGGGAGCAGTACATGGCAGTGAAGAACAGTGACTACTTACTTGTTTTAGTGTACTGCCTTGACTTGCACGAAGGTACCAGCAATTTTACCGTCTATGATTTCACACCATCAGAGTAAATGTTATCACATAGAGTTGTTCTAGGATAAATCAGGAAATTTTAAAGAATGTATTCTACACTGGATTATGTCAGCACTCGCTGTTGATGAGCATTATTTATACACACACAAACACACATTTTCAGGAAAAATTGTGGAACTGACTCTGGATGATAGAAAAACATCAAGCCCAGGTATACTTCATTCATAAATTCATCCACAGATCAGCTATTAACTTACTGTTTGCAGTTAAATCTGAAATGTTAAAAGCTGCTCTCTTATTGGAAAGTGGCAGTGCCACCACTGGCTTTGCTGATTTTTCACCCAGCAAGCATTCAGTTGTGTCAGCATATAATGCATTGTTGGTTTCTCATTGTGTAGTCTCTCCTGTCAATAAAATAAGTAATTTAATGGCAGACACTTCTCTGACTTCTTCATTTCTAACTTGAAAAGAAATGCAAACAATGGTTGGCTATTAAGAGATGACCACATCTGCTTTTATACTATTTCTCTCTTTTTCTTTGGACTTAGTATGGAATTGAAACTTAACTGGCAGCCTAT
The DNA here is from genome assembly GCA_006410675.1 of Oreotragus oreotragus. Classification (NCBI taxonomy): domain Eukaryota; kingdom Metazoa; phylum Chordata; class Mammalia; order Artiodactyla; family Bovidae; genus Oreotragus; species Oreotragus oreotragus. The sequence goes on from SJYX01007508.1 coordinate 87,583, forward strand.
ACTATTGAAATAAGTTATACTGCGTGAGATAACAATTTGGTGAACTATTAATATACCCAAAGCCAAAAGAAATCAATAATTTCATAATCGTGCTTTTCATTGGCAATTTTTCATTCTTTTTCTCTTCCATTAATGAGAGAATTTTTTGGTATGTCAGTTTACACATAATTTTTCTGTAGTTTTAGATGTAGGTAGTATAATCTTACAATAAGAAAGTGAGTTTCCCCATCTTTTAAGTCAATGATCCACCTTTTAATATAAGTTGCTCCATTTAATGGAAGAAAATGAAAAAATGTGGAAGTAAGTGCTAAAAATAATAGTTAAAGGATGAAGGGGAACAGACCCATACTGGTTTAACTTTCCATGGACCTATCTTTAGTCAACTGGCCTATTTTGAGGCCTACTTCTCCCATAACCTTTCCCCCTCCCCTTCTTTCCTCCTGATTCTAAATTTGGAGACTGAGGTTTACTGTACAGATTAGTTTTCTTTCCTCACTCCTGCTCCAGAGTGAGCAATTCTAGGCTTTGAGTTTCTTGGCTCTGTTTTATTCATCATCATCCTTTCCTCTCTTTCTTCTAGAAATGCATTAAAATCTTTAATCATCCAAAGAATCTTTGTCAACAAATGGAGTCATTTCCTTTTGTATCTGTTTATTGTCATTACATTGTTTCTTTAAAGAACAGGAAGCAAAGGTATATACTCAAGTCATCATCTTGATGGATAAGCTGCATCAATTTAGTTTCATTTCATTTGAATGCTTCTTTAATTCTTATAAATTACAAAAATTATAATTAAGAATTTTAGGGAGCAGTTCTCTCAGGGTCACTTGAGATGCTGCTGCTTGGGCTTTCATCGAATAAAACATAACTTTCAATTTTGAGGTTGTGAAAATATTTTTTAGTTGACAATTATGACCAGCCAACAAAGGGACCAGAGCAGAAAACCTTACTTTGCTTGAACTCTACGAGAATCTGGAGCCTTGGTACCAGCAGAGGCCTCTTGTGCTCATCCACCTCCATGGAGTCCAGAAGAATTTGGGTGAATCTCTCCTGGTTCTAGGATTTACTGTTATTGGTTGATGATACTGTTTTATTAAGTGAGGGAATAGGTTATCCTTGAAACTTAGTTTCAAGAAGAGGTACCTGGATTATCCTCAATTGAAGGACTGGGTAAATTTTGCTCAGTTTGGGCACTGAGTGGGTTATCCTCAGGGAAGGGAACTGGGAAATCTCAGTTTACATACTGAGTGGTGGTGAGTTAGTCACTCAGTCGTGTCCTACTCTTTGCAACCCCTTGGACCAAGCTCCTCTGTCTGTGGGATTCTCCAGGCAAGAATCCTGTAGTGGGTTTTAATTTCCTTACCCAACTGAGTGGTTATCCTCAGTTTAAAGACTGGAAAGATTTTGCTCATTTAGACACTGAGTAAGGTGGGAATGAGTATCTAGGGGGTAACACCAACCTGTGAGTTTTCCTTGAATTGGCTACCTTTACAGAGTTTGTTGAAATGAAAATAAAATTGTATGAGAGCATTAAAGGAAAACACGGGGGGAATGCTCTGATAAATCACAGCAAGATTTTTTGACCCACTTCCTAGAGTAATGAAAATAAAAATAAACAAATGGGACCTAATTAAACTCAAAAGCTTTTGCACAACAAAGAAAATCATACACAAAATGAAAAGACAATCCTCAGAATGGGAAAAAAAATATTTGTAAACAAAGTGTCTGACAAGGGATTAATCTCCAAAATACACACACACAGTTTATGCAGTTCAGTAATAAAAAAAAAAAAATCAACCAAAAAAATGGACATAAGACTTAAATACGCATTTCTCTAAAGAAGATATGCAGATGGCCATAAAGCACATGAAAAAATGCTCAATGTCACTAATTATTAGAAAAATAAAAATCAAAACTACAATGAGGTATCACCTCACACTGGTGAGAATGGCCATCAACAAAAAATCTCCAAACAATAAATGCTGGAGAGAGTATGGAGAGAAGGGAACCCTAATACATTCTTGGTGGGAATGTAAATTGTTATAGCCTCTGTAGAGAGCAGTATGGATGTTCCTTAAAAACTAAAAACTGAGCTACCATATGATCCTGTAATTCCACTCCTGGGCATATATATGGAGAAAACCATAATTCAAAAAGGCACCTGCACCCCAGTGTTCACTGTAGCACTATTTACAATAGCTAGGACTGGAAGCAACCTAAATGTCCATTGACAGAGGAACAGATAAAGAAGCTGTGGGACATACATATATATATTATATATATAAAATGGAATATTAATCAGCCATCAAAAGAACAAAATAATGTGGTTTGCAACAACATGGATGGACCTAGAGATTGCCGTACTGAGTGAAGTTAAAGACAGACAAATATGATATTATATTACTTATATGTGGAATATTTTTTAAAAATACAAATGAACTTGATTACAAAGTGGAAACAGAGTGACAGATGTAGAAAACAATCATGATTATCAAGGGGAAAAGAGGGGATGGGAAAAACTGGGATCAGGGTTGATACATATACAGTACTATATATAAAACAGATTACCAACAAGGCCCTACTGTATAGCAGAGGGAACCCTACTCAATACTCTGTAATGACCTATGTGGGGAAAAAAAATCTATAGAAAAGTTAATATATGTTTATCTTACTCACTTTGCAATAGAGCATAAAGTAACATAACAATGTAAGACAATTCTACTCTAATAAGGATTTTTTTTACAAGAATTTTAAATGAACTCATCCTATATATATGTGTGTGTGTGTATATATATATATATATATATAGAGAGAGAGAGAGAGAGAGAGATGACGGATATGCAGAGAATAGCACAGAACATAGTGTCAATTATTCTCTGTGGAAAAATATAAAACTTCAAAAGTGAGTATGGTTACAATTTAAGAAATAATCTGCCTTCTCAAAAGGAATAGCTATTACAATTACAAAACACAGGCAATAAGGTAATAGGCTTACCATAGCTGACAATAAAAATGTATAGGGTTTGAATATTTAAAGGATTTTTTTTTTAAGTAATTATACATACTTAGCAGATTGGTACAAATATAAGTATTGGTTTCAGGAGATTTATTTTAAAGACATATCATACGTAGGGCTTTGGATTTGAGCTGGTTTGGTTGAGAGGCAAGTAGAGCACAGACTATTGACTATGGACTAAAACATCTAAGACCTCTCTAGAGTTTAGTATCAGGGTTTCAAGTAGAAGTATTTCTAGAAAATGTGTTCTAACTGACACTGTGAAAGCTGCATAGTGAAGCTGTGCCCTACACACTATTCAGTTTCCATATTGTTTATGGAACACCCCAGTCACCAATGGGAGCTGGCTGACTTCCCTGGTGTCATCCAGCTAAGTGGCTAAGACTCCTTACTCCCAGTGCAGGGGGCCTAGGTTCCATCCCTTGTCGAGGAACAAGATTCCACATGCTGCAATTAAGAGTTCACGATGCGGCTAAAGATTCTACCTGCCACAACTAAAAGATCCTACACACCACAACTAAGATCTGGCATAGACAAGTAAATAAATAATTTAAAAATGAAACAAACAAACAAAAACTAATGGAAGCTGTGTCTGCCCTCAGCCTTCCCAGCAGAAACCCGATGTGTGACTTTGAAAAGCCATCTTAGAATCAGATATTCCAGTTTCAAGATTTTGGCCCCATCTATACAAGTCACCCTGAGCCATCCAGGCTATCCATATAAGGCCCCAGATATTGTAGGCTAAGAAGTCCATAGGAATAATAAAATCATTTAGGTCATTTCAGGGTGGCTTACAACACACAATATATACTGGGAACACCAGAAACTAGATAAATTGAGTGGCACTGGCCAAATAATGTTGTATTATCCATCACAGAAAAATGTATACCACTTAGAATTGCATGTAATCAAAATTTTTGCCAATAAAACATTCTCACAAAGTGGCAAAGGACATTGGAAGAACGTTATTTGCCTACTTAAAGTAAAATAAAATCATCTGAAACCTTCCCTTTATTCTGTGTAATAGTATTGATTTTTAAATATTAAAATAATCCTTCAACCAACCACTTTTCAAAAGTGATAGGTCTATAGAGCCACATAAAACTGCTCTATTTCACAGTTTACTTTTTAATCTTTTTTCTTTTTTTATTGATCTCCAAAAGCTTCCAGAGGAGACACTTTTGATGTAAAATAAAGTATCTATTCTTTAGAAAATCTATTTTTTTCCCCACATAACAATTTGAAAGATGATCACTGCTGTAATTTGATGTTACTTTGCACTTTTTCAGAAAAATATTTTAAGTTGATTTTTTTGCTAAATCACATCATGATTAAAATGCATACTTAAATAGATGATATATTGATAGATACAAACAAATTTGATTTAGTAAATCAGTTACTTTATAAAAAATTTTGTTGAGTTCAATTGAAATTCAGGATATTTCTCTATTGAATCAAATGCTTCCCCAATTCGAAGTTAAAAACAAAGAAATGGAAGTTGTGTGGCAATTATCTGACAATAGCTTACAAATAATATCATTCTGTTTAAATTTAACTGTAAAGAAGGCTGAGCACTGAAGAACTGATGCTTTTGAACTGTGGTGTTGGAGAAGACTCTTGAGAGTCCCTTGGACTGCAGGGAGATCCAACTAGTCCATTCTGAAGGAGATCAACCCTGGGATTTCTTTGGAAGGAATGATGCTAAAGCTGAAACTCCAGTACTTGGCCACCTCATGCAAAGAGTTGACTCATTGGAAAAGATTCTGATGTTCGGAGGGGTTGGGGGCAGGAGGAGAAGGGGATGACCGAGGATGAGATGGCTGGATGGCATCACGGACTCGATGGACGTGAGTCTGAGTGAACTCCAGGAGTTGGTGATGGACAGGGAGGCCTGGTGCTACAATTCATGGGGTCGCAAAGAGTCGGACAAGACTGAGCGACTGAACTAGACTGAACTGAACTGAGAATACATAAGAAGGGACTTCCCTGGTGGTTCAGTGGTTAAAGTGGTGTGCTTCCAATGCAGGGGTGCAAGTTCAAACCCTGGTCAGGAAACTAAGATCCCACATTCAACAAAGCAAAACACACACATGCAAAGAATATTGACAGCATGTAGATTGTGAGTTTTAATTTTAGAATCATTGCTTATGAGAAAGAGAAATACTTTTCAAAGTCAATCCTTACAAATTTCAATCTATAAACTATTTCCACAATCACCTTCTATCTATGGTGAAAAGAAAATAAAAACTCATTTTCTTTTTCCTCCTACTAAATCTTGACAGCCTTGGAGATATGGTTGCTTAAACCTAAAGCAAGGGTTTCCATGGTGGCTCAAGGGTAAAGAACCCTCCTGCCAATATAGGAGACTCAAGAGACATGGATTCAATCCCTGGGTCTGGAAGATCCCCTGGAGGAGGAAATGGCAACCCACTCCAGTATTTTTGCCTGGGAAATTCCATGGACAGAGAAGCCTGCCGGGTTGCAGTCCATGGGGCTGTAAAGAGTCAAAAAAGACTACAGGATTAAATAACACAACAAACCTCAGGCAGGCACTGGCAAAAGGGGAAGGAAGACCTGGGCCTACCAATTTAATGCAGCCTTTCTTTAAAAAAAAAAAAAATCCTGCATACATACATCTTATTAAACCAGTTAATCCTAAAGGAAATCAACCCTGAATATTCACTGGAAGGGCTGATGTTGAAGCTGAAGCTCCAGTACTTTGACTACCTGATGTGAAGAGTAGACTTCTTGGAAAAGACCTTAATGCTGGGAAAGATTGAAGGCAGGAGTAGAAGGGGACAACAGAGATAAAATGACTGGATGGCATCACTGACTTAATGGACATGAGTCTGAGCAAACTACAGGAGATGGTGAAGGACAGGGAAGCCTGGTGTGCTACAGTCCATGGGGTTGCAAAGAGCTGGACATGACTTAGTGACTTAACAGCAACAAGGCCCATGTATGGCTTTTTTGAAGTACTAACAGGCTGAGAAATGAATATGTGTTCAAAGCACATAGCAGAGAACTATTACGAAGTACTTCATTTAAATAGTACTAAAGATATTAATGCTGCTTTAATAGCTAAAATTAAGATCTAGATCCTGGCACTTAAAATAATCCTGGTAAGTACGTAAAAGTTGAAATCTGCATTTCAAAAACTACTTGCAAAATAAATATATAAATATTGTTTGGTTTTTTTTTTACTGAAATCCCCATGAAAAAGACATGCAAGGTAGATAAAGGAAGATGGTCCCCTAGAGCTGCACTGAAGTCATTTCTCTGCATATAAATTACTTCCTGGTGAGAGAATCGAGGTTCATATTAAAGAACATGGAACATGTACATTAAAGGGCAGCACAGGGATCTGTGCTTGGCTCACTCTTCTAGATGGTGGTCGAATTCACTGCTCCTCATCTGGAGTTATTTCACTTACCCCTGAGTAATAGGTTTCATTTCTTAAATGAAAGAGCAAGAGAAATTCAAGAAACTAATTATCAAACAGATCAAAACCAAAATGCAGAAACCCCAAGTTGAAATCTAAACACAAATGAATTGTGTTTTTTTAAGCTGAATAGTTTTTATTTTTGACACTTATTCTCTCAGTCTTTATTAACTGCTCATTCTTATCAACCTTTTCCAGAAATATTTTCCAAAACATTTTCCATTATTTTACTTTCATTTTTGCTTTCCTTTTTTACTATATTTCCCCCTTATAGTCAAACATATTGTGTAATTTTCTGTAACACTCAGCAAGTTCATGACCACTAGAAGAGTATTTGATCAAATCCAAGCTTATAGCTAAAGTTTGTTGAAGGTCACAGGAAGAAATCTAAAGAGAAGAAAATAGAGAAAGAAAAATATAATTTCAAGGCAAACTGGAATACTGTAGGATGGCTATAAAGTGAAAATGGCCTTGGTTCAAAGCTGTGCAAACCCCAAAATACATGTTTCTTTATTATTTACTCCTATGACTGCCTCTCATCAAATAAACTTTGTTTTGAAATATAATTTATATCAAATAAAATACTTCAATTTTATTTTTTAATTTCTATGAGTTTGGTAGATGTGTACACCTGCACTACACAATTAAGATGAATAAATTTCCATAATGCCAGAAAGTTCCCCTGTCAACTTTCACTGTTTTATACTTAAGTTGACTGTCTCTCTTCCTACAAGTGGATGAAAACTCTTTGAGGGAAAGCAGTATATTTGTTAATGATTATTCCACATCACAAAGTATAGTGTCTAAATTAAAGTAAGTGACAAATGCTCATATGCAAAATTAATGACTAATACGAGGGAGACTAAATAGATGATGTGGAAGATGACAGGGTGGTGACTTTTATAGAAAGGATATCAACTGAGACTGAACATACTATATGTAAAAATACAACTTTTATTACATGGCACAAAGAAAGAATATCATTAATTTTTGGTTGTATGTGATTGTAACTGAATTTTTCTTGCAATAACCTAACTAAAAGAATCAATGCCTTAATTAGGTTTGATATTAATCAGGGATTGCAAGTGACAGAAAAATATTCCTAAATAATTGTCAAAATAAATAAATTATTAATAAATGTATCCAGGAAAAAAAAGGTAGTAACATTTTCACTTGACCAAAAAAATGATTCAAAAGTCACTAGGATTTTCTTTCTCTATTTTGTTTCCTCTTCAAACCCTCATCCCTACCCAGTATGAAAGACATACCGTTTGTAGACTTCAGAGATCAAGCTCTAATGCCAATAGCATTAAAAATAAGAGTGGTTTCTTTACTTTGAGTCAGTTTAAAATACATTGAGGCCATGAACTGACATGATTGGTTTCAGTTAAAAGCATTCTTATTACTATGCCTCTAGCTCACAATAACTTTTTATTAAGAAATTGTGACAGAAAGACAAAAGTATTCTTTCAAGATTTCTTCAAAATCATGTCTTCTTAAGTTAAATTAGAGTTAATATAAAATTAACTTGTTTGGAAATCTTCCTTTTTAATTAGAACATGACTTATTTAAGAAAAAAAATCATAGGCATTACTGTAACTCAAAATATGCAGTATATCTCTTTTAGAGAAGAAGGCACTTTGTACCTGAGGGTAATAGAACATATATTCTAGGTTTTATATATGTATATAAAATATCAGGACACGGTGTGAAAAGAATGCTATGTGAAGAGAACAGAGTGCCTCTAGAAACTCAAGTGCGATCATTGAGACAACCACTGAATCTCATCAGTACAGACTAATAGAATGGCAGGGAAAAAATCAGATCAGATCTAGTGGGACTAAGGAGAATGGTTTTGTAACAGAAATGACCTCCATGAGAGCAACCAGATGGTCTAATGAACACTGAGAAATACACGTAGCAAACCCCATCATGGTACCCAAAATTTTAAATAATAGTAACTTTGGAGGTGATATAGAATTTTCAAGTCATGGGCATAATAGCACAGGATATTCCTATTAAAAGACTGAAAGTTGTCTGAATAACGCCTCCCACTGGAGATTCCTGAACCTGCTGTATCTATGCCCTCTGTAGTCACCTCCACGTTGAGTCTAGGATTGGCCATGTGACTTGCTGTGGCCAACAGGACAAGAAGAAATTTAACACAAGCAGACATAAAAAACTCTTTTACATTGGAGCTTAAACTCAACTCACACTTCCCACATGTGAAGAAGCCCAGGCTAATAAGCTACAGACATGCATCTTAGATGGCAGGTAGCATTAACCACCTAGTGTGCAGAGAGGCCACATGGCCTCAAATGAATGACTGAAGCCACGTGATATCTCCCATTGAGAACAACCATGGTAACCTCCAGTTGAGTCCAGGTTGAATTTCTGAGCCACAGAATCATGAGAAAATAGTTTAATAATGTAATAATAATTTTAAGCCAATAATTTTTGGGGTGTATGTGTGTGTGTGTCTGTGTGTGTGCGCTGTGCTTAGTTGGTCAGCCATGTCAGACTCTTTGTGATTCTGTCCATGGGGATTCTCCAGGCAAGAATACTGGAGTGGGTTGCTATGCCCTCTTCCAGGGGATCTTCCNTTTTGGGGTGTATGTGTGTGTGTGTCTGTGTGTGTGCGCTGTGCTTAGTTGGTCAGCCATGTCAGACTCTTTGTGATTCTGTCCATGGGGATTCTCCAGGCAAGAATACTGGAGTGGGTTGCTATGCCCTCTTCCAGGGGATCTTCCCCAGCTAGGGATCAAACTCAGGCAAATTCTTTACCTTCTGACCATCAGGGAAGTCCAGGAATACTGGAGTGGCTAGCCTATCCATTCACCAGGGGATCTTTCTGATCTAGAAATCGAGCTTGGGTCTCATGCATGGCAGGCAGATTCTTTACCAGCTGAGCTGTGTGTGTGTGCAATTACAGATAAATATTTGATTTAGGGTTCTCTGATGGCTCGGTGGTAAAGAATCTGCCTGCCAATTCAGGAGATGCAGTTTCAATCCCTGGGTCAGGAAGATCCCTTAGAGAAGGAAACGGTTACCCACTCCAGTATTCTTGCCTGGATAATTCCATGGACGGAGGAGGCTGGTAGGCTACTATCCATGAGCTCACAAAAAGTCGAACAAAACTGAGCAGCAGGAGCAACATAGAAACAGTACCTTGAAATGGAGCTCTGTCACAGTGAAAGCCTAAATGATGTGGCATTGTCTTTGGGCAGACAACAGGTAGAGAGGCTGGAAAGATATACAGAGATTGATAATAGAGGAGAAAACCAGGAGGAAGCCTGAGTCAGACTGGAAGACTTGCAAACAAACTGCTACTATTTCTGTAAAAGTGGTGAAGAAAGGGTTGCTGGAGGGGTGTAAGGGGTTGAGGACCAATATATGCTGAGGTAGAATAATTAGCTGGCATGAAAGAGCCTTGAAAAGTCACTGTATCTAATGAATTGTTAGATCTGGCTAAAGACGCGTCCTGGCAGTTTTTGAAAGTATCCTCTAGCCTCTTTCAGCTGAGTTTGCTAAGGTATGAGGACAAAGAGGAGAGACAAAAAGGAACCCTTCATTTTGCAAGCATTTTAGAGGAAAAATAGAAGTGACTTGTGGTTTGGAAAATAAAGCATTTACATTTTCAGTCTATCTGGCAAAAATCCTTAAAGCAGTAACTTGCCTCAAGGCAAAGATCAGCAAGGGTGTGGTAGAAGGCCACAATGGAGTATTACTCAGCCATTAAAAAGAATACATTTGAATCAGTTCTAATAAGATGGGTGAAACTGGAACCGATTATACAGAGTGAAGTAAGCCAGAAAGAAAAACACCAATACAGTATACTAACACATATATATGGAATTTAGAAAGATGGTAACGAGGGCCCTGTATGCAAGACAGCAAAAGAGACACAGATGTGTAGAGTGGACTTTTGGACTCTGAGAGAGAGGGAAAGGGAGAGGGTGGGATGATTTTGGGGAATAGCATTAAAATATGTATACTATCATGTAAGAAACGAATCGCCAGTCTATGTTCGATGCAGGATGCAGGATGCTTGGGGCTGGTGTATGGGGATGATCCGGAGGGATGATGTGGGGTGGGAGGTGGGAGGGGGGTTCATGTTTGGGAGTTCGTGTACACCTGTGGCAGATTCATGTCAATGTATGCCAAAACAAATAGAGTACTATAAAGTTAAATAAAAAATAAAATAAAATAAAAAAAGATCTCAGAGTGGCTTCCTGCTACTGCTGCTGCTAAGTCTCTTCAGTCGTGTCCAACTCTGTGCGACCCCAGAGACGGCAGCCCACCAGGCTCCTCCGTCCATGGGATTTTCCAGGCAAGAGTACTGGAGTGGGTTGCCATTGCCTTCTCCACAGAGTGGTTTAAGGGTATGCCTAAAGACTTGTTCAGCTTGACAAAGATGGATTAAAATATCATATTAACATTGCTACACAGTAGCCTAATATCCAGAAGGAGACAGAGGTATGTATATTATGAAAGGAATTACTTTGGGGGCATGAAGTAAGTTCTCCAAAACATCCCAGGAGATTCACAAAGGTCTTTAAATAAGTGTACTACTAAAAACTCTGACAGCTTGGATGAAGAAGCAGGACTGAGAGGATTCAAAATTAAATGAGGCCTCTTGTCCCCACCAGTCTATTCTGAAGGAGATCAACCCTGGGATTTCTTTGGAAGGAATGATGCTAAAGCTGAAACTCCAGTACTTTGGACACCTCATGCGAAGAGTTGACTCATTGGAAAAGACTCTGATGCTGGGAGGGATTGGGGGCAGGAGGAGAAGGGGACGACCGAGGATGAGATGGCTGGATGGCATCACGGACTCGATGGACGTGAGTCTGAGTGAACTCCAGGAGATGGTGATGGATAGGGAGGCCTGGCGTGCTGCGATTCACGGGGTCGCAAAGAGTCGGACACGACTGAGCGACTGAACTGAACTGAACTGAACTTGTCCCCACTTCTGAAATGCATTTTGAGAAGAAATGCTTTGCCAAAAGCATGGACTATTTCTTTTTTTTCTTGTTTGTTTTTTAATATTTTTTTTAATTGAAGCATAGTTGATATACAATATTAGTTTCAGATGTTCAATATATTCATTCAGTATTTTTATATAGTCCTTTTATAAATATAAAATATTGGCTATATTCCTGTGCTGTAACAATATATCCTTTTCACTTATTTCTTTTATTCACAGTAGTCTGTATCTGTTAATTCCCTACCCTAATCTTGCCCCTCCCCTCTTCTCTTTTCTAGGAGTACCTGCTATTTTGCTCTCTTTTTCTGTGAGTTTGTTTCTGTTTTGCTATATATCTTCATCTGTTTTATTTTTTAAGGGAGGGTAATCTAAAGGGTAGAGCCAAGAACTACAGAGAAAGTCAGCATGAAGAGCTGTGTCCAGGGAGGAAAACTGAAGTCTAGTCAGAGACCAGTCCTTGCCCCTAGAATAGGGTTCAGAAACACGTGTCTGGATCTCAGTTCTCTGGACCAGTTATTATGCTGTCTCTCTTAACATTAAATGGGCTTCTGTATTTATTTTCAATTGCTACACTGTATATTACCACAAACTCAATGCCTAAAATAACACAACTTATTGTCTCATTGTATCTGGGGGTTAGGAATCTGGGTACCATTTGCTGAGCCCTCTGCTGAGAGTCTCCTGAGGCTAAATACAAGGTGTCAGCCAGGGCTGTGACCTCTTCTGTGACCTCTTCCAAGATCGCTGTTAGCAGAATTCAGTTTTCCATGGCTGCAGGATGAAGGACCTCAGCTTCTAAAGAACACTCATCATCTCAGGTTTCATGGTTCTCTTTACAAACTGGTGGCTTGCTTCCTCTGAGGTCAACGAGAGCAGAAATCTCTGATGCCTCACCTCTTTTTAAAATGTTCACCTGGTTAGGTCAGATCCATTTAGTATAATTGCCTTTTTGAGTAACTATAGATGGGCACATTGTTAATCTAATGGTAAGAAAAAGTGAAAAACCTGCTTAAAACTCACCATTAAAAAAACTTAGGTCATGGCATCCAGTCCCATCACTTTGTGGCAAATAGATGGGGAAAAAGTGGAAGCAGTGACAGATTTTCCTTTCTGGGGCTCTAAAATCACTGCAGATGGTGATTGCAGCCATGAAATTAGAAGATGTTTGCTTCTTGAAAGGAACGTTATGACAAATCCAGACAGCATATTAGAAAGCAAAAACATCACTTTGCCAACAAAGGTCTGTGTAGTCAAAGCTATGGTCTTTCTAGCAGTCATTTACGGATGTGAGAGTTGAACCATAAAGAAGGTGAGTGACAAAGAATTGATGCTTTTGATCTGTGATGCTGGAGAAACTTGGACAGCAAAGAGATTCAACCAGTCCATCCTAAAGGAAATCAAACCTGAATATTCATTGGAACGACTGATGCTGAAGCTGAAGCTCCAATATTTTAGCAATGTGATGTGAACAACTGACTCACTGGAAAAGATCCTGCTGCCGGGAAAGATTGAGGGCAGGAGAAGAAGGGGTAAACCGAGGATAAGATGGTTGGATGGCATCACCAATTCAATGGACATGAACTTGGGCAAACTCCAAGAGACAGTGAGGGACAGGGAGGCCTGGCGTGCTACAGTCCATGGGGTTGCAAAGAGTCAGACACGACTTAGTGACTGAATAGCAATAACAGCAACAATTGTAAGAAAGGTATTCTATTAACTATTCATCTACACTCAGGGAATATATTCCAGGAAGAGAGAATCTTGAGGCCATTTAGAATTTTGCCTAACATATCGGCATTGTGGGCTGGATACCTTGTTTATTTTAAAACTTTTTTTTTATGTTGACCATTTTTAAAGTTGTTATTGAATTTATTACAATATTGCTTCTGTTTTATGTCTTTTTTTTTTATGTGTTTTGTGGTTTTTTTTTTTTTTTTTTGCAGAGAGGCATATACTATCTCAGCTCTCTGACCATGGATTGAACCCGCACCCTTCTGCATTGGAAGGTAAAGCCTTAACCACTGGGCCACCAGGGAAGTCCCCTGTTGCTATTCACCTCAGAGGTATGTGAATGAAGTTTGGGACCTCAGAAGAGCTTCATCTACTCACATCCAGGCGATGTGCTCACAAATTTTGGATTTTGAGCCTGATGCCATACTTAGATAAGATTCTGGAGATCTTGGCAGGAAGGAGTGCATGTTGGATGTGAAGGGTTATGAATCATTGGGTCCAGAGGAACACTGTGATGGATTGTTACAGTAACACTGCTCCACAGTGCATCACACTTCTCTGTATACATGCAATTGTGAAATTTCTATTTGCACTGAATTTGCCTTGCTTTGGCCAACAAATCAGCAGGAAATGTCACACACAGAGCTGGAAAGTTCTTGTTCTTCAAGCTAAAAATCAAAAGACTGTAAGCTCAACTTAGGCTGCATGCTTGCCAGCAGGTTTGCTTTCCACAGTGATATCGATTAGTGAATCTGAATCATGTACTTCATTTATATTCTCAGATTAAGCACATAAGAAATTTTTATAAATAGTGAGAAACAATTTTTTATAAATAATGTCTCACTGTTGGACAAGAGAATTATATACACACACACACACACACTGAAATGCTAGAAGAAACTTGTGCTAATTGTATTGGAATCGGAGGATTTTAATATGTATCTAAAGTTTTGAATACATGCATACATATAGGTTGGTAGATGAATGGATGAATACATGCATAGATAAAGACACAAATATAATAATAAACTCCTATCTGCTGATGGTGTGTAGAAGTAATGAAACCCAGAAGTAATGAAAATACTAGTACCCAGATCTTGATTCTAATTACTTTTCTCCCTTACAGGAAAGAGAGAGTCTTATAGAGAATTTGTTACTTACTGAGCAGAACCAGGACAATGTAAAATTAGCCTGGAATATCTTGCTATGGAAAAAAAAAAAAAAAGAACTGCTCAAAGATTGATAGATACTGATCTAAAGGTAATAGGAGCCTGACTGAACTTCTCATTGTTAAAAAAAAAAAAAGCTATTTGTTTCACCCTATGCTTAGGATGTCCATTCCAATAATAGAGAAACACCTCATATAAAATACTAATTAGGAAAAGAAAAATAAAATCTCAACAATATGACTGATTCTTAATATTCAAAAAAGCAAACACTGAGATCCTGTGGACAGGTGCAAAGGTTTGTTTCCAGTACTTTTTCAAAATGTTGAAATATAATGGTAAAATAAATTGATGAAACTTTCTTCTAAATAAAATGAAAATGAAATGAACATATTACCTATGCTCTTCAGAAACTATTCATTATTTGATCTAAATGATAATAACAGCTAAAACTTACATTGTACTGCTCAAAGCACCTCATGTATAATAACTTCATTCCAACACTAATCCTTTTAATACTATTATTTTCTCAATTATTAAGATAAGGAAACTGAGACAATGTAACTTTTCAAACACCTGCAGCTAGTTAATGGTAGAAGTGGAATACTATTATTTTCTCAATTATTAAGATGAGGAAACTGAGACAATGTAACTTTTCAAACACCTGCAGCTAGTTAATGGTAGAAGTGGAATTACTCAAGGCAAGCTCATCCATAATGTTAAGACTCTTAACCACTACTTATTTAAATGTTAACTAACTGTAATTACTATGTTAATAATTTAATTAGCATGATAGCATCTTCCAAAATTACCCATTGTTAGTTATTTTTCTCCTGAAAATTCTCAATACAGAAATCTCTGCACCTTTAAAAATGAAATATGCCAGAATCCTTACTTATTATGACCCAATTTGCTTCTCTATTATGCATTTTGGGAATCCATTAAAGCTCCTCTGAAAAAAATGAATAAAGACCTCATAATAGGCAAAGGTTACTTCTGTTTTCATCCACTGAATAAATTATTATTTAACTGAACTTTTTAATGTCCCCAATGTGATTCATCTGTTTTCATTAAATGCAGTCATTACTCTGGTAACAACATTTATAAACCAAAGTTTTAAAATAAGCTAAATTATATTTAATTGCATGTTCTTCCATCAAATGTTGAAAACTTCTAAAGACATTTTAGTACAGAATACAGTTTAATTTTCTTCCAAATAAACTAAGGTAGTTTTAATATAATTCTGCTGTGGCCTATTATATACATATTCCAAAGACATATTGCTTGATATTGATCTCTGCAACATTTGAACTGAAATAGTTATAATGTACATGTACATTGTGTATTAAATGAATACAGTTTATATATACAAACATGTATGTATCAGTTCAGTTCACTCAGTCGTGTCCAATTCTTTGTGACCCCATGAACTGTGGCATGCCAGGCCTCCCTGTCCATCACCAACTCCTGCAGTTTACTCAAACTCATCCACTGAGTCGGTGATGCCATCCAACCATCTCATCCTCTGTCATCGCCTTCTCCTCCCACCTTCATTCTTTCCCAGCAACAGGGTCCTTTCAAATGATTTGGTTCTTCGCATCAGGTGGCCAAAGTATTGGAGTTTCAGCTTCAGTATCAGTCTTTCCAATGAATATTCAGGAATGATTTCCTTTAGGATGGACTAATTGGATCTCCTTGTAGTCCAAGGGACTCTCAAGAGTCACCTCCAACATCACAGTTCAAAAGCATCAATTCTTTAGTGCTCAGCTCTCTTTATAGTCCAACTCTCACATCCATACATGACTACTGGAAAAACCATAGCTTTGCCTAGACGGACCTTTGACTAGATGGATCTTTTTTTGTAAAGAAAAGGGCAACTCTTCTTNGTCACCTCCAACATCACAGTTCAAAAGCATCAATTCTTTAGTGCTCAGCTCTCTTTATAGTCCAACTCTCACATCCATACATGACTACTGGAAAAACCATAGCTTTGCCTAGACGGACCTTTGACTAGATGGATCTTTTTTTGTAAAGAAAAGGGCAACTCTTCTTAGAGACATTTGCATCATCCAGAGCCTTTATAACTTTCAGTCACAATGTCTTTTAATTTAACAAATTGCCAAGCAAACTAAAGTAACAACACAAACAATGGTAACAAAAAAAGCTACCAAGGGGAATTTACCACATACCAATTTAATATGTGACTCACATATTCAAGTTATCAAAGACTTAAAAAATGCTGTAATTAATAAGTTCAAGGAAATAAAACTGATGATTGACAAACTAGGTAGAAGTTTAGAGCCTTTCTCCAAAGAATTGGAATCCATAAAAAAGCCAAACAGTATTTCTAAAACTAGAAAATACAAATACAAAAATTAAGAATGAAGTAGATGGGTTTTAAGCTTTCATCCTAAAATGTGAACATAACAGCCAATTCAGAAAGTTCTACTTATTCAAATATTTTTCAAAATGAAAGTGAAATAAAGACACTTTTGGATACACAAAAACTGAATGAGAATTTTCATTAAAGAAATACTGTTGAAACAGGCTATAAAATATTTAAAAGCTTAAAAGAAGATGTTTACTATTTCTATACCTAAAATTATTAAACTCAGTTGAAGTTAAAATGACACGAATGAAGGAACATGCCATGAGTCAAATTAAAAGACTCCTCCATAATGTAAAGATGTCAATTTACCTCAAGCTTTGTGTGTCAGTTTGTCATAATTCTTATCAAAAGTATAGCAATTTAAAATCAAAATGCTGATTTCAGATTTCAATGGCAATGTAAGTAACCTAAAGTGACAAGAACAATCTTAAAGAATCAAGTTGGAGGATTTATACTATCAGATATTAAAACTGATTATAAAGTCATACTGATTAAAATGTGATATTGGCATAAGAATAAAGAGAATGTGGGGGGAAAATAGATTGACAAAGACAGACTTGCAACTGAGTTACGAGAAGATACCACTTCGTCATCACAGGGGGACAATGGCTTTTTTTAATAAATGGTGCAATGTCCCTTGGAGATATATATGGTGGGGCTGGGAAAAAAGGGAAAAATCTTGACTATTAATATTTCCACATACCATACAAAATCTCAGCTTTAGATGGATGATAAATTACATGTAAACTATAAGATAATAAAGCTTTTAAAAGAAAACAGAGATTGTATGACCTTAAAAATAAATATTTTAATTAAGATACAAATATTACCGACTCTTTGAAAAGAAAATGTCACCCCAACCCAGTGTTCTAGCCTGGAGAATTCCATGGACAGAGGAACCTGTCAGGCTACAGTCCGTGGGGTCAAAAAGGGTCAGACATGACTGAGCAACTAGCACACAAACACACATAACTAACTTTAAAAGAAAACAAACCAACTGATAAACTGACCACATTAAAACAGATAAACACCGTGAATCTGTTTAAAAGGTAAGTCACAGGGCTGAACATCTTTTTTAAAAGATATTTACAATATATGTATCTCTAAAAAAGGAGACAGTAGGTAAACATATATATCTTCCCTACATATTAACAAGAAAAAGACAACATAGTGGAAAAATAAGTAAAAGATTTGAACAAGTATATCAAAGTAGAGGATATTCAAATAACAGGTGAAAATATGGAAAGGTGTTCAACTTCATCAATCACTAAGGAAATGTAAATACAAACCATAGCAAAATATTGCTCAAATCACCAAAATGGATTAAAGGACAGAATATTTGCTGAAAATAAATAGCAACTAGAACTTGTGTGCACTGATGGTGAAATTTTAAACTGGTACAACGTTCAGTTCAGTTCAGTCGCTCAGTTGGGTCCAACTCTTTGCAACCCCATGGATTGCAGCACACCAGGCCTCGCTGTCCATGACCAGCTCAGAGTTTACTCAAACTCATGTCCATTGAGTTGGTGATGCCATCCAAACATCTCATCCTCTGTTGCCCCCTTCTCCTCCTGCCTTCAATCTTTCCCAGCATTAGGGTCTTTTCCAATGAGTCAGCTCTTCACATCAGGTGGCCAAAGTATTGGAGTTTCAGCTTCAGCATAGTCCTTCCAATGATTATTCAGCACCGATTTTCTTTAGGATGGACTAGTTGGATCTCCTTGCATTCCAAGGGCCTATCAAGAGTCTTCTCCAACACCACAGTTCAAAAGCATCAATTCTTTGGCACTCAGCTTTCTTTATAGTCCAACCCTCAGTTCCACACATGACCACCGGAAAAACCGTAGCTTTGACTAGACAAAATTACAATTATTTGGTGTGTTTACTGAAGCTAAGTAGATGACTCAGCTATTCCACTGTGAGCACATATACAGAAATATATACACATGCCTTAACTTTTAGTAACAGCACAAAGAATTGGAATAACTATTGAATTTTAATAAATATATAGATGTTTATTAACAAAAGAATGAATACATAAATTATGACCTATAAATCAGTAGATTACCATAGAATAAGCAATGAGTATGTAAAGGCTGTATATTGTCAACCTGCTTATTTAACTTATATGCAGAGTATATCATGAGAAATGCTGGACTGGAGGAAGCACAAAATGGAATCAAGATTGCCAGGAGAAATATCAATAACCTCAGATATCCAGATGATACCACCCTTATGGCAGAAAGTGAAGAGGATCTTAAAAGCCTCTTGAAGAAAGTAAAAGAGGAGAGTGAAAAAGTTGGCTTAAAGCTCAACATTCAGAAAACGAAGATCATGGCATCTGGTCCCATCACTTCATGGCAAATAAATGGAGAAACAGTGGAAACAGTGGTTGATTTTGGGGGGCTCCAAAATTACTGCAGATAGTGACTTCAGCCATGAAATTAAAAGATGCTTACTGCTTGGAAGGAAAGTTATGACCAACCTAGAGAGCATATTAAAAAACAGAGACGTTACTTTGCCAACAAAGGTCCGACTAGTCAAGTCTATGGTTTTTCCCATGGTCATGTATGGATGTGAGAGTTGGTCTATAAAGAAAGCTGAGCACTGAAGAATTGATGTTTTTGAACTATGGTGTTGGAGAAGACTCTTGAGGGTCCCTTGGACTGCAAAGAGATCCAACCAGTCCATCCTAAAGGAAATCAGTACTGGGTGTTCATTGGAAGGGCTGATGTTAAAGCTGAAACTCCAATACTTTGGTCACCTGATTCGAAGAGCTGACTCACTTGAAAAGACCCTGATGCTGGAAAAGATTGAAGGCAGGAGGAGAAGGGGACGACAGAGGATGAGATGGTTGGATGGCATTACGGGCTCAATGGATGTGAGTTTGGGTAAACTCCAGGAGTTGGTGATGGATAGAGAGCCCTGGCGTGCTGTGGTTCATGGGGTCGCAAAGAGTCGGACATGACTGAGTGACTGAACCAAACTGAAGCAATGAGAAAGAATAAACTGTAGGTCTACAATGACAGGGATTAATCTTACAAACACAGCATTGAGATTAAAAAAAAAAAAAAAAGAAACCCTAGATATATGAATGTATAGTTTCTTCCCTTGTTTAAAAATTCAAAACTCTATTGGTAGAGGTTAAGGATGGCAGTGTTACTTAGCGGGAGAGAAGGGGACTGGAGTTTGTGCAGGATGAGTTTCTTGGTGTAAGTATGTTTTGTTAAATTTTTAAAATAATGTCTTATGCATATCTTAGAAGGAAGAAGTACTAAATAAAAGGCGATGGGGTTATTTTTTGATGGGAACAAAAGTTTATTTTTTTCTTTACATCACGACTACCTTCAGGATATACTTGAGAAACATTAAAGAGATAAATGTAAAATAAATTTATTTAAAATATATAGAGAGATTGTTTATAGACTCTCAGTATGTAACAGTTGTTGTACAAATTTTTAAAATGGAAAAACATAAATTGCCAAGAAATGAAAGTCTATGGAAAGAAGTAAATGTACACAAAATTATAAAATTTAAATAAATAAAAATTAGTATTCAGATTAATAAATATAGTTAATATTTAATAATAAAACCCTTAAAAGTATAAATGCTCAAGAAAACAATGAAAATGTGACCAAATATTTGGTGGCTCAGAGGTTAAAGTGTCTGCCTGCAATGCAGGAGACCTGGGTTTGATCCCTGGGTCGGGAAGTTCCCCTGGAGAAGGAAATGGCAACCCACTCCAGTATTCTTGCCTGGAGAATCCCAAGGACGGAGGAGCCTGGTGGGCTTCAGTTCACGGGGTCGCAAAGAGTCGGACACGACTGAGCAACTTCACTTACTCACTTACTTATACTTATAGTCACAGAAAGAAAATTCAATAGAAATCTTTAATATAAAGTGCAATACTTTTTACCAGTCAGATTAAGCATTTAAGGAATATTTTATGGATAATGTTACAAAGTAATTATTTTATTTCATCACAAAGTAAATTTTTTAGCATCTAAGTGTGTTAGACACAGTGGCAGGAATTAGGTAGAATGTGGTGAGCTAAGCACACTTCTGTAACAATCTAGAGGCATGGGAAGGTGTGGAATGTGGAAGGAAGGCTCAAGAGGGACAGGACATATGTATGCCTATAGCTCGTTCATACTGATGTATGGCAGAAACCAACACAATATTGTAAAGCAATCATCCTTCAATTAAAAATAAATTTTAAAAAAGCACATTCCCTACTACCAAACTGTCTGCATTCTAATGCAGATGCTAATAATGTGAGCAGCCAAATAAATAAGTAACTAACATTGCGAAAAAGGTGTGAAGGAAAAGGTGAAGTTATTTAGTGAAGAGTCACTGGTTTAATATTGGGCACCTCATGTTCCCCTCCTCTTCATCTTTCTGATGGTTCCTCCCTCCTTCCAGATCAACACTTTTACACATCACTAGGGGATTTTTGCAGAATCTAACACCTGTGGCTGCAGTATGTCTTTGGTCAATGACGTGTTTTATAGAGTGTCTTCGGGCTTTGTCCTAGAAATTCTTTTCTTCACTGCTACACTGTGATTAGATTGGAATAAATTATAATTCTATTGCTAGAAAAACCTACAATCTCCAAAGGCATAGATATAGTAATGATGCCACAATTTTTTTCTAGTTCCAATATCCCCTCAAAATGTAGATTTATATGTTCTTCCATTAAATTTGTTCTTGTTATTTAGTCGCTAGTTCATGTCTGACTCTTTTGTGGCCCCGTGGACTGCCAGGCTCCTCTGTCCATGGGATTTACTAGGCAAGAATACTGGAATGGATTATCATTTCCTTCTCCAAGGTAATCTTCCTGACCAGGAATTAAACCAGAATTTCCTGTGGGTCTCTTGCTTGGCAGGTGGATTCTTTTCTTCTGAGCCACCTGGGAAGACTTCTTCCACTAAATATTCACATCTAAAATAGAAATTTTGATATTCCATACTCAACCTGCTCCACTCTCAAATTTGTATTTCACTATGTCAATCTTATTCCTGTATTTGTTCAAGCCAAAGACTTTGGCAGCATCATGACTCTTTCTTCTCATCTGAGACAAAAACAGAAGATGCTGCCAGATATTTTCAAATATATTTCCCAAATATGATCATGTATCGACAATTTCAACTTGTCTTAATCCAAGCCACTATTGTCATTTATCTAACTAATCAACAGCCCCCATATTGCTATTCTTTATTATAATTTACAGTGGATTCCCCCATAATCTATTTTCTATACATCAATCTGAGTAATCACTTCAAAATACAGATCTGACTATTATCTCTTCACTGTTTACAATCATTCAGCCCTCACACCTCACATAAAATCAGAAATCTTTACTATGCTTCAAAATTCCCTATACAATCTGGCCACAGGATCCTTTTCAGCATGGCCATATTTCACCCACATGGGCACCTTGCTCTTGACATCAGGCAGATGCTACCTCCTAAAAAACCTACTTTAATTCCCTCTAGAGAAAGTCTGTATATCTGTAGTTCCATAGCCAACAATAAGTTCAAGAGGCATTTACTAAACATGTATGATTATTTTTAACATTTTATTTGATTTATTTACAATGGTGGCACAGTGGTAAAAAATCCACCTGTCAATGCAGGAGATATGGGTTTAATCCCTGGGTCAGGAAGATCCTCTGGAGAAGGAAATGACTACCCACTCCAGCACTCTTGCCTGAGAAATCCCATGGACAGAGGAGACTGATGGGCTGTACAGTCCATGGGGTCACAAAGAGTTGGACACAATTTAGAGACTAAACAACAGTAACAATATATATGTACCTATTCTTTTCCATATTCTTTTTCAGGATGGTTTAGCACAAGATACTGAACCTAGTTCCCTGTGCTATACAGCAGGATCTTGCTGTTTTCTCACTCTATAATCTAATATAATAGCCTGCATGTGCTAATCCCAAACCAACATCTATTAATGATGAAGCTGCATGACATATATCCTTTTACGTCAGTGTCTCTGTTTATATAACATGAGATATGAAATTTTGTTTTTCCCTATATAGTTAGAAATTATCTTTTCTGAGAAAATAATTGACTCAGACTTCTTTATGAAAGTTAATTGTCTCTAAAGTCCTATACATTCTTTCTCTAAACTATACCAGATACTAGAACCCTGTTATTAGGGAATGCTTCAGTTAAAAAAAAATAGTTGAAAGGAAATTGCTTTATGAGAATAATCACCTAAATTAATAATATGGGATGTTTATGTGTATTCAGAAAGGAAGAAAACAATCACATTTATGTCCATATTATACTCTGTGCTTTGGAAAGGTAATCCAGTTGCTAAGAATTCAACAGCCCTTATAACATTAAAAGGAAATGTTCCTGCAATTACTGACTTTATAGCATTTAGTTTTTTCCTGAGGGAAAATCAATAAAGGGATAAAGGAAATATACTTTTAACTCTATTGGCTTTAATATGAACATTTTGTTTACATTAATTGCTAATACTGTTTAAACATACATCTCTTTTATCTTAAAACACTGTTATCCACATACTATTCTTGATCAAATAATAGATTGATTCCATTTAATATTCTTCAACAGGCTAATAAATAAACAATAAATTGTTACTATTTTTTTGATCTTCCAGTCTTCTCTCACAAATATCTTCTTCTGTGGCTATATAGATTATACTGTCTTCTACTGACAACATGTTTCAATATAAAGATTTATACCCATCATTCTCCTTGTTCCTATGGTTGATTTCTCTCTGTTAATATATGAAATGTTATTAGCTCTGCGCCCTTTTTACCTCCATCACATGTGTTCTGAGGGGTGCATCTTTCACTCGCTGCCTAATCCATCCCACTCTGAGCCAGTGAGATGCTGATTCAAGCACACTGCACTTGCAAAAGAACGGGGATGAAAGTGGTTTGAAATCGCTTACCTGCCCATTTATCAGTCACATTTTCTTTGTAATACCCCCAGCATTACCTTAGGATACTGTTGTCTATACATTCTGTTTAAACAGAATGCTTTATCCTCACAGAGCACCTTAGAAACAAAAAGCTGAGAGAAGGAAAGGGTTTGCAGTCTATAAAGGAATAAGGCAGGAGGTACAGAGCCAGGAAAAAAGCATTAGCTTTGTGCTTATAGGTCCAATATGTTGTAACTTGCCCACTCTCTAGTTTTACCTTACCCTTTCTTTTCACTTTGGAACAAAGTTACTAGAATATGTTATTTAGTGTCTAACAAGTTGACTGGTTCACCTCAGGAACACTCAGGTTTGTGCTTTCTCTTTCAATCATTGGCTAGATCCGACTAACCTCCCATCCGACCTCCCTAAATTTGACATCAACAGAATCTGAAGAGGAACCACATTTATTTGCTGTCACTCTGCTTGACCTTAGACTCTGATCACCAGACTGACTTCAGGAGTCTAAACTGAGACTCTATCTCCTCCACTTCCTGTCAGTGTGTGGATACAGCTCCCATGCCTGATTTGGTTTGGATATTCTATTTTCAGGCTGACATAGATTGGCATACTCCATCACAAATCCACTTTGTCAGCCATAGAACTGAAGGTAAGACTCAGTTCTCAAGCCCAGCAAGTCCGCTATGCCAGCTTAAGAGCTCTGACTTGGGAGTACTAAGGCCCTGCAGTATGAGATTAATAAACTGTGGTAAAATGCACTTGAAAATCTTGGAATCTCAGGTTTGCTACACTCAGAATTTTCAGAAGTGGCCCACTCCTCTGTCTTTCCAACAGCATGCCTTCCCTCCTGGCCATAAAATTCATAGCCAGGACTGCCACTACCTAACCTGGTGAAGCAAAGGTTATATTCACAAAGGAAGAAACAACATTGTTATTTTCAATAATCTGTAGGACTCCATCCACATGTGCCTGCAGGGGGTGGGAGACAATGGATCTAACTGGAGCTGGAACAACAAGGGGAGAACTTGAAGTCGGTAAATGTTATCAACACAGGAGCAATCTCCTATAAAAAGAATCAATACCCTGGAAAGGATGCAGAAGGTAATACTATCATACTGGTAGGAAATCTCTGGAAAGTTCGGTGAATGTGATGGTCCATACTAAGTAAAGTAGAAATACCATAATATTTGCTAAAAATTAGGTCAAGTAGAGGAAATGGTAAAAAATACTGATAAAACTCAGCATGCTATAATGGATGTACGTAAATATATAACATCAAGAACCTAGCTGCCATGGAGAGGCTGAGCACTGTGCCACAACTACCGAGCCTGTGCCATAGAGCCTGGGAGCCGCAACAACTGAGCCCATGAGTCACAACTACCGAAGTCTGTGTGCCCTAGAGGCTGTGCTCTGCAACAAGAGGAGCCGCTGTAATGAGAAGCCTGTGCCCTGCAACTAGAGAGTAGCCCCCACTTTCCACAACTAGAGAAAAACCCACATAGCAATGAAGGCCCAGCACAGTCAAAAATAAACAAATAAAATTATATATTGAAAAGAACCTTATATACAAAAATTGGCTATGACTCACAGGCATGCCTTGAGGACACATGGGTGACAGGGAAACTGGTATTGTTGAGATGCAATGTGGTGGGTGTTCTCTGTAGGTCAGAGGTGACGGTGGGAAACACTAGAGCAGATCTGACTATCCAGATAGCAACATGCATGACATAAAAGAGCCAATAATGATGATGCTTAACCATCAGAAGCAAAACAATTGTCCTCAGTTTTATTGTAAAGAATAGTAATATCTCAGTGGCAGACAGGTAAATACATTCTTTGAGCTCTCTGAGGATGGTTAAGACAACACAGATTCACTTGAGATAAGATAGATAACTAATAAAGCAGTTGCTTAGTCAATACAAAATAAAAAAGGATCCGTGATTACTGTCCCATCCAGGTTCAACTAATGCATCTTAAGCCAATTCAGACCTGAACCAGTTCTCATCCACTGAACTGACTGAATAAAAAAAGTGGCCAGGTTCCAAGAGAGGAGGACCATTCAAAGTCACAGCAAAGATATACTCTAATGACTCCCTCAATTCTATTCACAATGACAATTTGCTAGAATGATTTTATGCTCGGAAAATGGCGATACCAAACGTTTCAAGGATTTTTGGTTTTGCCAATATAAATTCTCTGGATCCCTGAGGAGTGATGCTTTCATGGAGTAACACAATAAATGTGCAAATAATCATTAAAAACTAGGGCTGTGTCCAAAGTCTGTTCTCTAGAGGGCGAGATGAATTGAGAGAGCAACATTGAAAAACATACATTATCATATGTAAAATAGATAGCTAATGGGAGGTTGCTGTATAACAGAAGGAACTCAACCCAGGCTCTGTGACAACCTAGAAGGGTGGGATGGGGCAGGGAGTTTAGGTGGGAGGGAGGTTAATAGGGAGGGAATATATGCATACTTATTGGCTGATTCACATTGTCTTACGGCAGAAACCAAAGAATTGTTTAGCTATTATTCTCCAACTAAAAATAAATTGAAAACATAAAAATGGAATGGAAATTAAAAAAAGAAGACAGCAAACTAGGACTACTGCCCAATCACTTTTGTCTCTTTATGCAAGGATTCACCAATCTGGTCCTCGGGAATCAATGCTTCAGTTATAGCAAGTGGGAAGGGTGTCAAGAACTGTGAAAGGCTTGAGATTTTTCCACTGCTTACAAAAGAAGTAACTATCCTAGTTTCATAGATGCTGGTGAGGGGCATTAGAGACAAAAGGACTTCATCACTCACATTGCAGTGGATACCATGAGCTTCATGTTCCTATCAGTTTCTTGTAGCTGACACGCAAACAAAGCAATAGGAGGAGGGCTAGATGCATGTTCTGAGTGCTGTAGTTTTGCATTGCAACTGAAAAACCTCGGAGTGCTTGCCTACCTGTTGCCATTGAAGATACATCTTCTAATAAAGGTGGTGGTGGTTTAGTCACTGAGTCATGTCCGACTCTTGCGACCCCATGGACTGTAGCCTGCCAGACTCCTCTGTCCATGGGATTCTAGGCAAGAACACTGGCGTGGGTTGCCATTTCCTTCTCCAGGGGATCTTTCCAACCCAGGGATAGAACCCAGGTCTCCTGCATTGCAGGCAGATTCTTTATCAACTGAGCTGGATACTGCTTAGTAAATCCCTGTTCCCTCTGCCCAGAGAAAGATACTATATATTCCAATGCTGCCTATTGTACAAACATCCTTGAAAAGTCAGTCCAAACAACACTACTTAACCTACATCATTCAGAAATGAATGAGACTCATGGAGAATTATCTCCCAACAATACAGAACCATAATTTTTAGCCCACTTCACTACTGGTGAATTTTCTCATATGGGTATATGCCACCTGTCAGCCACTCTGATTCTGGTTTGACTGATGGGCTGGAACTAAATCTGTCTGAAACATCTTAAACGACATCTAACTAAATGCTGCTATCAACAAAACCTAACAACAAAATGACAATTTGTACTATTAACTTCAGCCTGGTATGTTGCATCCTCAGGTGAATAAATCCTATAAATGATCAGTGTCTGGCTTAGAAAGCCAGGTGGTATTTTCCCTAAGTGTCTGTACTGACTTTTCTACTTGGTCAATAGGACCAAGTTATAAATTTAGGTACAACAAGATGTATTCAAGATTGCCCAGATCCCACCTTGGACAATAGGTACAACAATTCAGCCTATTGTCCAGACGGTTGGCTGTCAATTCAGCTTACCCGGGATGCCTACCATGAGGTTGAACATTTGCTGGACTCATGACAAACTCTACAGTACAAGGCATTCTTTTTACTGGGAGATGAAAGTTAACACCTAGTTTTCCATAGAAACACAATCCCAATGACATACAAGGTCTCCTGAAAAGAAGAGGTTATTCTATTGTTGGGAACTCTCAGAGTTCCAACCTCCAACCTCAGTAATTTCATAGGGCAGCAATGTCATCTCGCTGTTAGCATAGACAGAGGAGAGATTGAAATGACTTCTCTCTACCAGTTCCTCCAAAATCAGACAAGACTCAACAATCCCAGCTGAACTAGAAACCATATGTCTACCAGCTAGTTAGCAAATTACACAATGTCAACCTGTGTCCCACAGGTCAAACTTGAGGAACCCTAATTAAAACCTTTGTGTTTTGTTGTGGTTATCTTAATGTTCTCATTCCCACAGGAGAGTATAATATTTTTAATTTCTAGTATGAGAATATGTTAATCTTTAGAAAATTTTATTCCTTAAATATAACTGAAGTGCTAAACATACATTTTATGTCTCTGTCACATGTAGCAGAAATTGCAGACCACCAAAAATTCACATGTGCATTGGTCTGTTTATAAAGCAGTATTTTAAAATTGGCATAAATACTTATTTTTCTACATGTACTACGCAGTAATTAAAATGACAACTTGGGCAATATTAGAGCTCTGATTTAATTGAGGGGTGTTTAGCTGATTACAAACAGTGTATTCATTTAAAAAAAATGAAATTCTAATTAGTGTTGGCTTTCTGTCAAAATCAGTAATTAAGAAAGTTGTCAAAGTCAATGCTACTATTCATCTTGATAATGAAATTATTTAAACATCAAACATGAATGTTCTATTAGCTTGAGGAGTATAATTGTTAACAGTGCTCACAGGGCGAAATAAACACATCACATCAGCTACATTATCCACCTAAATACCTGCACACAGATGCTGGTGATTAGGATGTTGAAACTTCGTAAGTTTAAGTATGTGATTGAGATTAATTTACAAATAATGTTTAACTTTTTTGAGATAGTACATGTGATGTATGTGGGAAAACATGACTCCACATTCTTTTGAAGGTCAATTATTAATAAAATGTTTTTATAACCTGCAAAAATAAACTGTACTTTAAGTGTTCAACTTTATGACTTTTGGCATGTATTCCACAAAACAACGATGTGTCCCTGTACATATCCATCACCCCTGAAAGTCTCCTCCTCTCTAAATGAACTTCAGCCCTTCCTCACCAGTCCCCTCTGCCCAGGAAACCACTAATCTGTGGAGTTGTTTTTTGCTATATATTTGATTTAATTTTCTAGAATTCATATGAATATAATCATAGAGTAGGATTTTGTATGGATTTTTCAGTCATGATAATTAAGATTCATTCATATTGTGTTACATATTAATAATTAATTTTTATTGCCAAGCAGAATTCCACTGTATTTCTATACCATAATTTCTTGATCTATTCATACTTTTATGACATTCCAGCTATTTTCAGGTTTTAGCTATTACAAATAAAGATGCTATGAACAACCATACACAAGTCTTTGAGTTGGGATATATGTTTTAACTTGCTTGGATAAATAGAAATACAAGGATAATGTTATTTCTATATCTAACATCATGTTTGGGAGTTCATGTACACCCGTGGCAGATTCATGTCAATCTATGCCAAAACCAATAGAGTACTGTAAAGTAAAATAAAATAAAATGGAAGCTATAAAAAATAAATAAATAATTGATTTAAAAAATAAAAAAAAAAAACATATTTTTAAAAACTTCCAAAAGTTTCTCCCAAGTGGAAAATCTTCTAAGATTTAACATTGGTACCCATATTATATAAGAATTTCAATTCCTCCAAATCGTTGCTAAAACTTTTAAATCATTCTGAAAGTTTTTTTTTTCAGTTGTTTGCTTGTTTTCACCGTTCTAATGTATATGTAGTAATATAATACTGTAGTTGTAGTTTATATTTTCCTAATGACTCATGATTTTGAACACATTTCATGTACTTGTTTGGCTGCCATCTCTGTAGTTTTCTTTTGAGTGAAAATCTGTTGAAATATTGTTGCTTATTTTTATTGATATGTGTGCTTTTTTATTATCAGGTTTGAGAATTCTGTATATATTTTGATAGAAATCTTTTATTAGACATGTGATTTTAAAAATATTTTCCTTGCGTGATTTTTTTAATTTTAATGATATTTTGTGAAAAACAGATATTAAGTCAAATTTATTGTTTTTAAGAAATCATACTTTGACATGTAGAAAGAACAAATATCTTCTCAAATGTTTTTAGAAGTTTAAAAATTTTAAGTTTATGTTCCAGTTAATAATACATTATGACTTTTTATAAATATACCATTCACGATATATATTTAAGTTTCTTCCATTCTTCCTTTCTATTTTTTGCATATTGATATACAAATGCAGCACCTTTTAAAAAATTCTTATACCATGTCTTCTTTCTTGACACACTTTCCCTCCACATTATTGTTATTATCATATCACTAAGTCATGTCTGACTTTTTGTGACCAACGGACTGTAACCCTTAGGCTCCCCTGTTCTTCACAGTCTCCTGAAGTTTGCTCATGTTTATGTCCACTGAATTGGTGATGCTATTTAACCATCTCATCTTCTGTTTCCCCCTCCTCCTTTTTCCTTCAATCATTCCAGCCTTAGGGCCTTTTCCAATGAGTCAGTGCTTCACATCAGTTGGCCAAATTATTGGAGCTTCAGCATCAGTTCTCCAAAAGAATATTCAATGAATATTCAGGGTTGATTGCCTCATTTCCATATATGCACACACACACACACACACACACACATATATATAGCCACATAAATATCTCTGAATTGTTTAGTATTTTCATTAATATATTAACATATTTATCTATTTTTATCTACTATCACATTGACATGGAATATAGAAATTTATATTTACTGTGGGCAAGAATCCCTTAGAAATGGAGTAGCCTTCATATTCAACAAAAGAGACTGGAATCTAGTACTTGGGTGCAATCTCAAAAATGATAAAATGATCTTGATTCACTTCCAAGGCAAACCATTCAACATGACAGTAATCTAAGTCTATGTCCCAACTGCTAATGCTAAAGAAGCTGAAGCTGAGTGGTTCTATGAATACCTACAAGAACTTTTAGAGCTAACACACACAAAAAAATATGTGCTTTTCACCATAAGGGACTGTAACACAAAAGGAGGAAATAAAGAGATACCTGGAGTAATAGGCAAGTTTGGCCTTGAAGTACAAAATGAAGTAGGACAAAGGCTAACAGAGTTTTGCCAAGAGAATGGACTGGTCATAGCAAATACCTTCATCCAACAACACAAGAGATGACTCTACACATGGACATCACCAGATGGTCAATATCAAAATCAGGTTATTTATATTCTTTGCAGTCAAAGATGGAGAAGCTCTATACAGTCAGCAAAAACAAGACCTGAAGCTGACAGTGACTCAAATCATTGACTCCTTACTGCAAAATTCAGACTTAAAGAAAGTAGGGAACACCGCTAGGCAGTTCTATACACAGTAGAGGTGACTTATCCCTTATATACAGCAGAGGTAATGAATATATTCAAGGAATTAGATCTGATAGACACAGTGCATTAAGAACTATGGACAGAGGTTCATAACACTGTACAGGAGGCAGTGACCAAAACCATCTCCCAAGAAAAAGAAATGCAAGAAGGCAAAGTGGTTGTCTGAGGAGGCCTTACAAATAGCTGAGAAAAAAAGCAAGAGATAAATAGAAATATATACCCAACTGGATGCAGAGTCCCAGAGAATAGCAAGGACAGAAAAGAAAGCTTTCCTAAGTGAACAATGCAAAGAAATAAAGGAAAACAATAGAGTGGGAAAGACAAGAGATCTCTTCAAGAAAATTGGAGACACTAAAGGAACACTTCATGCAAAGATGGACACAATAAAGGACAGAAATGGCAAGAATCTAACAGAAGCAGAAGATACTAAGAAGAGGTAGCAAGAACACAGAAGAACTGTACAAAAAAAGTTTTAATGACCCAGTTAACCATGA
The DNA here is from genome assembly GCA_006410675.1 of Oreotragus oreotragus. Lineage (NCBI taxonomy): Eukaryota > Metazoa > Chordata > Mammalia > Artiodactyla > Bovidae > Oreotragus > Oreotragus oreotragus. The sequence goes on from SJYX01007508.1 coordinate 119,108, forward strand.
TGGTGTGGTCACTCACCTAGAGCCAAGCATCCTAGAGTGTGAAGTCAAGTGGGCCTTAGGAAGCTTCACTACAAACAAAGCTAGTGGAGGTGATGAATTCCCTGAGCTATTTAAAATCCTAAAAGATGATGCTGTGAAAGTGCTGCACTCAATATGACAGCACATTTGGAAAACTCAACATTGGCCACAAGACTAAAAAAGTCAGTTTTCATTCCAATCCCAAAGAAAGACAATGCCAAAGAATATTCAAACTACTGTGCAATTGTGCTCATTTCACATGCTAGCAGAGAAATGCTTAAAATCCTTCAAACTAGGCTTCAGCAGTACAAGAACTGAGAAATTCCAGATGTTTAAGCTGGATTTAGAAAGACACAGGAACCAGAGATCAAATTGTCAACACCTGCTGGATCATAGGGAAAGTAAAAGAATTCCAGAAAAACACCTACTTTTGCTTCAGGGACTACGCTAAAGCCTTTGACTGTATGGATCACAACAAACTGTGGAAAATGCTTTATGAGATGGGAATACCAGACCAACTTACCTGCCTCCTGGGGAATCTTTATGCAGGGATAGAAGAAACATTTAGAACCAGAAATAGAACAACAGACTTGTTCAAACCTGGGAAAGGAGTATTTCAAGCCTGAATATTGTCACCCAGCTTATTTAACATATGTAGAGTACTTCATGTGAAATGCCAGGCTGGATAAATCACAAGTTGGAATCAAGACTACCAGGAGAAATATCAACAACCTCAGATATGCAGATGATACCACTCTAATGGCAGAAAACAAAGAGAAACTAAAGAGCCTCTTGATGATGGTGAAAGAAGAGAGCGAAAAGCTGGCTTAAAGCTCAACATTCAAAAAACTAAGATATGGCTTCTGGTCCCATCACTTAATGGCAAACAGATGGGGAAATAGTGGAAATGATGACAGGTTTTATTTTCTTGGTCTCCAAAGTCATTGTGGATGGTGACCTTAGCCATGAATTTAAAAGACACTTGTTACTTGGAAGGAAAGCTATGACAAATCTGGACAGCATATTGAAAAGCAGAGACATCACTTTGACAACAAAGGCTCATATAGTGAAATCTATGGTTTTTCCAGTAGTCATGTATGGATGTGAGAGTTGAAGTGCAGAAGAATTGAGACTTTCAAACTGTGATGCTGGAGAAGACTCTTGCAAGTCCCTTGGATAGCAAAGAGATAAAACCAGTCAATCCTAAAGGAAGTTAACCCTGAATATTCATTGGAAAGACTGATGCTGAAGCTCCAATACTTTGACCACCTGATGCAAACAGCCAACTCTTTGGGATACTTTTTTATTTTGTGACAGAGGGTGAGATGACTGGATGGCATAACTGACTGACTGGACTTCAGTTTGAGCAAACTCTGGGAGATAGTGAAGGACAGGGAAGACTGGCATGCTGCAGTTCATGGGGCCACAGAGTTGGACACAACTTAGCAACTGTATAACAATAGAGTTTTCTAAGTCTTAAAATCAGATATGTGCATCTCTCAAGATTTTTGTTTTCAAAGTTTTTTTTTTCACCTGTATTATAATCTCTGACTTTTCAAGTAAAGTTTAAAATCAGCTTATTTTTTGAATTAAGCTTTTTAAAATTATTTTAATTGGAGGCTAATTATTTTACAATATTGTGATGGTTCCTGCCACACACCGATATGAATCAGCCATGTTTGTTCTATTGCATATTGCATCTTTTACATTTTATTTTAAGGGGGATTACTGTTGTACTTAGGAATTGATTTCTTTTTAATTTTTCATATATCTAGAACCCTTACATTTCCATTCCTTCTAGTAGCTTTTGCTATAGATTTCTTAGGATTTTCTACTTAATAATGTATTCTATTAAGAATGACTTTTACTTCTTTCTAGTCAGAGCGCTTTTGATTTTCATCTTTTCTCATCACATTGGCTTGACTGATTCAATTTTGAATAGAAGTGATGAGAATGCACATCCTTCCTTTATCCTAATCTTCAAGGTACTTAGATTCTGTTATTACATGTGATACTAGCAGTAAGTTTTTCTCAGATCTTCTTTTCAAGTTGAGGACATTTCCTGGTATTTCTATGTGCTGAGAGTTTTTCTTAGCAATGGCCTTCAGATTTGTCTATTTTCTGTGTAGTCATCCTTACTGTCATAAAATTTTTAATGATATATCAGCCCATATTAATATTGTCATCCCCGTAGAATCTGTAGTGATGCAACCTTCTCAATTCCTCATGTTTTTTCATGTGTCTTCTTTCTTTTCCTTCTAATCAGTTTGGCTAGAAATTTATCAATATTTTTGATCTTTTTAAAAAACTTTTGTATTATGACTTTCCCTTTTCTTTTATTTTTACACTTATTTTTATGGTTTTTTTTTCTCTCCTTTATTAGGCTTTCCTTTTCTCTTCATTTTCTGCATTTTCTGTTTTCTTTTGTTGTTGTTGTTGTTGTTTTACTTTATTTTACTTTACAATACTGTATTGGCTTTGCCACACATCAACATGAATCCGTCACGGGTGTACAGGTGTTCCCAATCCTGAATCCCCCTCCCACCTCCCTCCCCATACCATCTCTCTAGGTCATCCCAGTGCACCAGCCCCAAGCATCCTGTATCCTGCATCGAACCTAGACTGGTGATTCATTTCTTACATGATATTAAACATGTTTCAATGTCATTAAACAAAAGTGTTTTAGTTTGAGACCTTTCATTTTTTCTCATATAGGTGTTAGTGGGATAAGCCATCTCCTAAATATTTAGTATCATACCACAAATTTGGATATGTTGTGTTTTATGTTTACACAGTTAATCTATTTTTGATGTCTCCTCAATGTACAGGTAATTTAAAACTGCACTATTTGAAATTTAAATATTTGGAAATTTTTGAAGTTAATTTCCAATTTGATACCATTATATTGAGTGCATACATTTTGTGTGATATAATGCTCTTAAAAATGTGTTAAATATGCTTTATTGTCCAGAATATGGACAGAATATTCTGTCAGACATTTGATGTGTCCTTAAATAGATGTGTATTCATCACTTGTTGGGTGGGATATGTCTGGATTTTAATCCATTACTGTCAAGCCTTCTGTATCAGTCCCTTAAATACTGAGAGATTTGCTATTAAAATATCTAATTTTAATTGTGGCTTTATCTATTCCTCCCTAGAGATCTATCATTGTTTGCTCCCTATTTTTGAAGCTCTGTTATTAAGAGTATTATAATATTAGTGTTAGGATTGTTATGACTGCTTTACAAATTGTTGTTTGTCATTACAAAATAAACTTTTAAAAATCTGGTTTATTTATTGATCTGGAGTCCAATTTATCTGATATCAAAATAGCCACAAAAGCTTTCTTTTGATTAATATTAGCAAACTATATCTTATTCTATCTTTTCACTTTTAAATTTTGTGTGTGTTTGCATATAAAATAATACCCTAAAGGAAACATATTCTTAGTTCTTAGTTTTTTATACAATCTGACCATCTTTATCTTTTCATTACTATGCATGAGTATTTACATTTGTGCAAAATCTTTCATTTGCAATTTATTTACCTTTGTTTCATCTGGTCTTTGTTGCATTTCTCTTTTTTTGCCTTGTTGGATTAATCCAGTACTATTATTCCATTTTATATTTTTTGTTGATTTATAAGCTAAAACAATACACTCTAATACTTTGGCCATCTGATGCGAAGAACTGACTCACTGGGAAAGACCCTGATGCTGAGAAAGATTGAAGGCAGGAGGAGAAGGGGATGACAGAAGATGATATGTTTGGATGGCATCACCAACTCGATGGACATGAGTTTCAGCAAGCTCTGGGAGCTGGTGATGGACAGGGAAGCCTGGCTGCTACAGTCCATGGGGTCACAGAGAGCCAAACACAACTGAGCAACTAAACTGAAGTATAACACTCTAACTAATGTTTAGAGGCTGTGTGAGTTTCTAGTACACTTTGTTAGCTACTTTCCATCTATCTCTAAATGATATTATGTCACTTTACATATAGTAAAAGAACCTTACCAGAGTTTCTGGGTATCTTTGGTTTGTTGTGGTGGTTTGTTTGCATTTTTTCACAGTGTGAACACTTACCATGAGATTCACTCTCTTAACAAATTGTGAAGTGCACAATACCATATTAGTAACTCTAGGCCCTGTGCTATAGGACAGAACTCTACAACAAATTCATCTAGCATAACTCAACAGGCATGTCCATTGAACCATGAGGAACTGTTCAATAGTTATCATGTATTGTTTTGAAGATTTCTTAGGCAGGTCTAGGGTAGCATCTAGTCCAAGTTTAAGTATCCTCAACTGCTGAACAAGCTCTATTTGTGTGCTTTTCCCACTGCTCCATAATGCAGGCCAAAATCAGGCCCAGTTTTTGACTTTGCAAGAGTACAGAACACTGTTTCTTTTGGTCCTTTCAAGCAGATCCTTCTGGGCTCTCAACTAGTATGAGCTGTATGAGCTCATCATTGTTCTACTCAATACCCAGGGGTCCATCTGCACTTTTCTGAAGCTCTCTCTCTGAATCCCTCTTCTTTCCACTTCTCTGCCCTGAGAATTTTATCTGCCAGGGCTTTTATAAACTCAGTGACATCACTTCAACCCAGAGAGTCAGCCACACCCTGCCTGGGCACTTGCTCCTCATACCACAGTCTGAAAAATCCCTCAAGGCAGTTAGCTGGGGAGTTGTTCACTCACCATGTTTATTTATCCTGTATTTAAGGATCACACTTCTATTGGGTTGGCCAAAAAGTTTGTTTGGGAACTGAAACAAACTTTATGACCAATCCAATAAAATCACTATGTCAAATTACTTTTTAACTTTTTAAAAATGGTCAGTTCAGTTCAGTCACTCGGTCGTGTCCGACTCTTTGCGACCCCATGAATCGCAGCACTCCAGGCCTCCCTGTCCATCACCAATTCCCGGAGTTCACTCAGACTCATGTTCATCGAGTCCATGATGCCATCCAGCCCATGATGCCATCCAGCCATCTCATCCTCTGTCATCCCCTTCTCCTCCTGCCCCCAATCCTTCCCAGTATCAGAGTCTTTTCCAATGAGTCAACTCTTCGCATGAGGTGGCCAAAGTACTGGAGTTTCAGCTTCAGCATCATTCCTTCCATCTTTCTTCCTTCCAAAGAAATCCCAGATCTCTTCGGAATGGACTGGTTGGATCTCCTTGCAGTCCAAGGGACTCTCAAGAGTCTTCTCCAACACCACAGTTCAAAAGCATCAATTCTTCGGCACTCAGCCTTCTTCACAGTCCAACTCTCACATCCATACATGACCACAGGAAAAATCATAGCCTTGACTAGACAGACCTTAGTTGGCAAAGTAATGTCTCTGGTTTTGAATATGCTATCTAGGTTGGTCATCACTTTTCTTCCAAGGAGTAAGCATCTTTTAATTTCATGGCTGCAGTCACCTAAATCATTTTAAATTTAAAGATTTATTCAGAAGGAGAAACCTAGTCCCTATTTTTCAATCTTGGCTAGGAGTAGAATTCCTCAAAATGCTCTTTATTAATGGTATTAAATGATTGGTTTTCAGCTCATAACAAGTCTTGCATATTTTCCAGATGTAGGGAAGGAAAAACAGGTCATGTTTTTATGCTGCTTTCTTCAAATGCTAAGAATCTTTCAAGAATTCAGTTCCTTCCAAATAGACACTATCTACAGTGATGGCCATGAGTCTGAGTGAACTCTGGGAGTTGGTGATGGACAGGGAAGCTTGGCATGCTGTGATTCATGGGGTCGCAAAGAGTTGGACACGACTGAGCAACTGAACTGTCTGACTGACCTTGTATAATGATGAACTGGTAGCCTGAAATAATTAGTGTATACAAGGTGATCTCTATGCTATTTTTACTGAACACCAGATGGCAGGAGTTCCTGGGTGTATATAGGTATATTTTATAACTGGTTTAAATTTGAACAGCAATTAACAAGAAAGACTCTTTAAAAGGAAGAAGCACAAAAATACAGTCAGGAAAAATCATTCACTGAGATAAGCAAATAACTTCCCCCTTTCGTAACACAAGCTCACTAAGACACACAGATGTCCAGTGGTAGTTTGTATTGTTAAACACACACCAGGAAGTACCTCTGGTAATTAAGTTAGCCTTGCTACAGTCAGAAATGGGCATACCGCTGTCATAAGCAAAAACACTAGTACTATTAAAATTTACTACCCTAACAAAGTGTACTCTGGGCTTTATCTGCAGAATATGAATGAGTGTCATCCAAGATTTTATTAAACACACACACACACACGGAGACCTAATTACTTTATATTTATTAAAGAAAGAAACACACAATTTTGTGAGCTTTACTCATGACAGAGGCTGTTTAAAGCCAAGAGAATAGAGTGGTATCAGGAATCAGTCCAATTAGAATTTCTATCCTTACTCTTCCTAAGCATAATTAAATAAGTCACATACAATTTTTCTTCATTGTAAAATGAAGATATGTTACATTGTGAGTGATAAGTGAGAAGAGATAAACTAGACACCAAACACAGAATTCATATATTGAGCAAATATTATATATTTTTAAATGATGGGCAGAGATCAACTGAAATTTCACAAGAATGAACTAGGAATAATAATTGAGTTTTTAATGATAATAGTTAAAGGGGTCTGGTCTAGAAAGAATGATGTAGAATTTCTTTTTTTTTTCTTCCTATACGCTATCCTGCTAATCACAATTATCAACTCAGGAAATTACACAAGATCAACGCAAGGGAGAATTCTTAAAGGTTAAAGGAGAATTCCAAACCAGAAGCAAGCAAACTTCTTTAGAACCTCAGGACTGAAGAACCGCCAATGATAGGGTAATGTGTTATCTCCTCAACAAAGAGATAAAGACCACTCAGACATGCAATCCCAACTCACCATCTAGTGACAAAATGAAGCTAGAAAACCTTATTTCTCTGTCAGCTTGAACAGAAATTTTTCTGAGAACCTCTGAAAAAGCCAGACCTACTGGGCAGAGAAAATCTGCTGGGAATCCAACAATAAGTGGACATGGGAATCATTCTCTTTAGCTGCTGGGCCTGGGAGTTCCCATTTAGAACAAGAGCTCCTAAGGTGTGTAGGCAGCAGGTACGAGAGAGACCCAAACCCAGAAAACAACCCAATCAATAAGAATGTCCTTATGGGCCAGGACTCTCCTTCTCACTCAGGGATATTGAAGAGGGTTCATGGAACAAGAAAGAGGGATCCAGTCAGACACGTGGCTTCACCCTAGAAGCCCATTTGTCTACATGCTTAAGATATCCTGGCCTGTCCAGACATACCTGACAAATGAGCCAAACAAGCAGAAAGGACCAAGTCGCAACAAACAGCATGATTCAGGCAGCCTCTCTGTTCTCAGAGACTTGAGGACCCCCTCATGTGCTCAGGGACATGGGGAAGCAGGTGGGCACTGATAGGGTAACCCCTCCTCTACCTAAAGACACTACGCAACCTAGACAGGAGACATGCTTTCTGCTATGCAGGAAAGTACTTCCAACGTCCCATGGAAGTAATAGCAGCACCAGAAAAACCAAGCAGAACAAAGGGCTGTGAAAATTAATTAAACTGTCACTGGAAACACATCATACCAAAGTAGGCCAATGTGCTCAGTCGGTTCATGGTGTCCAACTCTTTGTGACTCTGTGTACTGTAGCCTGCCAGGCTCCTCTGTCCATGGGATTTTCCAAGCAAGAATAGCAGACTGGGTTGCCATTTCCTACTCCAAGGGATCTTCCCAACCTAGGGATCAAACCTGTGTCTCCTACATTAGCAGATGGATTCTTTACCATTATGCCATCTATGAAGTAGGCCAATACCCACATGTTAACTCTAAACAGTGTGAGCAACAGCTAAAATAATAGATTTTAATAAGACCCAGAATCTCCTAACATAATAAAAAAAAAAAAAGTCCAGGAAACAGCAATGACCCAATCACACCAGTAATCAATAATGTCACAATTGGAATGAAAAAAGAAAATCAACTAACACCAACCCAAGTTGAATCAGATGTTAAAATGATTTGACCACAATTTGAAAGCAGCCCTCATAAAATCCCTTCCGCATTCAATAGCACACTCTCCTATTCAAATGAAAAATTACAAATATTCAGCAAAGAAATAAACCTATAAAAAAGAACAAATGGAATTTATAGATATGAAAATATAAAGCAAACATAAAAATCTCATGAAATTTTTATTAGAGTGGAGATAATAGAGGATAAAAATCAGTGAATTGGGGACAGAGAAATAGAGTTCACCTACTCTGAAAACAGAAAATAGACTCAAAAAGAGAAAACTGAACAGAGCCTCAGGATCTAATGGAACAACAAAAGATCCATTTGTATAACAGAATTTCAAGAGGAGAGGAAAAGAGAGGGACTGAAAGAACATTTAAGAAAGTAATAGCAGAAACCTTCCTAAATTNAGAGTTCACCTACTCTGAAAACAGAAAATAGACTCAAAAAGAGAAAACTGAACAGAGCCTCAGGATCTAATGGAACAACAAAAGATCCATTTGTATAACAGAATTTCAAGAGGAGAGGAAAAGAGAGGGACTGAAAGAACATTTAAGAAAGTAATAGCAGAAACCTTCCTAAATTTGGCAAAAAACAGAAACCTACAGACACAGGAAGACAAAAAATTGCAAATTTGATCAGCCCAGGAAATTCACACCAAGATAGGCTATAATTATACTTCTAAAAATTAAATAAAAAAAATCTTAACAATCAGAAACACCACATTGCTGTTTAGTCGCTAAGTTGTATCCTACTCTTTCACGACCCCAAGGACTGAAGTCCACCAGGCTTCTCTGTCCATGGGATTTCCCAGGCAAGAATACTGGAGTGGGTTACTATTTCCTTCTCTGGGGGATCTTTCTGACCCAGGTATTGAACCCACATCTCCTGCTTTGGTAGGCAGATTCTTTACTACTGAGCCACCAGAGAAGGCCAAAAACCACATTACCCATAGAGAAATGCCAACTGAAATGACAGCAGATTTCTCATCTGTAATCATGGAAGCCAGGAAAAAGTGGCACAGTATTTTTCAAGTGCTACTCATCAGTAATGCATGGGGAATAAAAACATTCTCAAGTGAAGACAAGCTAAAACAATTTATCACTAGCAGACCTACTTCTGACAACTGGTTAAAGGAAGTTCTTCAAATTGAAAAGATATGATTTCAGAAAAAGAGTTAACTTAGATCAAGAAAGAAAAAGAATGAAAAAAAAAATGATGATGCATATATATAATAAACTATTCTTTTCTCATGAATTTTGTAATATTTGATAACTGAAATAAATACGTTTAACACTGATACTTAAGACAATGATGTTTAAAAGTAGAAAAGTAAAAGGTGCCTAAATGGACATGAGGCTTCCACATTTCACTCCAAGTGAGTGTTCTTGTTACCAACATTTTTTACAAGTATATGTAGAAAGAGAAACATCATATGATATTGCTTACATGTAGAATCTAAAAGAATGATACAAATGAATCCATAAATTTTGTGAATTCATGAATTCACAAAAAAGATGCACAGATTTGGAAAACTAATTCATGTTTACCAAAGCAGAAATGTGGGGTGATAAATCAGGAGCTTGCGATGAACATACACACACTACTGTATACAGGATATAAAACCAACAAAGATCTACCATATAGCACAGGGAACTCTCATCAATACTCTGTATGATTTATATGGGAAAGGAATCTTAAAAATAATGAAAATATCTATATGTATAACTGAACTACTTTGCTGTATACCTGAAACTGCTGTTGCTAAGTCATTTCCGTCATGTCCAACTCTTTGTGACCCTGTGGAGTGTTGCCCAGCAGGCTCCTCCATCTGTGGGAATTCTCCAGGCAAAAAAACTGGAATGGATTGCCATGCCCTGCTCCAGAGGATCTTCCCAAACTAATGATAGAACCGTATTATTGGCAGGCAGGTTCTTTACCACTAGTGCCACCTGGGAAGCCGACACCTGAAACTACCACATTGTAAATCAACTATACTTCAATAAAAAGAAAGAGAGAAGTATATGTATTATGCTATATAAGTATTGCAACACCCAAGAGCAAACTTGATAACAAATATACAAAGAGATACATTCAATAATAACAAATAAATGTACAGGGAATTGTCCCCCAACCCAAATGTTCAAATAATCCCCTGGAAAGGGGAAAAGAGAAATTAAAAGAAGAAGAACCAGATGCAATAATTCATGTTTAACCTTAGAAGGACTATCTCCACATGTCCTATACCACTGTTATCTCTAGATGTTTTTCTAAAGAAAAAGAGCCTCTGTATTTTTATCTTACATGTAGATGTCTTACGAATAACTCTAGAGTATTTGATAGTTATTGCTCACTAGGTCCCATCAGCATAATGTTACCAATGCAATGGGCAAGCAAGGTGCCACTGGAAGAAAAACGCAACCAAGTCCTCTATTTTCTAAATCATGATATATAACTGGAGAGCTGAGCTGATATACCCCAGAGGTGGGACAGTGAAGGTATAGTACTGGCCTTACCAGCTGAAAGCAAACTGCTTCTGATTGTCATCTTATTTTTTTATTTTGGTTCTTCATTTACATTTTGTGCTTTTCAGGTATATATATGTATTTTTCCACCCATGACACAATGATATCCTCCACATTGTCCATACTGTTGCCAATTACATAGATCATATTTAGATCTTATTTCACAAGGAGTTTACCTTTATATAAGGCATTCATTAGAAATCTGATCTTATTCTTCCCCTATGCCATACTGGGGAAACAGTGGAAACAGTGTCAGACTTTATTTTGTGGGGCTCCAAATTCACTCCAGATGGTGATTGCAGCCATGAAATTAGAAGACGCTTACTCCTTGGAAGAAAAGTTATGACCAACCTAGATAGTATATTCAAAAGCAGAGACATTACTTTGCCAACTAAGGTCCATCTAGTAAAGGCTATGGTTTTTCCAGTGGTCATATATGGGTGTGAGAGTTGGACTGTGAAGAAAGCTGAGCACTGAAGAATTGAGGTTTTTGAACTGTGGTGTTGAAGAAGACTCTTTTTCCCCCCCCTTTTTTTTTTGTATTTATTTATTTTTTTACACGAACTCCCAAACATGAACCCCCCTCCCACCTCCCACCCCACATCATCCCTCCAGATCATCCCCATACACCAGCCCCAAGCATCCTGCATCCTGCATTGAACATAGACTGGCAATTCATTCTTACATGATAGTATACATATTTCAATGCTATTCTCCCAAATAATCCCACCCTCTCCCTCTCCCTCTCCTTCTCCCTCAGAGTCCATATGTCCGCCCTACACATCTGTATCTCTTTTGCTGTCTTGCATACAGGGTCCTCATTACCATCTTTCTAAATTCCATATATATGTGTTAGTATACTGTATTGGTGTTTTTCTTTCTGGCTTACTTCACTCTGTATAATTGGTTCCAGTTTCATCCATCTTATTAGAACTGATTCAAATGTATTCTTTTTAATGGCTGAGTAATACTCCATTGTGTATATATACCACAGCTTTCTTATCCATTCATCCGCTGATGGACATCTAGGTTGTTTCCATGTCCTGGCTATTATAAACAGTGCTGCAATGAACATTGGGGTACATGTGTCTCTTTCTATTCTGGTTTCCTCGGTGTGTATGCCCAGCAGTGGGATTGCTGGGTCATAAGGCAGTTCTATTTGCAATTTCTTAAGGAATCTCCACACTGTTCTCCATAGTGGCTGTACTAGTTTGCATTCCCACCAACAGTGTAAAAGGGTTCCCTTTTCTCCACACCCTCTCCAGCATTTATTGCTTGCAGACTTTTGGATCGCAGCCATTCTGACTGGTGTGAAGTGGTATCTCATTGTGGTCTTGATTTGCATTTCTCTGATAATGAGTGACGTTGAGCATCTTTTCATGTGTTTGTTAGCCATCCGTATGTCTTCTTTGGAGAAATGTCTATTTAGTTCTTTGGCCCATTTTTTGATTGGGTCGTTTATTTTTCTGGAATTGAGCTGTATAAGTTGCTTGTATATTTTTGAGATTAGTTGTTTGTCAGTTGCTTCATTTGCTATTATTTTCTCCCATTCAGAGGGTTGTCTTTTCACCTTGCTTATAGTTTCCTTTGTTGTGCAGAAGCTTTTAATTTTAATTAGATCCCATTTGTTTATATTTGCTTTTATTTCCAGTATTCTGGGAGGCGGATCATTGAGGATCCTGCTGTGATTTATGTCGGAGAGTGTTTTGCCTATGTTCTCCTCTAGGAGTTTTATAGTTTCTGGTCTTACATTTAGATCTTTAATCCATTTTGAGTTTATTTTTGTGTGTGGTGTTAGAAAGTGATCTAGTTTCATTCTTTTACAAGTGGTTGACCAGTTTTCCCAGCACCACTTGTTAAAGAGATTGTCTTTACTCCATTGTATATTCTTGCCTCCTTTGTCAAAGATAAGGTGTCCATATGTGTGTGGATTTATCTCTGGGCTTTCTATTTTGTTCCATTGATCTATATTTCTGTCTTTGTGCCAGTACCACACTGTCTTGATGACTGTGGCTTTGTAGTAGAGCCTGAAGTCAGGTAAGTTGATTCCTCCAGTTCCATTCTTCTTTCTCAAAATTGCTTTGGCTATTCGAGGTTTTTTGTATTTCCATACAAATCTTGAAATTATTTGTTCTAGTTCTGTGAAAAATACCGCTGGTAGCTTGATAGGGATTGCATTGAATCTGTAGATTGCTTTGGGTAATATATTCATTTTCACTATATTGATTCTTCCAATCCATGAACATGGTATATTTCTCCATCTATTAGTGTCCTCTTTGATTTCTTTCATCAGTGTTTTATAGTTTTCTATATATAAGTCTTTAGTTTCTTTAGGTAGATATATTCCTAAGTATTTTATTCTTTTCGTTGCAATGGTGAATGGAATTGTTTCCTTAATTTCGTTTTCTACTTTCTCATTATTAGTGTATAGGAATGCAAGGGATTTCTGTGTGTTGATTTTATATCCTGCAACTTTACTATATTCATTGATTAGCTCTAGTAATTTTCTGGTGGAGTCTTTAGGGTTTTCTATGTAGAGGATCATGTCATCTGCAAACAGTGAGAGTTTTACTTCTTCTTTTCCAATTTGGATTCCTTTTATTTCTTTTTCTGCTCTGATTGCTGTGGCCAAAACTTCCAGAACTATGTTGAATAGTAGCGGTGAAAGTGGACATCCTTGTCTTGTTCCTGACTTTAGGGGAAATGCTTTCAATTTTTCACCATTGAGGATAATGTTTGCTGTGGGTTTGTCATATATAGCTTTTATTATGTTGAGGTATGTTCCTTCTATTCCTGCTTTCTGGAGAGTTTTTATCATAAATGGATGTTGAATTTTATCAAAGGCCTTCTCTGCATCTATTGAGATAATCATATGGCATTTATTTTTCAATTTGTTAATGTGGTGAATTACATTGATTGATTTGCGAATATTGAAGAATCCTTGCATTCCTGGGATAAAGCCTACTTGGTCATGGTGTATGATCTTTTTAATGTGTTGTTGGATTCTGATTGCTAGAATTTTGTTGAGGATTTTTGCATCTATGTTCATCAGTGATATTGGCCTGTAGTTTTCTTTTTTTGTGGCATCTTTGTCAGGTTTTGGTATTAGGGTGATGGTGGCCTCATAGAATGAGTTTGGAAGTTTACCTTCCTCTGCAATTTTCTGGAAGAGTTTGAGTAGGATAGGTGTTAGCTCTTCTCGAAATTTTTGGTAGAATTCAGCTGTGAAGCCGTCTGGACCTGGGCTTTTGTTTGCTGGAAGATTTCTGATTACAGTTTCAATTTCCGTGCTTGTGATGGGTCTGTTAAGATTTTCTATTTCTTCCTGGTTCAGTTTTGGAAAGTTGTATTTTTCTAAGAATTTGTCCATTTCTTCCACGTTGTCCAATTTATTGGCATATAATTGCTGATAGTAGTCTCTTATGATTCTTTGTATTTCTGTGTTGTCTGTTGTGATCTCTCCATTTTCATTTCTGATTTTATTGATTTGATTTTTCTCCCTTTGTTTCTTGATGAGTCTGGCTAATGGTTTGTCAATTTTATTTATCTTTTCAAAAAACCAGCTTTTGGCTTTGTTGATTTTTGCTATGGTCTCTTTTGTTTCTTTTGCATTTATTTCTGCCCTAATTTTTAAGATTTCTTTCCTTCTACTAACTCTGGGGTTCTCCATTTCTTCCTTTTCTAGTTGCTTTAGGTGTAGAGTTAGGTTATTTATTTGACTTTTTTCTTGTTTCCTGAGGTATGCCTGTATTGCTATGAACTTTCCTCTTAGCACTGCTTTTATAGTGTCCCACAGGTTTTGGGTTGTTGTGTTTTCATTTTCATTCATTTCTATGCACATTTTGATTTCTTTTTTGATTTCTTCTGTGATTTGTTGGTTATTTAGAAGCGTATTGTTCAGCCTCCAAATGTTGGAATTTTTAATAGTTTTTCTCCTGTAATTGAGATCTAATCTTAATGCATTATGGTCAGAAAAGATGCTTGGAATGATTTCGATTTTTTTGAATTTATCAAGGTTAGATTTATGTCCCAGGATGTGATCTTGAGAGTCCCTTGGACTGCAAGGAGATCCAACCAATCCATTCTGAAGGAGATCAGTTCTGGGTGTTCTTTGGAAAAACTGATGCTAAAGTTGAAACTCCAATACTTTGGCCACCTCATGTGAAGAGTTGACTCTTTGGAAAAGACTCTGATGCTGGGAGGGATTGGGGGCAGGAGGAGAAGGGGACGACAGAGGATGAGATGGCTGGATGGTATCACCAACTCGATGGACTTGAGTTTGGGAGAACTCCGGGAGTTGGTGATGGACAGGGAGGCCTGGCGTACTGCAATTCATGGGGTCACAAAGAGTCAGATACGACTGAGAGACTGAACTAAACTGATGCCGTACAACCCAAATGCATGTATATTCTAGTTGGTACTGCTAGTCTACATAAATCTTACTATACTCATACACTAACCTTGGGGTTGGCAACAATGTCAGGCAAGATGGAATCAAATCCCTGTAGCCTGTTTCTGCTGCTCATTAAAACTAGAGACTGAGGGCACAACACTAACAGCAACTTCGAGAAAACAGAGAAGTTTACAATAACGGGTATCAAAGGAGAGCATAGTCTAATCTTTAGGACCTGTACGTGGATACATTTCACAATTTTTTTTGCTTTTTGCTTTTTTCTCCCCATGTCTGCAGAGAGTGGGGCTCAGTCCTAGAACTCAATTGTGGGTCAACACAGAAAAAAAAACTCTGAAAGATATCCTCCTCTTTCTAGTCAGAAGATTATAAAGGGATCATGTGGAACAGAGGATGTGGGAGGAGTCACTTTTTGTTTTTTCTTTTATTCCCTTTTATTTTGCCCCCTGAGGTCATTCTGTTAGAACTTCACAACAGTGCTTAGGCTTCTAAAGCATTGCTTGTGGGACCTTCTCTTTGTATTTCCCATTTCATGGATTAGCTACCTGCTTGATTCAAAGTCCTCACATCGAATGATCCTGAGAGTCCAGATTATAGATCACTGGTTATGCTCTGCTCACCATATCCCAAGCTCTGTCTCTCTCTAAGCATATTCTAATTAATGATATATACTAAGTTCTCATTGAGGGCAGGAGAAGGGAGCAACAGAGGGTGAGACGGTTGGATGGCATTATCGACTCAATGGGCATGAATTTAAGCAAACTCCGAGAGATAGTGGAGAACAAGGAAGCCTGGTATGTTGCTGTCCATGGGGTCACAAAGAGTCAGACATGACTGAACAGCTGAACAACAAAAAAGTTCTCATAGTCTAACTTCATGTCTTAACCTATGTTCTATATCTTTAATCTACAATTGCCAATAAAACTGATCAAAACAAAGATGACTCATACCACTAAGTCTTCTTTATAAATCTACATATCTCAGTAAAGAAATTGAGAGTAGAATGAGTATAGGATTTTAAAAAATAGGTTTCATGTTGATGTGTGGCAGAACCAATACAATATTGTAAAGTAATTAGCCCTACAATTAAAATAAATAAATTTAAATTTTTAAAAATTTAAAAATAATAATAATAAATTTTAAAAAAAGGTAAAAATTATGAGGAAAATCCCAAAAGGGGAATTGCCTTATAAAATATGATATTTTCAATGGAAATGACCAGAGTCCTGCTTCAAAACAGATGAAATGTTAAAGAGTTTTAATGGAACATTAGTTCTAATTGGCACCAGGCTATTTACAACTAATTTTCCTGAGTTAAAGATACCTTGTACTTCTTATGAAAGTGGTTCATACTAAACAACATTTGCTCTATGGATTTTTGGCATCTTCATTTCAACACCAGCTGCAATAACTACATAATAATAAAGCATTCCAAAATTAATCAACCTTCATATTTCTCTTATAAAAATATCTCCAAGTGTATTTTTTTTCCACTTTTAATACTACAGCACTTAACACATCAATGAGATTTCCAATATGAGGACCTGAGGACCTAGGACAATAGATGGGAGAAGTAGCTGTAAGAACAGTAAGCAAAGTGGCAGAGGAAGATTGAGTGTGAACTAATGGGGATGTTGATACATCTGTGAGGCTTTCAGATGTATGTATTAGCAATTCTCACTTTTTTATTCCATCCATATTGCATCACATGGTCACAACCAGGACTATTTTCTTCTTGGATCGAATGGATTTCCAAGGCTGATCATTAGCATTCTCCTTACCGATCACGTAACAGAGACATCATCTAGACCTGTTAGGGAAGTAAGGTGAAGGTGAAGTCTCTCAGTCGTGTCCAACTCTTTGCGACCCCATGGACTGTAACCTACTAGGCTTCTCCATCCATGGGATTCTCCAGGCAAGAATACTGGAGTGGGTTGCCATTTCCTTCTCCAGGGGATCTTCCCGATCCAGGGATCGAACCTGGGTCTCCCACATTGGAGGCAGACGCTTTAACCTCTGAGCCACCAGGGAAGCCCCAACTATATCTCAAAACTGCAGCACAAGCAGTGGATAGTGAAAAATATAGAGATAACACAAGACAGATACAAAATAACTAAGAAAGCACCTATGTTAGATTTGGTGTTCATAATTCACACAGAAAATATCCATGGAGTGTTTTGTTGTTGTTCAGTTGTCCAGTTGTGTCCGACTCCTCAAGACACCGTGAACTGCAGCACACCAGGCCTCCCTGTCCCTCGCCATCTCCCAGAGTTTGCCCTGTTGTGTCCACTGCATCAGTGATGCCGTCTCATTCTCTGTCGCCTTCTTCTCCTTTTGCCTTCAATCTAATCCAGCATCAGTGGAGTGTATTAACATCGGTAAAAGGTAGTTAATAAAAAAGCTATGAATAAGAGTTGTAAAATCTTGGGATTCTTCACTTAGGCATGCTATTTTGACATATTACACAGAGACTGGTTTGTACCATTAGACATATTTCCTAGGTTTAAGACAGGTTTGGGGTTTAGGTTTGGTAGTCAGTAGCCAGACTCTCAATTTACAATGTCCAAAAGTTTACAGACCATCACCCTTCATTCAGGTCAAGAGCAAGAAAGAGTAGAATTATGGACAAACAGACTAAAATTGATCATAACAACAACACATACTTAGAGATCCATAAATATAGGTAACCTCAAGCTTTATTTATCTGTGCTAGAGATAGGTTCAAAGCAAATACCAATTCCATGAACTCAGAGGGGGAAGTTGATCCCTAGGAAACAGTAGAGAAACATACTGCTTAACACTGGGGCTGGAGGCTAAATTGTTACTTATCTAGGAAGATGACTGCTGCTGCTAAGTCACTTCAGTCGTGTCCGACTCTGTGTGACCCCATAGACGGCAGCCCACCAGGCTCCCCCATTCCTGGGATTCTCCAGGCAAGAATACTGGAGTAGGTTGCCATTTCCTTCTCCAATGCATGAAAGAGAAAAGTGAAAGTGAAGTCGCTCAGTCTGTCTGACTGTTAGCAACCCCATGGACTGCAGCCCACCAGGCTCCTCCGTCCATTGGATTTTCCAGGCAAGAGTACTGGGGTGGGGTGCCATTGGAAGATGACTACATACCATGAAAATCCCAGGTGGTGCTAATGGTAAAGAACCTGCCTGCCAATGCAGGAAACATGAGAGATCTAAGTTTGATCCCTGGGTAGGAAGATCCCCTGAAGGAGGAAATGGCAACCCATTCCAGTATTCTTGCCTGGAGAATCCCCATTAACAGAGGAGCCTAGAGGGTTACAGTATACAGGGTCATAAAGAATTGGACATGACTAAAGTGACTGATCATGCATGCACATGCCTACATACCAGAATTTCCCATTTAAATTTCAAAAATTACTTGTTATGTTATTAATAGATGCTATCCAAATTTTCCTAATTCTTTACTGCTAATGCATATTTTAAAAAACTTCAGCTGCAGCTACTCCATATTCTATTTGCTGCTTCCTCAACTCAGTAAGGTCACCACACTCTGTGCAGATTCCACCTCTTTTTTGCAATTATTCTGCTTAGGCAGAGAACAGGAAAATCACCCCACCTTGTGCGCTTCTCCCCTCTGAGGGATTGCAGTTCTATGTTGCCTGAATATAAATTGCCTCATATATTTTTTCCAGTGTCTAATGCCAATAACTGTAGTATTAAATGTAAATTCAATCATTTTCTCCCTTAATCCAAGACTACACAAGAACCTGTCTTGAATTGTACATCCAGAAAGACGGGCAACATTTCTACAAAATGGTCACAATGAGGTATTTTTAAAGACATGAATAGTACTCATCATATACTATTTGTGTAGGTGACAGTAATGTATGTTTCAATAAACGTGTATGAAAAGATTCAGTAAATCAAGAATTATCTTTAAGTTTTTTGTGTGTGTCTGCACGTGTGTGCACATGCACTTAGTCATGTTCATCTCTTTGTGATCCCATGGACTAAAGCCCACCAGTCTCCTCTGTCCATGGGATTTCCCAGGCAAGAATATTGGAGTGGGTTGCCTTTGCTACTCCAAGGGATCTTCCCAATCCAGAGACTGAACCCAAGTCTCTTGCATTTCCTGTATTGGCAGGCAGATTCTTTACCACTGAGTCACCTAGGAAGCCCCATCTTTAAGTTGCCTGGCAACATTATCCATTTGAACATTTAACTATTTTTTTCAGCATTATTTTGTTCTTAAAGAAGTAGACCAATCATGCATTGAATAATTAATCTGACAGATAAGCCATATAGCCATATTTCTATCAATTTAAAAATATCACTAAGATTCTACAACTTAAAATGCACAAGTATCAATAAAATGCCTTAATTTTTTTTTTAAGTCAGTATAGTTGATTTACAATGTTGTATTAGTTTCTGGAGTGCAGTAGAGTAAGTTAGTTATGCATATACAAATATCCACTCATTTTTACATTCTTTTCCGTTATAGGTCATTACAGAGTATTTAGTAGAATTTGTCTTGTATTTAAATTACTCTATGTTATGCTGTTGAATTGATGGGCTGTTCAGATTTTCTTTCCCTAGTTTCTCAATTTTATAATTTTATTTCAAGTGGATATTTGCCATTGTATAAAACTGTTTGCTGACTCTAATTACATTCCTGGAAATTATGAAGAATTTTTTTCAGAAAACTAACTCATGTCTCAGAAAAATCTTATTATATCAGAAGCATTTATTCTTACAGGAGTTGTGGAAATAATGCATGTACACAGGAAACACACTTAGCTTTTCTTGTGTTACACTGCATTACAGTCATGTCTTATTAGATGTCTCATTTGTCCACTTCAATATTTCCTCAGGAACTGCCAGTTATGAAATACAGGAATGACTAAAAATACATGAGTTACATACTAGCTGTTAGAAACTTTATATTAAGCAGTTTTTCTAAGAGGAAATAGGAATTGCATATAATATTTTGAAATTTTTGATAGGACATGTAATGACAGTTCACAATTTTCTTTTCAGTTTGTCAACCATACATCTTCTAAAATCAATTTTAAATCTTCTATCTTATTGCATTTTTGTGAAGATGCTGGGGCAGTAATTTCTTCTTCAGCTGACATTCAGATCTCACATATCCAGAAGAAATAAAGTATGCTTTCAAATTACCTAATATATAAATGTTTAGTTGCTAAGTATTGTCCAACTCTGAGACTACATGGACAATAGCCCACCAGCCTCTTCTGTCCGTGGAATTCCCCAGAATCCTGAAGTAGATTGCCATTTTCTCCACCAGGGGATCTTCCAAACCCAGGGATTGAACCTGTGTCTCCTGCATTTCTTGGATTGCAGGCATCTCCTGCATTGGCTCAGGATTCCCACTGAGCCACCTGGAAAGTCCAATATATAAGTATCATTTTACATTTTAAAATTTGAATTACTTTCTAAATGATTATTATTCATTGCATATTACTTTAATTCAAATCAAAAGCAGAAAAATATACAAGAATCTTGATATTTAAGAGTGATATTATACAGTTTCACAGTATTCTGATGTTTTACAAATGTGCTCTACTTTTGTAAAGATGTATGGATCATGAAAACCATTGTAACACTTATACTAAAACTTGTCTAAAAAGTCTCTTGGAATTGAAACTGCATGAAAAAAAGTATGCTTTCTCTTGATACAAATTCTGTTTATTAATAGAAGACATTTCTAATTAAAAGCATCAAACTCAATTATCCTCTTCCAAAACACAAACCTTCTGTCTTCAAGATGAGTAAGAATTACAGAAGTTGTTTTGATTGCTGAGTGTCCAAAGGCTTCATTCCTAAGTCATTTTAATTTAAGCATAAAAGATAATAATACACAGATCTATCATGACAGAAATGCAGGTCTATGGAGAAACTGAAGATGGTCAATACGTACAAGTGCTAAGTCACTTCAGTCATGTCTGACTTTTTGTGACCCCATGAATTGTAGCCTGCCAGGCTCCTCTGTCCATGGGATTTTCCAGGCAAAAATACGGGAGTGGGTTGCCATGCCAACTTCCAGGGGATCTTCCCAACCCAGGGACTGAACCTATATCTCCTATGTCTCCTGCAGTGACAGGTGAGTTCTTTACCACCTGCCCCACCTAGGAAGCCAATATGTACAAGACTCCTCAGCAAAAACGTGCTACCATCTGAGCTTGAGGGGCTCCCAATATACAGGGCTTGGCAAGGAGAGTCAATCACTCTTTCTGTTCCTCCTCCTCACCCCAGGTATGTAGACTTATGTTTCACAGTCTTACTCCATCATAAGAATCACACATGGTGTCTAAAAAAGGAACACATTGTTGAGGTCATCCAGACTCAATGAATGAGACTGTATACAGGGGAGCAGTCATGCCATGGGATAAGGATGTTAGGCAAGATCTATAGATTAATTCCTACATTCCTATAAATTTGAACAGAAAGATTTGGTCCAGTGCTTCCAAGAGTGTGGTCCTTGGACCAGGAGCATAAACATCACCTGAGAAGTTAGAACTGTCTAATTTTAGGGTTGCACCCTAAACCCACAGAATCAGAAACTCTGGGGGTAAGACCCATAATTATGTGTTTTAATTAGCCTTGTGAGCCATTCTATGCACACCAAACCTTGAGAACCACTGATGCAGACCAATCTTAAAAACAAGGAACCACACGGATGAACCCGTTGGTTTCCTGGTTACAGTACAAACTGTTTCTCTGGAAATATGCCTTGAATTAGGTGATAACTTTCACTGATCAGCTCGTGACTTTCCAGTTCCTGACCTGTGTAAGGGCCATGCCTTCACGTGAGTCAGTCAACCTCACACAACTAACTTGATTTCTTTGTTTTGCGTTTGTGTTTTCATGCTCAGTTGCTCAGTCATCTCCAACTCTTTGCAATCCAATGGATGCTGTCAGGCTCCTCAGTCCATGGCATTTCCCAGGCAAGAATACTGGAGTGGGTTGTCATTTTTATATAAATATTAATAGAGATAATAGATAATTAAGAGAAACTAGAGATCACCTCAAGAAAATTAGAGATACTAAGGGAAAATTTTGTGCAAAGATGGGCTCAATAAAGGACAGAAATGGTATGGACCTAAAAGAAGCAGAAGATATTACGAAGAGGTGGCAAGAATACACAGAAGAACTGTACAAAAAAGATCTTCATGACCCAGATAATCACAATGGTGTGATCACTCACCTAGAGCAAGATATCCTGGAATGTGAAGTCAAATGGGCCTTAGGAAGCATCACTACAAACAAAGCTAGTGGAGCTGATGGAATTCCAGTTGAGCTATTTCAAATCCTAAAAGATGATGTTGTGAAAGTGCTACACTCAATATGCCAGCAAATTTGGAAAACTCAGCAAAGGCCATAGGACTGGAAAAGGTCAGTTTTCATTCCAGTCCCTAAGAAAGACAATGCCAAAGAATGATCAAATTACTGCACAATTACACTCATCTCACACGCTAGTAAAGTAATGCTCAAAATTCTCCAAGCCAGGCTTCAACAATACATGAACTGTGAACTTCCAGATGTTCAAGCTGGTTTTAGGAAAGGAAGAGGAACCAGAGATCAAATTGCCAACATCTTCTGGATCATTGAAAAGGCAAGAGAGTTCCAGAAAAACATCTATTTCTGTTTTATTGACTATGCTAAAATCTTTGACTATGTGGATCACAATAAACCGCGGAAAATTTTGAGAGAGATGGGAATACCAGACCACCTGACCTGCCTCTTGAGAAATCTCTATGCAGGTCAGGAAGCAACAGTTAGAACTGGACATGGAACAACAGACTGGTTCCAAATAGGAAAAGGAGTACGTCAAGGCTGTATATTGTTACCCTGCTTATTTAACTTATATGCAGAGTACATCAGGAGAAACTTGGGGCTGGATAAAGCAGAAGCTGAAATCAAGATTGCCAGGAGAAATATCAATAACTTCAGATATGCAGATGACACCAACTTTATGGCAAAAAGTGAAGAAGAACTAAAGAGCCTCTTGATGAAAGTAAGAGGAGAGTGAAAAAGTTGGCTTAAAGCTCAATATTCAGTAAACTAAGATTATGGCATCTGGTCCCATCACTTCATGGCAAATAGATGAGGAAACAGTGGCAGACTATCTTTTGGGGTTCCAAAATCACTGCAGATGGTGACTGCAGCCATGAAATTAAAAGATGCTTACTCCTTGGGAGAAAAGTTATGACCAACCTAGACACCATATTAAAAAGCAGAGATGTTACTTTGCCAATAAAGGCCCAACTAGTCAAGGCTATGTTTTTTCCAGTGGTCATGTACAGATGCAAGAGTTCGACTATAAAGAAAGCTGAGTGCTGAAGAATTGATGCTTTTGAACTGTGCTGTTGGAGAAGACTCTTGAGAATCCCTTGGACTACAAGAAGATCCAACCAGTCCATCCTAAAGGAGATCCGTCCTGAATATTCACTGGAAGGACTGATGCTGAAGCTGAAACTCCAATACTCTGGCTACCTGATACAAAGGGCTGACTCATTTGTAAAGACCCTGATGCTGGGAAAGATTGAAGGCAAGAGGAGACGGGGACGACAGAAGATGAGATGGTTGGATGGCATCACGGACTCAATGGACATGAGTTTGAGTAAACTCCAGAAGCTGGTGATGGACAGGGAGGTTTGGCATGCTGTGGTTCATGGGATCTCAAAGAGTGGGACGTGACTGAGTGACTGAAGTGACTGACTGACTGAATAGAGATAACAATCACCTTCCCTTTATGGAGCCAGGACACATCACAAAACAAATTCAGCTCAAGGATCTATGATATTTCTTCCAGTTCCCCAGGACATTAACACTTATCATTAGTACTTGTTAAATTTCTGCAACATGCATTCAATCATGTATTTGTGGCACTGATATCATCAGTAATAATTATTAAAGTTAACTCATTGAAAAATCACATGTGTATATGTGTGTGTGTATGCACAATGCCACTAAATTGTTAATTTTTATCATAATGAAAATACTGTTATCAATAGGCATTATCTTATTAAAACACTTTTTGCAAATTCCGCTGACAGATTTTCACTGCATATTCTGCAACTCTCTACTCAGGTCCACTGAACATAAGGCATATCAAGCTCTGAAATCTTTATAACTTTACACCTAGGGAGTGATTTTGGAGGTTTGTGTAGG
Source organism: Oreotragus oreotragus (assembly GCA_006410675.1). NCBI lineage: Eukaryota > Metazoa > Chordata > Mammalia > Artiodactyla > Bovidae > Oreotragus > Oreotragus oreotragus. The sequence goes on from SJYX01007508.1 coordinate 143,260, forward strand.
ACGTAGTGCAAAGCTTTTTCTAGGGATTTATTTATACATTTAATTAGGATTAACGTCATGGTCAATATCGGGGATCCATGTTCAGTGCAGAGTTCTTGCTTTTAGATTAATATCTTTTCTGATTTCACTCCTTCAATGCAGCATTTATTCAGTATAAGGAAATAGCACCAGGAATGCTTGATCTCTAATTACAGGAATAGCTCATGTCTGAGAAGATCTAAGCATAGTTGGAACTGTGGCTGTTTATAGTCATGAAGATGCCAATACTTTTATTAAAGGACTGGCCACAGTCTAATTTTTTATCAGGTCCAAAGGCTAAGAAGCACCTGTTCAAGGATAAACTGAGGAATATTAACTTTTTAAGAGTTTATTTCAGCAAAATACAATTTGAATCAAGCAGTGCCAAAAGTGAAGAACACTGCACCAAACAACCTGGGGAAAGACCTGGAGGAAGCAAAGGCAGGGCACTCTGATAGGTTACAGCTTAAGTGTTTGGAAAAGGCTAGTTGGTTGTTTGTGATTGGTTTGCTGTAGGTTCTGAATTTTAACTTTGAGGCATTTCAGGTTTGGGGTGCTTATGTACACAGCTAATGTATTAAGGTCACCTCAGTCTAACGACCTCCTTGTTTAATTAAACCCACCTAGATGGCTTACTGGTAAAGAATCCACCTGCCAATACAGGAAACACAAGAGATGTGGGTTTGATCCCTGGGTTGGCGAGATCCCATGGAGGAGGATATGACAACCCACTCCAGTATTCTTGCCTGGAAAATCCCACGGACAGAGGAGTCTGGTGGGCTGTAGTCCATGGGGTCACAAAGAGTCACACATGAGTGAGCACACATGCATATAATGAAAGCTGTCTTGGCGCTTGAATGGCTGACTGCTGTGCTGACAATCCAGGCCTTAGGAAGAGTGCCTCAGATTCTTCTACATGCACAGCTTCAACAGCAGCAGTCCAAGTGTTTGTACCTTTTAGTTTTAGTTTGAATCTCATTTATTAGCTCACAATAAATGACGATGGGCATTAAGAACCTTGCCTCCTTTGTCAAAGATAAGGTATCCATATGTGTGTGGATTTATCTCTGGGCTTTCTATTTTGTTCCATTGATCTATATTTCTGTCTTTGTGCCAGTACCACACTGTCTTGATGACTGTGGCTTTGTAGTAGAGCCTGAAGTCAGGTAAGTTGATTCCTCCAGTTCCATTCTTCTTTCTCAAAATTGCTTTGGCTATTCGAGGTTTTTTGTGTTTCCATACAAATCTTCAAATTATTTGTTCTAGTTCTGTGAAAAATACCGCTGGTAGCTTGATAGGGATTGCATTGAATCTGTAGATTGCTTTGGGTAATATATTCATTTTCACTATATTGATTCTTCCAATCCATGAACATGGTATATTTCTCCATCTATTAGTGTCCTCTTTGATTTCTTTCATCAGTGTTTTATAGTTTTCTATATATAAGTCTTTAGTTTCTTTAGGTAGATATATTCCTAAGTATTTTATTCTTTTCGTTGCAATGGTGAATGGAATTGTTTC
>SJYX01007508.1:147336-204707 GCA_006410675.1 Oreotragus oreotragus
AGAAATGAAAATGGAGAGATCACAACAGACAACACAGAAATACAAAGAATCATAAGAGACTACTATCAGCAATTATATGCCATTAAATTGGACAACATGGAAGAAATGGACAAATTCTTAGAAAAATACAACTTTCCAAAACTGAGCCAGGAAGAAATAGAAAAAAATCTTAACAGACCCATCACAAGCACGGAAATTGAAACTGTAATCAGAAATCTTCCAGCAAACAAAGCCCAGGTCCAGAAGGCTTCACAGCTGAATTCTACAAAAAATTTCGAGAAGAGCTAACACCTATCCTACTCAAACCCTTCCAGAAAATTGCAGAGGAAGGTCAACTCCCAAACTCATTCTATGAGGCCACCATCACCCTAATACCAAAACCCGACAAAGATGCCACAAAAAAAGAAAACTACAGGCCAATATCACTGATGAACATAGATGCAAAAATCCTCAACAAAATTCTAGCAATCAGAATCCAACAACACATTAAAAAGATCATACACCATGACCAAGTGGGCTTTATCCCAGGGATGCAAGGATTCTTCAATATCTGCAAATCAGTCAATCATATTAACAAATTGAAAAATAAATGCCATATGATTATCCCAATAGATGCAGAGAAGGCCTTTGATAAAATTCAACATCCATTTATGATAAAAACTCTCCAGAAAGCAGGAATAGAAGGAACATACCTCAACACAATAAAAGCTATATATGACAAACCCACAGCAAACATTATCCTCAATGGTGAAAAATTAAAAGCATTTCCCCTAAAGTCAGGAACAAGACAAGGGTGCCCACTTTCACCGCTACTATTCAACACAGTTCTGGAAGTTTTGGCTACAGCAACCAGAGCAGAAAAAGAAATAAAAGGAATCCAAATTGGAAAGGAAGAAGTAAAACTCTGACTGTTTGCAGATGACATGATCCTCTACATAGAAAACCCTAAAGACTCCACGAGAAAATTACTAGAGCTAATCAATGAATATAGTAAAGTTGCAGGATATAAAAACTCTGCTTTTCAATGCAGGAGGTGTGGGTTTGATACCTGATGGGGAGACTAAGATCCCTCGTGTTGCAGGGTGAGGCCAAAATCTTTAAAAGAAAGAAAGAAAATCAAACCTCATTAAGCATTCCCCTGTGCAAGGGGAAGGCTCTCACATGAACCACTCATGCAGCTGGCATAAATAGGAAGAGAAGAAAGAGGAGAACTATGTAGGCAGGGGAAACACTAATAACATGGGAATTTCACCTCCTGCTTTGAAGAAAAAGCAAGATCCTCCCTCTGCCAGCTGCAATGTTCCTCCCTCTATGTACAACAAATGAGAAGCTGCCATAGACTCGAATTCTTGTTCTCCCATGAAGTTCATGGGACAAAAGTGAACAATCTAATTTCCTTCCAACACCTAATAAAAGTCTTTCCCCTTTGTTCCCCAGATTTGCCTGTGAGTCACCATAGCTTGCCTGTCCTGAATTGCAATTCTCTGCTGTTCCTGGAAAAACCTATAACTGGTAAAATAACCAGCTGTCTTATTTTTAATGTTGACATTACATAAAATACATATTTTAACATTCTGTATTGGTTAAAATTACTTACGTAAATATTTCTTTGCTATCCATCTTCTTTTACATGACATTATTCACCATTCATCTCACAGCTGGTTTTCCTTTTACTGTCAGATATCTTTCTGAGTAAAGATGCTAAGTGCTTTACTTCCTCATGTCCTTCCCTCTGTTCAGTAAAATAACCTGGCATGCAGAACCCAATAAGATGGTTATTTTGAGACATTGGTCTACCATCTTCTCCATCTGTTAACTTTCAGAATATAGTTGCTATTCCTTTCCTCAACACCTCATATCCAATTTATTGGCCTGTCATGTGGCAAGCAGAGTGAACTTGGACTCAGTAAGATAAGGTAGAGTTTTAAATTTTTTGCTTGGTCTTGGTGTCAGATAATTTCAGTCTAGATTCCACCTGTGGCTTTCCTGCATTCTGAACTGATATCTTAATCACATAAATAGTTTATGGTCTGTATCTATATAGAAGATTATTGTTCTTATGTTGATAATGTTCTTGCTGTTTTTAAAGACTGATTCTTATACTATGTACCTAAAATGTATAAAAGTGTCTTAAAAATGGGTACAGTTTTTTTTACCTTTATTAAGATGTATTGTATCTGTTAATTCAAATCAAAGGATGCATTCTATGTCTATTGGCAAGTCAACTTGGACTCTTCTGAGTGACTTGACTGTTCTATTCTGATTTGTTGTTGTTGCTCAGACACTCAGTCATGTCTGACTCTTTGTGACTCCCATGGACTCTAGCACTCCAGGCTTCCCTGTCCTTCACCACCTCCTGGAACTTGCTAAAACTCATGTCCATTGAGTTGGTGATGTCATCCAAACATCTCGTCTTCTGTTGTTCCCTTCTCCTCCTGCCTTCTATCTTTCCCAGCATCAGAGTCTTTTCTAATTCTGATTAACAGTACTATTAAGTCTGTTTAGCCTCTGAACAATAAAACAGGAGAAGACCATTCATTTATATGATTAACAGGTAAAGGGACACAACATTTACGAAGCACCTATTCAAAGCAGGCATTGTGCAACAAGGGCATATAAGTGGTCTAAAAAGCCAATCCTACTCAAAAGACACAGAAAACTATAGAGTAATACATAAATAACTATAATATACTAAGAAGCGGCAGAACACTGGGTAAGTATAAGAGATTTTAGGCAGAAAAATCTAAGCACAAATCCCAACTATGTCATTTACTAGCTGTGAGACTTGGGTAGGTTACAAATCTTTGGAAATTCTCACTTTTCCTATCTACCATATGAACTTTAGTAGTAATTTCCTGATATTTCATAATTTTGGCTATTAATATAAAGTGCCAGTGAAAGGAGACTGTCATGGAAGTTTTATGAACATGCAAAAGGCAAATGTATAGAAATAGGCAAAATTTGAGAAGAAATTGAAATAAATGTTTAAAACAATCTAAAGCTGTTACAAAGACTGAAAAATATTGATGAATAAATAAAGGCTTGATAACTATTACAGATTATTAAGGATACTGATATTCACTAAACTTAAAACTAAGCTATATATATTTTAGTTAAAATTTATATAGAAAATATACATAAAAGTGGACAATCAGGGAAATGTTAAAATATCTAGATGGTGAAAGAGAGGGGGTTGTTATCATGCATTATTTCTCAAAGTGAATAAGATTAATGAATATTTTTATTATTATTCATGTATGCATTATATGAAACAGGTAATGGTTAATAGCAGCAAATTCTAATTTTGAAAATAATATGGTCAGTAAAAGATGAGGATGAATTTCACAATGGCAATGAAGAATCTCAAAACCAGGTAGTAATTGTGGTAGAGAGAGATATATCATGGTAAGCTTTAAGTATTATATTAATAACTCATAGTCAGTTGAATACTTTTTTTTTTAACTATTATATGTATTTGTGAGTATCCCTGGAAAGTGAGGCTTATATAGGGTGAGTGAGGAAATTGGATTTTTCTCCTTATGTTTAACAAGACTCACTCTGTGCAAAAAAACAAAAATACATTGAATAAACCCAGGAAAGTCTTCTAAGTTAAGGCTGATTGCTTAACTTTTTTCCCTATTCTCTTTAGATGCTCTGAATAATTCTATATGTTCATTGCCAAGCTAAATAAACATTATTTAATTAACAGATGTATTGATCTGATAACTGAAATGTAATCTGTTGACCTTCCTGTTATGGCAATATGTATGGTTTCTAAATGAAGTTTAGGAAAACTGCCTACATATATAACAAAAGAGTATGGAAATTCACATGCAAGGCAATTAAATTTAATCTTTATAAATGATGGTTAAAACTTTCTTAATGAATGGAAATAAATGACTCAGGTTAAAATACAAGTTGATACAAGACCAAGATTGCACGTCCAATAGAGTCTTAACATAGCTTACCGACATTAATGAGTAAGACAGAAATGGACTTCACCAAAATGTTATTTGGTGTCTTAGTCTAATTGATAATATTTCATCCTTATTAATATATAATAAGGATGAAATTGTGTATATTTTCCAAAGTTCTAATGATATTTAAATATTATAAGCAAAAATTCATAAAATGAAATAAGCCATAGCTATTTTAAAGAAAAATGTTGACTTTTAAACCTGAAAAGCATAAACATTGACTTAGAGAAAAATTACACTACGATTTAAATTCTAATTGCCAAGACAGCAAGAGAGACACAGATGTGTAGAGCAGACTTTTGGACTCTGAGGGAGAGGGAGAGGGTGGGATGATTTGGGAGAATAGCATTGAAATATGTATACTATCATGTAAGAAACGAATCGCCAGTCTATGTTCGATGCAGGATGCAGGATGCTTGGGGCTGGTGCATGGGGATGATCCGGAGGGATGATGTGGGTTGGGAGGTGGGAGGCGGGTTCATGTTTTGGAGTTCACGTACACCCGTGGCGGATTCATGTCAATGTATGCCAAATACAATACAGTACTGTAAAGTAAAATAAAGTAAAAAATATATATATTTATTTATATATATATAAAATAAATTCTAGTTGCCAATGAATTGATTGGGAAAAGCCAGAAACACATTGAGCTACTAGATTTTAACACTGCTTTTCTTAAGAAAACAGAGAAACTTAAATTTAAAAATGTAACCAAGGTGTAACATCTATCTGTTTTATGCAAAAGGGAGTAAATAAACAAATGTGGCATATACTTTTTTACTTCATACATCTTATTAGGGTGTCTGAGAGTAATGTATGTATGATCCCATTCATGAAACCCCAAATATTATTCAGTGCCCTTCAGAAGAAACCAAGTGAATGCTATCTTTATATATTGATCTGAGATAGATGAAAAGTCCTGATGAGTATAATATGTTGTTTTGATCAACAGGGAAAAAAAATCATTGAAAAATTCCAGGAAAAAAATAAAAAAATTCAAACAATTGTTCAAATAATAAAGGACTAACTACTGATACAATACTATTATGAAGCATAAATGACCTAGGGACAGGTCAGGTGGAAAAGAGTTTCAAGAAGGAGGGGACATATGTACACACATAGCTGGTTCAATTTTGTTGTATAGTAGAAACAGACTCAAGATTGTAAAGCAAGTATACTCCAATAAAAAAAAAAAAAAGAAAAAAAGGCACAATGATTAATCATACAAAAATTTCATAAAACTGATAACTATTATAATAACCACATTATCAGTTCAGTTCAGTTGCTCAGTCATGTCTGACTCTTTGTGACACCATGAACTGCAGCATGCCAGGCCTCCCTGTCCATCACCAACCCCCAGATCTTAATCAAACTCATGTCTACTGAGTAGGTGATGCCATCCAACCATCTAATTCTCTGTCATCCCCTTCTCCTGCCTTCAATCTTTCCCAGCATCAGGGTCTTTTCCAAAGAGTCAGTTCTTCGCATCAGGTGGCCAAAGTTTTGGAGTTTCAGCTTCAGCATCAGTCCTTCCAATGAATGGTCAGGACTGTTTCCTTCAGGATGGACTGGTTGGATTTCCTTGCAGTCCAAAGGACCCTCAAGAGTCTTCTCCAACAACACAATTCAAAAGCATCAATTCTTCAGAGCTCAACTTTCTTTATACTCCAACTCTCACATCCATACATGACCACTGGAAAAACCATAGCTTTGACTAGACGAAACTTTGTCGGCAAAGTAATGTCTCTGGTTTTTAATATGCTGTCTAGGTTGGCCATAACTTTTCTTCCAAGAACAAGCGTCTTTTAATTTCATGGCTGCAGTCACCATCTGCATCTGCATTATAATTGTTAACCTATTTAATCATTAGACCAGTCCTAGGAAGTAGGTTTATTATCATTCTCAATTACAGATGAGGGGCTTGAAGCTTGGCAAAATTAAGAAGCTCAGTAATATTAAGAAACTGAGTAATATTCCATTGCATATATGTACCACATCTTTATCCATTCATCTGTTGACAGACATCTAGGTTGCTTCCATGTCCTAGCTATTGCAACTAGTGCTGCAATGAACATTAGGGTACACATGACTTTTACAATTATGGTAGCTTTATTCCTAGTTTTTAAAGGAGTCTCCATATTGTTCTCTATAGTGGCTATATCACTATGGCAGAAACCAACACAACATTGTAAAGCAATTTTCCTCCAATTGAAAAAAAAAAAAAAAAAGAAAGAAAGAAACCCACTTAAGTAACGTAGCCAGAATTCACAGCCAGCAGTCCCGCTGCAGACTACCAGGTCAGAGGTTTACTGTGTATCTCCACTGCACAGCATACCAGATCCTGGGATATCTTCCACAACGTGACACACCATGCATAAACAGAACAGGCTGTGAGAGGACACATTCAAACCAGGGAAGCAAGAAAAGGACGCTGACTGCTTCTGTGGGGAGTTCTCTCAGAACCAGCCCTTTTGGACACATAGGAGTATGCTTTCTAAGGAAAGACCTTCACACTGTCTTAGTCTATTCAAACTGCTATAATGAAATACTATGGACTACATAGTTTGGAAACAACAGAAATTTATTCATCTCAATTCTGGAGGCTGAAAGTCCAAGACAAGAGTGCTAGTATGGTAGGGTCCTGGTGAGAGCCCTCTGCTGGAGGGCAGACAGCCAGCTTCTCACTGTGTCCTCACAGGGTGGGAGGAGTGTGGGAGCCCCATGGGATTTACTGCATAAGGGCACTAATTCCACCTGTGAGGGTTCCACCTCTATCACCCATTACTTCCCAAAGGCTCCCTCTCCTAACACCATCCCTCTGTGTGTGTATGAGGATTACAACATGTGAACGCTGGGTAGAAGAGGGACATCAGTACTCAGACCACTTCCCTCTCTATTGCTTTATAGCCTGAGAACAACTTTAACAGCAAAATAGTAGGCCAAGTGCTACTGGGTTTGAATAATAACTGCTGTTGCTAAGTCGCTTCAGTCATGTCCACTTCTTTGCAACCCCATGGACTGCAGCCTACCAGGTTCCTCCGTCCATGGGATTCTCCAGGCAAGAGTACTGGAGTGGGTTTCCATTGCCTTCTCCATTGAATAATAACTACTTATAATAATTCTCTGAGAAAACCANCAAGTGCTACTGGGTTTGAATAATAACTGCTGTTGCTAAGTCGCTTCAGTCATGTCCACTTCTTTGCAACCCCATGGACTGCAGCCTACCAGGTTCCTCCGTCCATGGGATTCTCCAGGCAAGAGTACTGGAGTGGGTTTCCATTGCCTTCTCCATTGAATAATAACTACTTATAATAATTCTCTGAGAAAACCAGTTGCCTAACAGATGAAAATATGAAGCTCGTGGAAAACTGGAATTCTATTTTAGAAAGTAAAAAGAAATCTCTGCTCCTATAGAAAGTTAAGCTTGATACACAGCCTCCCTCTGATAGAATGGGACTGCCTCCCTCTCCCCTCTGTAACTCATTGTGCTGCAATGCAGAATAAATGTAAAGGTCACTTTGTTTTTTTAACACTCTTGCCTTGAATCACAAACCACTACTCCTTAAAGGCTCTCATACCATTGTGACACTTTCCTTCTATAATGTTTAATGTTAGCTTACAAATATTTGCTCAGCAGCTATTTTATTTCATTTCTGTTGTATTAAAGGGTAGATTAGATTGACTGATGTCAGAGTCCGGTGTCGAATACAGTGTGATGACTGAATTTCTTTTGTTGCACTGACAGATAAAAGTGTCCTATGCTCAAAGATCACTTCATCCTGTATAGATTTGTTTTTCCATTGAAACACATGCTTGTGACGTGATAATTCATTTTCTGTATGCTGCTGCTAAGTCACTTCAGTCGTGTTCGACTCTGTGTGACCCCATAGACGGCAGCCCACCAGGCNGAATTTCTTTTGTTGCACTGACAGATAAAAGTGTCCTATGCTCAAAGATCACTTCATCCTGTATAGATTTGTTTTTCCATTGAAACACATGCTTGTGACGTGATAATTCATTTTCTGTATGCTGCTGCTAAGTCACTTCAGTCGTGTTCGACTCTGTGTGACCAGATAGACGGCAGCCCACCAGGCTCCCCCGTCCCTGGGATTCTCCAGGCAAGAACACTGGAGTGGGTTGCCATTTCCTTCTCCAATGCATCAAAGAGAAAAGTGAAAGTGAAGTCGCTCAGTCTGTCTGACTGTTAGCGACCCCATGGACTGCAGCCCACCAGGCTCCTCCGTCCATTGGATTTTCCAGGCAAGAGTACTGGGGTGGGGTGCCATTGCCTTCTCCGTCATTTTCTGTATGGGTCAAATCAATCTGAATCTACTATTAATAGTATTCCAAATTACCAACAGACTTTACATTTTTGTTCAACCAATAGATATCACAGAAGCATAGGCTATAGTACAAAAGACATATTTTCAAAATCTAAGCTTTATGCATTTAGGAGTAAAGGTACAGCCCAAGGGTTCGAGATGATGAAAGAAGAAGATTCTGAACTCAGCTCTTTCCATGGGCGCAAAAAATCTACAATTAGATATAGAATAATTTCTTCTGAAATTATGAAAAATAGATAAACAGTATCCACCAAAAAAAAAGGGGTAAAGAACAGCATCAAGATGAGTGTTGCTGCTGCTAAGTCACTTCAGTCGTGTCTGACTCTGTGTGACCCCACAGACGGCAGCCCACCAGGTTCCCCCGTCCCTGGGATTCTCCAGGCAAGAACACTGGAGTGGGTTGCCATTTCCTTCTCCAATGTATGAAAGTGAAAAGTGAAAGTGAAGTCACTGAGTCGTGTCCAACTCTCAGCGACCCCATGGACTGCAGCCCACCAGGCTCCTCCGTCCATGGGATTTTCCAGGCAAGAGTTCTGGAGTGGGGTGCCATTGCCTTCAGTAGGAGACACAAATATAATTTAATAAGGACAAACCCACACCCCAGTACTGGTGACCCATAATTGGGAAGGATCACAAAGGTACAGTTATTTTTTCCTGAGAAACAAGTGACTTGGGCTCCCTGTTCATGCACCATAGCCCTTAGACCCCAAAGAGGAGAGGCAAACCCCCAAACACCAGGCTCACCTTAAGACACAATAAAAAGCTCAAGCACACAATTTAACCTTACATATAAAGAAACTAAAAAAAGAACAAAATCCAAAATTAACAGATGGAAATAAATATAGTATTAGAGCAGAAATAAATGAAGTAGACAAAAAAAAAAAAAATCAATGAAATTATCCAACATGGGCAGACTTGCAAGGTAAGTGAAATGAGTCAAATGGAGAAAACTAAACACTGTGATAATTTAAACAAACAAGTGAACAAAATGGACAAAGTAGAATCAAAGATAAACCAGAAGGGATGGTGTTCAGGTGAGACAAAATGCAAGGAAGGAGTCAATTTAATGGTGATGTGTGTTAATAAGACACGTGGAGGTGATAACTCTGCAGTGTTCAGAGTAGTTGATCCATGATATTGTATACCTGACATTGATATAATAATAATATAAAAATGATAAAATTGGAAGCAATAAGTGTAAAGAAGCAATCGAGAGGTACTGTTATCCTCATCTAGAGTAGCTAAGATTTTTTAAATTGATTTATCAAGAAATGTAGATTTGGGTACCATATTTAAAGTCTTAATGACAAGTAGTAAAAGGATTTGCATGAATTACTTGGTACTGAGATGAAGGGAGTTGAGATGTGAGAAAAATTTTCATTATTCAGAGGAGACTCAGAAGAATCTGTCTAAAAATTGTAATATGAGAAGGATAAGCTTGATAATTCCTTTTATGGTAGTACAAGACCAACAAAACAAAAATGGATAAAAATAAATGTCTTGAGTTGAACTAGAGATTTAAGATAAGGCAATATACTTTTTAACTAAATATTTAAACTTTTATATAGTTTTTTATTTTGCATACATTAATTTCTTTTTAGTTTAGTCACTTAATAATGAAGTGTTAAATCCGGTTCAATTCCGTTCAGTTCAGTCGCTCAATCGTGTCCGACTCTTTGCGACCCCATGAATCGCAGCACACCAGGCCTCCCTGTCCATCACCATCTCTCGGAGTTCACTCAGACTCACATCCATTGAGTCTGTGATGCCATCCAGCCATCTCATCCTCGGTCGACCCCTTCTCCTTCTGCCCCCAATCCCTCCCAACATCAGAGTCTTTTCCAATGAGTCAACTCTTCGCATGAGGTGTCCAAAGTACTGGAGTTTCAGCTTTAGCATCATTCCTTCCAAAGAAATCCCAGGGTTGATCTCCTTCAGAATGGACTGGTTGGATCTCCTTGCAGTCCAAGGGACTCTCAAGAGTCTTCTCCAACACCACAGTTCAAAAGCATCAATTCTTCAGTGCTCAGCTTTCTTCACAGTCCAACTTTCACATCCATACTGGACCCAGTTTCCAATGTGAGGGAATAGTTCCCCTGACACCAACAAACCAGACTTAGAATCTTGACTCAATTCTGACTCTATGTGGTAACAGTATCAGATTCCACAGGTTACAGATTCATTCCTTCAGAACTACCCATCTCACATTTCAGACACTGGTAACAAGCCTGAGCTGTTACCTGTACTTCTGACTGATCAGGCTATTTATTAGACATTAGTTTCAGACTTTATTTTTTGGGGCTCCAAAATCACTGCAGATGGTGACTGCAGCCATGAAATTAAAAGATGCTTACTCCTTGGAAGAAAAGTTATGACCAACCTAGATAGCATATTCAAAAGCAGAGACATTACTTTGCTGACTAAGGTCCGTCTAGTCAAGGCTATGGTTTTTCCTGTGGTCATGTATGGATGTGAGAGTTGGACTGTGAAGAAGGCTGAGCATTGAAGAATTGATGCTTTTAAACTGTGGTGTTGGAGAAGACTCTTGAGAGTCCCTTGGACTGCAAGGAGATCCAACCAGTCCATTCTGAAGGAGATCAGTTCTGGTATTTCTTTGGAAGGAATGATGCTAGAACTGAAACTCCAGTACTTTGGCCACCTCATGCGAAGAGTTGACTCATTGGAAAAGACTCTGATGTTGGGAGGGATTGGGGGCAGGAGGAGAAGGGGTCGACCGAGGATGAGATGGCTGGATGGCATCACTGACTCAATGGATGTGAGTCTGAGTGAACTCTGGGAGTTGGTGATGGACAGGGAGGCCTGGCGTTCTGCAATTCATGGAGTCGCAAAGAGTTGGACACGACTGAGTGACTGAACTGAAGTTCTCCTCTTTGGGTTTCATTAATTTGGATAGAGGAGAGTGAAAAAGTGGGCTTAAAATTCAATATTCAAAAAACTAAAATCATGGAATCCGGTCCCATCACTTTGTGGCAAATAGGGATAAAAGGGAAACTGGGAGCTTTCATATTTTGGGCTCTAAAACCACTGTGGATGGTGACTGCAGCCAGTAAATAAAAACACACTTGCTCCTTGGAAGAAAAGCTATGACAATCCTGATCCTGAAACTGAAGCTCCAATACTTTGGCCACTTGATACGAAGGGCCAACACACTGGAAAAGACCTGATGTTGGGAAGATTGAAGGCAGGAAGAGAAAGGGGCGACAGAGGATGAGATGGTTGAATGATATCACTGACTCAATGGACATGAGTTTGAGCAAACTCTGGGAGACAGTGAAGGACAGGGAAGCCTGGCATGCTGCAGTCCATGGCATTACAACTTAGTGACTGAACAACAACAATTTGCAACTGACAACTCAGAGAAACTTGAGTTTCACTTACTAAACACCCATTTATATAAAAGTATATAATGCAGGAACAGCTGATGGAAAAAAATGCACAGGGAATAAAGTATGGAAAGTGAAGAACATCCATGACATCCAGGTGTCCCACTCTTCCAACATCTCCACATGATCAACCAGGAAGCTCTCCAAACCCTGTCCTTTTGAGTTTTTATGCAGATTTCATTACATAGATATGATTGATTAATTCATTGGCCACTGGTAATTGATTCAACCTCCTGCCGCCCTCCCCATCTCAGAATACAGGGGGTATGATTGAAAGCTAATTAGTTAATTAATTACCTAGTTGGTCCTGCTGGCAAACAGCCTCATCTTTAGGTGGGATCCAAAAGTTATCTCATTAACATAACATCAGTTCAGTTCAGTCGCTCAGTAATGTCTGGCTCTTTGAGACCCCATGGACTGAAGCACACCAGGCTTCCCTGTCCTTCACCATCTCCGGAGCTTGCTCAAATTCATGTCCATTGAGTAGGTGATGCCATCAAACCATCTCATCCTCTGTCATACCCTTCTCCTCCTGCCCTCAATCTTTCCCAGCATCAGGGTCTTTTCCAAGGAGTCAGTTCTTAGCATCAGGTGGCCAAAATATTGGAGTTTCAGCTTCAGCAGCAGTCCTTCCAATCAGTATTCAGGACTGATTTACTTAGGGATGGACTGGTTGGATCTCCTTGCTGTCCATGGGACTTGTCAAGAATCTTTTCCAACACCACAGTTCAAAAGCATCAGCTTTCTTTACAGTCCAACTCTCACATCCATACATGACTATCAGAAAGATCATTGCTTTGATTAGATGGACCTTTGTTGGCAAAATAATGTCTCTGCTTTTTAATATGTTGTCTAGTTTGGTCATAGATTTTCTTCCAAGGAACAAGCATCTTTTAATTTCATGGCTGCTGTCACCATCTGCAGTGATTTTGGAGCCCCCCAAAAATAAAGTCTGTCACTTTATTTAAAAATAAATTCTGTCACAATGGAAACAGTGACAGTGATAGTAACATAACATAGGTGCCAGAAACAAGGACAAGAAACAGGTATGCACTTATTATAAATCACAATATTAAAAAGCCATTCTAAGAAAATAAATTAAAACATACCAGAATTTTTTTAAGCAAAAGTTCTACAACAACTGTATTATAAAACGGAATCTGGTGTCAAATATATTTCAGTTTTTTTTAATTTTTATTTTTACTTTATTTTACTTTACAGTACTCTATTGGTTTTGGCATACATTGACATGAATCCGCCATGGGTGTACATGAACTCCCAAACATAAACCCCCCTCCCACCTCCCACCCCACATCATCCCTCCGGATCATCCCCATGCACCAGCCCCAAGCATCCTGCATCCTGCATCAAACATAGACTGGTGATACGTTTCTTACATGATAGTATACATATTTCAATGCTATTCTCCCAAATCATCCCACCCTCTCCTTCTACCTCTCCCTCAGAGTCCAAAAGTCTGCTCTACACATCTGTGTCTCTTTTGTATATTTCAGTTTTCACTGTGTTAATTCCAAACTTGAAATTTTTTCTGATGTCCCCAAATAAATGCAGGAAATAGGAATATACATATACATACATATATACACACACATATACGCCTATGTGAATATATGTGTGTGTGTTAGTTGCTCAGTTGTGTCTGACCCTGTGATCCCATGGACTATAGCCTGCCAGGCTCCTCTGTCCATAGAGCTCTCTAGGCAAGAATACTGGAGTGGGTAACCATTCCCTTTTCCAAGGGATCATCCCAACCCAGGGATTGAATCCAGATCTCCTACATGGCAGGCAGATTCTTTACCATCCGAGCAACCAGGAAAGCCCCATATATATGTGTATATATATATACATATATGTGTGTGTGTGTGTATGTATGTGTTTGCATATCCTAAAACACAACACCATACACTCCACTGAACAACTGAAATCTGTCATTTGGATTTCACTATGAATAATTATTATGTGTTTATAAAATAGGAGACATTGAAAAAATTATCTTCTAAAATTGGTGCTGCTGCTGCTGCTAAGTTGCTTCAGTCGTGTCTGACTCTGTGCGACCCCAGAGACGGCAGCCTACCAGGCTCCCCTGGGATCGTCCCTGGGATTCTCTAGGCAAGAACATTGGAGTGACATAAGCTTAAAGACACATACGTGTAATTAAACTAATGTGCTTTCGAATAAGAATGTCTTCCTTTTCATATAGGAAATAGACTTGTACACTATTCCAGACAGCAGATTATTTTTGTTTTCTTAATTTCTTTGTTGGTGTTGTCCTCTGACACCTGTTCACTGAAATACAAAATAACTACCATTTATGAGGCTCCATAGTCAAGAATGGCACCCCACTCCAGTACTCTTGCCTGGAAAATCCCATGGATGGAAGAACCTGGTGGGCTGCAGTCCATGGGGTCACTAAGAGTCCGACACAACTGAGCAGAACTGAGCGACTTCCCTTTCACTTTTCACTTTCATTCATTGGAGAAGGAAATGGCAACCCAGTCCAGTGTTCTTGCCTGGAGAATCCCAGGATTGGGGAGCCTGGTGGGCTGCCGTCTATGGGGTTGCACAGAGTCAGACACAACTGAAGTGACTTAGCAGCAGCAGCAGCATAATCAAGATGAAATGTTGTTTTGCTTTTCATTAGAAATTTCCATAAAAGTCTCTCTTAAGACAATTAACTGATAGGCTTTCTCAATGAGATACTGTCCATTCAGGTTCAGAATTTATTTTTAACAACTTTTTTTAACTGTAATGCCTAATTTATAAACTATTTTTATGAGCTTTCATTAAAACAGTAATAATAATCCTAAATAGAATAAAAATTTATAAAATTTGAGAAACATTAACTGTATAGAATGCTAAGGTTCCCTTCCCTCTTAGGTTTTTGGGCCTAATAACTAAATTGACATAACACAGATTAACAGGAAAAAAAATTTAACTTTTCAGGACTAGGAGCTCATAAAGTATGAAACTCGAAGGATTGACAGAGCGGGCAGATGTTATTCCTCTTGCTAAATCACTTCAGTAGTGTCCAACTCTTTGTGACCCCATGGACTATAGTCCACCAGGATCTTCTGTCCGTGGGGATTCTCCAGGCAGGAACACTGGAGTGGGCGGCCATTTCCTTCTCCATTTATACCTCTTCGACATGTAAAACATACATTTGTAAAGAAATGACAAAATGGGACATCCCCAGTGGTCCACAGGTTAGGAATCCACCTGCCAGTGCAGGGGAGGAAGGTTCAGTCCATAGTCCAAGAGATCCCAGATGCTTGTGGACAACTAAGCCCCATGCACCACAACTACCAACCCTGCGCTCTAGAGCGTGTGCTGTGCAACAAGGGTAGCCACCCCGACAGAAGCCCATGCATCGCAACTAGAGGGCAGCCCCTGCTCGCCCCAACCACAGCAACAAAGGTCCAGTGCAGCCAAAGATACACTTAAATAAAGAAGAGTTGACAAAAAAGGGGGTTTGGATATGGGATGAGAGATTAGTGAAGCAGTAACAAGATGTGTCCGTTCAGCTTCCTTAGCCCTGAGTCTCCTATCTCCATCCACAAGGAGGATGTCATTTATCCCCCTGGGGCAGGCAGGGTAGCTTCATGTGGGAGATTGATGTCCTGCTTTCAGGGGGAAAAAGAAGGATCAGGGTGTCTTCATGTACTTGTTGTTACTTAAGTACCTTTAATTCAAAGTGATCAATACTTCAAGGTGGCATGTTTTGGGGTGGTGTATTTTGCTCTCCTTCAAAAGGGACGACAGCATTTAGTGATTTTAGAAGCACAATAATTTACTCAAGCTGTCAGCCTTCACCTTTCACAGAGTGGTTCCAGACCGACAACCGGTAAAAGAAACTGACAGCATAGACCTGAGTGCCTCCTCCCCAAATGACACTTTGTGGTATCAAGAACTGCCATTTTTTCACATTCCTTACTATTTATTTGGCAAAGGAACACTATTATCTTTGCATGTTTTATCTCATTGCTTCTGCACATTTAAGGCCACACTGAAATAGATAACTGCACATTATCTCAGTTCTTTTGGGAAAATGCTAATGAATTCTAGTAATTCTTCAGGTTTTGCAGGCACATTGGGAAAAAGCTAAACGGTTGCTAAGCTAAGTCACTTCAGTCGTGTTCGACTCTGTGCGACCCCAGAGACAGCAGCCCAACAGGCTCCCCTGTCCCTGGGATTCTCCAGGCAAGAACACTGGAGTGGGTTGCCATTTCCTTCTCCATTGTGTGAAAGTGAAAAGTGAAAGTGAAGTTGCTCAGTCGCGTCTGACTCCTAGCGACCCCATGGACTGCAGCCTACCAGGCTCCTCCATCCATGGGATTTTCTAGGCAAAAGTACTGGAGTGGCTTGCTATTGCCTTCTCCGAGCTAAACGGTTATTTAATTAAAATTTTTTAAAAACGTGTTAAGGGTTACACGGGCAATAAACAAAACTATTTATATAAAATAATAACTGCTCTAACAACATTAAATAGTATCTTTATCTTTGACATCTTCCCGTCCAAATTTTGCCCAATCTTTCTAACTCTTTCTAAACACAGTCTTTCTAACTTGGTATTTTCTCTCCATTTACCTGTCCTGGCCTTGCCTTTCTTTTTCCTCTGCTTTGTTCTTCCTATTTCAAATCAGCTACCTTTTACCACAATCCAACTCTCTTTAATCCTATGTAAAGGACAGTGCAAACACTCTCTCAGTGCTACAATTGAACTCATGTTTTAATATATAAATACTGTGATCAACTTTTGCTGTAGAAAGTCATAGAATTATGAAGACTGATGCCAATAAAATATATTAACCCCCACTTCAACTGTGCCTCAGTCTCATATGGCATTCCTTTTTTTTTTTTCCTTCTTTTTTAGCTATGATCATTTCATGACTTCAATATATTTTCCAGTCCTTATCAGGTTAATGAACTTTCACACTCAATGACCATAACTCTTACTCCCAACAAATAATATTGCTCTTTGAATTTGTTCCATTTAGAAAATTAAAAACATCTACTATACAATGTATCTATTTGTATTTCTATACCTAAGTTTGTCTTCTGAAGCATCCCTGGATTAGTTTTGCTTATACATTTATCCTTCATTCTATTGAGAGAAAACAAAATATATCATCCCCAAACATATCACTTTGGCATATTAGTAATTTTGAATTAAAGTTACTTAAGAAATAGCCAATGCAAAAAGGATCTTCTGGCTCTTCCTTGTGCCTCTGAAAGCAGGAAATAAATTGCCCATGTTAAGAGTAACTTCCTTGCACCTGGAGAGAGGAAGGCATCCTTATCACAAGAAGCTGTGAATTCAGGGCCATGAAAGCTGCATAAACAAATCAGGTTACCTCTTAGCTAATTTACTACTCCCAGTCCAAATGACTTTGTCTTGTCAGTTCTTGACACCTTTATTATTTTGCTATCTAAAGGCATAAAAGCTGCCTTCTTTGGTCATTTCTTTGAGTCTCCTATTTTATGAGCTCCCATTTCTACACGATCAGCCTTGTTTTTCTTCTCTTAATCTCTCCTATGTCAGTTTACTTATTAGGGCAGGAAAACAACCTAAAAAAGAAGAAGGGAAAGTATGTTTTCTCCCCAAGAACTATATTTTTTCTTCTCTTACAGATTCCTAGTCTATCAAATAGCCTTTGTGTATCATGGAATTTTAAACTTTTTGTTTATTTCCCTGTTTTTTTTCCCCCCTAATGCCTGCAAGCATACAACCTCATCTCTCTATATTATAAATAAATAAGCACAAAAAACACGATGCAAAATTAACATATGTTGCCCTAATTCACTATATCTCCTATAACATCCTCATTCAAACAGACATGGTATATAATTTCCCCTTACTCTTGTCAAAAGTATCTTGCCACCATGATTCTGCTCTACTTGCCGCTACAGAACTCAATGATGAATGCAATGAGTCTTCCTAAAATGCAAACTTTCTGCTGCATGTGACTGTGTTGTGAAATGTTTTGCTTGTTTTATCTTAACACTTATTATTCCTTTAGCTTTCCTGACCTAAGAGAGGAACACCATCTCTACTTTTCTTTGGATTCTTTGGCTATTCTTGCCTCATTCCATTACCTCCATCCATCCCTTAAACATTTGCTGACCTCCAGGATTAATTTTTCTCTTCCCTTGATCTTACAGTGTTAAGCAATCTCTCTGCTTGATCTCAACCATGTTCATGCCTTAGGAAATGTTGAAGAGTCATTTTAACTGTAAATCTGATAAACTAGTTCTAAATCTAAATCAAAGTCTCTGTCAAATGTTTTACATTGAGGAAGAAGTTGTAATGCCTCGGGACCAAAACACCCATTTGAGAACAAAGAGATTAATTGTGACAGGCAGTACTTTCTTCCTAGAATAAACACCCTGCATAACCATGGTGAGTTTGGGTGGAACTTATATGAGTTACAATTCACATAATTATGTTTTATATGGGAAAAGGGAGATTATTCTGGGTAGGTCTGGCCTAATCAGGTTAGCTCTTGAAGGCTTCTCACAGAGAAAAAATCAGATAAGCTACTCCTATCGCAAGGAGATCAAACCAGTCATCCTAAAGAAAATCAGTCCTGAATATTCATTGAAAGGAGTGATGCTAAAGCTGAAGCTCTAATACTTTGGCCACCTGATGTGAAGAGCCAACTCATTAGAAAAGACCCTGATGCTGGAAAAGATTGAAGGTAGGAGGAGAAGGGGATAACAGAGGATGAGATGGTTGGATGGCATCACCAACTCAATGGCCATGAGTTTAAGCAAGCTCCAGGAGACGGTGAAGGACAGGGAAGCCTCATATGCTGAAGTCCATGGGGTTGCAAAGAGTCAGACACAACTAAGCAATTGACCAACAATGAGAACTTCCCTGAAGAATGGAACAGTGTGCTGCAAACTGTCTGTGAAAGCACAGGGCAAGTAACTACAGGTGCATCTAGGAGGAGGCCCTGACTGGAAGCTGGGAAGAAATTGAGAGCCTCAGTCACATAACTGCAAAAAAAATTGAAGTTTTCCAACCACCTAAATTTGCCAGGTATAGGACCCCAAGCCCTAGATAAGAACACAGCTTGTTCAATGTCTTGATTGCAGTCTGAGACCTGAGGAGAGGTTCCAGCTAAGCCAGGCCCATACCTGGTTCCTGGAAACTGTAGGCTAATAAAGTGTGTTTATCCAAGCTCCTACACTGCTAAAATGTTATAGTTGTTTAGTTGCTAAGTCATGTCTGAACTCTTTGTTGACCCCATGGATTGTAGCGTAGCCATTTCCTTCCCCAGGGGATCTTCCTGACCTAGGGATCGAAGCCACACCTCTTGCATTGGCAGGTGGATACTTTACTACTGAGTCACCAGGGAAACCATTACAAAGCAATAAAAAAATGAATACACCAATGAAATCGCTCTGCTCTGCTATTCCATTCAACCAGAATCCATCTCCTTCTCTAGGGCAGTCTGTCCAGTAGAATTTGCTGTTGATGGAAATATTCTGCATGTGAGCCATCCAGGATAGTAGCAACCAAGCCACTCATGGCTACTGAGCCTTTAACATGTAGCCAGTAAGATTAAGAAACTGAATTTTAAATTTTATCTAATTTTAATGAATTAAAATGTAAATAGCCACATATGGCTAATAGCTACTGGACAGAAGAGTTAAGCCATGGTGCTATTGTATTTATCCCCTTCCTTTCTCCACATGGTGAAAATATACACTTTTTCTATCATCACTATTAATATCAAAGAAGGGAGCTCCATCCTCAGAAACATAGATGTCCAAAAACAGAGTTATCAGGGATGACAGCAAGAAAGGAAGGCTGACATCCCATACCTACTTCTCACAGAGCAGCTCAGCTAATCTTGTCAGCCCATCTGAGTAGAGAAAATAAACACCAGAACACACGTGATGTTATAACAGACACGTCGAGCATCAGTAAAGCACAGACATTCCTGCATTTTGGCCTACCAAGAAGTTCTCTCTGGCTCCAGTGAAGGCTGCTATAACTCAAGTGTATGTTTGAAACCCTACACGACAGGACTTTTCAGCAAAGATGCCAAGGAACACGAGGCTGCAGTGTGTACCACCAGCACACACATCATTTGACAGCAACACCACACTTTTGCTCTAAATTGGATGATGGCATTTAGAGTGAATTGTTCTGGGACTGGTATCAAAGACTTTTTTTTTTTTTAATCTTCCCACTTTTATTATTTTTTATTATTATTTTATTTACTTTATTTTACTTTACAATACTGTATTGGTTTTGCCATACGTCAACATGATTCCACCACGGGTGTACACGTATTCCCAATCCTGAACCCCCCTCCCACCTCGCTCCACATACCATCTCTCTGGGTCATCCCAGTGAACCAGCCCCAAGCATCCTGTATCCTGCATCGAACCCAGACTGGCAATTCGTTTCTTACATAATATTATACATGTTTCAATGCCATTCTCCCAAGTCATCCCACCCTCTCCCTCTCCCACAGAGTCCAAAAGACTGTTCTAGATATCTGTGTCTTTAAATTAGGAGGCAGAGCCGACAGAGCACAGCAAATGCTGGAATTGACAGCACGAAAGTGGGCACTCATGTTAGCCTGGAGAAGGCAGTGTTTCCTCTTTTATGTGGTCTGGGTAGTGCTGTTGCATTTATCTGTGCTCATGACCTCATGAGGGGTCTTGCTTGGGCCCCACTCCACCACAGTCACAGAATGGCCTTGTCTGATATTGGTGTTCAGCGAAATGCTTTAGTTCCTTAGCACACTGTGTCCTAGCTGTTACCTCAAGGTCAGCTCTCAGCTGACAACAGAGGGGCTATGCCTTTTCTTTGTCAAAGGCAATAATTAGATCAAAATAAGGCCATTTTGCATTTATACATCACTGATTTCAGATGGACCAATAAACTATGTTCTAATAATACATATTTTAAATTGCTGCACAGGCCACTCACCCAAAATTCCAACTCATCCATACAGCTGTGTCCTTCAAACCTTCAGTCACCCTACTGCCCTTTGAAATCAGCATGGCCAAAAATGTTCTCAAGATCCATGCCTCAAACCAGTTTCTTTTTCTGAATTAGCTATCTCTGCCACAATTACCCCATTCATGTTAAGCAAGAATCCCAGCCTATCAATACACTGATAATAAAATGTCCCTCAGCCAATCGAATCACTTACCAGGTTCAACCAACTCCATATCCTGTGGACTCTGGAATCTGTCACACCTCTTTAGAAGTACTCTTTATTCCATGTTTATGAATAAGAAGAACTAATATCATCAAGATATATCAGTTATTCCCAATTTGATTTACAGATTCAATGCAATTCCAAACAAAACTCAAGCAAGTAACTGTGTGGATATTGATAAACTGATTTTAAAGGTTATATGTAGAGGCAAAAGACCAAGAATAGTCAACATAATATTGAAAGAGAACAAAGATAGAGGACTGATGCTGCCCATCTTGAAGCTACCATCATCAAGGCAGTGTGGTGAAAAAATTGATGAAAGAACAGACATATAGTTCAATGGAATATAACTCAGTATGACGCTCAAATGATACAGTTAAACTTACTTACAAAACAGAAAGAGACTTACAGACTTAGAGAATGAACTTACAGTTGCCAGTGGTGGGTGGGGAGGGAAAGTTAGGGAGTTTTGAGATGGATGTGATGCATACTGCCATATGTAAAATGGAAAGACCTACTGTATAGCACATGGAACTCTGCTCAATGTTCTGTGGCAGCCAGGATGGGAGGCAAGTTTGACAGAGAAAAATTTCAGTTCAGTTCAACCACTCAGTCATGTCTGACCCCTTGAGACCCCATGAATTGCAGCATGCCAGGCCTCCCTGTCCATCACCAACTCCTAGCATTTACTCAAACTCATGCCCATTGAGTCCATGATGCCCTCCAACCATCTCATCCTCTGTTGTCACCTTCTCCTCCTGCCTTCAGTCTTTCCCAGCACCAGGGTCTTTTCCAGTGACTCAGTTCTTTGCATCAGGTGGCCAAATTATTGGAGTTTCAGCTACAGCATCACTCCCTCCAATGAATATTCAGGGTTGATTTTCTTTAGGATGGGCTGGTTTGATCTCATTGCTTTCCAAGGAACTCTCAAGAGTCTTCTCCAATGCTGCAGTTCTAAAGCATCAATTCTTCAATGCTCAGCCTTCTTTATGGTCCAACTCTAACATCCATACATGACTACTAGAAAAACCATAGTTTTGATTAGACAGACCTTTGTCAGCAAAGTGATGCCTGCTTTTTAATACACTGTCTATGTTGGTCATAATTTTTCTTCCAAGGAGCATGTGTCTTTTAATTTCAAGGCTACAGTCACCATCCTCAGTGATTTTGGAGCCCAAGAAAATAAAGTCTGTCACTGTTTCCTTATCTATTTACCATGAAGTGATGGGATCAGAGGCCATGATCTCAATTTTTTTAATGCTTAGTTTTAAGCCAGCTTTTTAACTCTCCTCTTTCACTTCCATCAAGAAGCTCTTTAGTTTCTCTTCGTTTTTTGCAATTAAATGGTGTCATCTGCATATGTGATAAACCAATACAAAAAAAAAAAGTTTAAAAAATATAGTCAACTGATCACTGACAAAGGACCAAGGGCCATACAGTGGAGCAAAGGTAGTTTTGTCAATAAATTGTGCTAAAACAACTGGACATCCATATGCAAAAAAAGAAAAGACTCTAGATCCTGATGTTACACTTTCAATTAACTACAAATATATGAATACCTAACTGTAAAATGTAAACATTGGCTGACAGTCTTGGTATAACTATTTTAGAATCCATAGCCATTTAGATCATTCCCACCTAGTCTTCAGACCCTTTGCTCTTCACTCTAAGTTAGTCCTACATCGCGGTCTGAAGACTTTCCCCTTTCTCTGGATCTCTTCCTATTTCTCCATCATGGGCATTTTTCTAGGAAGGAAAAAACAACAACAACAAAAAAAACCTTGCACATTTGTTCCCTTCTTGGTTTTGCTTTGCCAAGAATCTGGACTAAAACTAGAGATATAAATTCTGTCTTCCTCAGTTTGTCCTTCACATTATAATGAGATAATATATAAACTGATTAACACTGTGCCTAGAATGTATGCTGCTGTTGCTGCTAAGTCGCTTCAGTCATGTCCAACTCTGTGTGACCCCATGGACAGCAGCCCACCAGGCTCCGCTGTCCCTGGGATTCTCCAGGCAAAAACACTGGCTGGAGTGGGTTGCCATTCCCTTCTCCAATGCATTAAAGTGAAAAGTGAAGGTGAAGGCTCAGTCGTGTCCGACTCTTAGCGACCACATGGTCTGCAGCCTACCAGCCTCCTCCGTCCTTGGGATTTTCCAGGCAAGAGTACTGGAGTGGGGTGCCATTGCCTTCTCCACCTATAATGTGTAGGACACACTAAAATGTAGGCATTAAGAATCACTGCAGTTGTAGTAACACTAACGTTGTTACTGTAGTAACAGTAACACTGTCTTGGCTGAAATCTATTTCTAGGACTTTCCATCAAACTCATTCTGTCTTTTAACAGTTTCCAATGTGGTCTTCTAAATGGCCAATTTACCCATATAATGCAGTGGTTTAGAATCCTTCCGCAATTTTCATTTTTCTATGTTGTATGAAATTGTGACACAAGATTTGGATTCTTGCCTGATTATTTGACATAAGAGCTCTATCAGTTCATGGTCTGTACAAGCCATGGTTTTTAAGGTGCCATAAAATACACCTTATTTTATAAGGTGGTCCCACATTCTGTAATTCTCTGATCTGCACCAAACCGCAGCTCTTCGCACCACATGCTTTTCCTAGACTCTGTAACATTATGTAAGCACATCTTCTTGTTAAATAAGCTCTACTCAGCCTCTTAAGCCACGTTTTTTTTTTCCAAGTTTTCTCCATGAGGAAACTTCTTAATCATTAGTACCCACCCGTGAGAACAACCCATATCACATCTCATCTCCACCGTTGCATTCAGAGCTTTATATTCTTTCCTTTTTGGTTATATATCCTGCTTTTTTTAAAAAAAAATAAATATCAAATCCTTTAAGTTAGATATTTATTGTATTCATCATATATCTTTGCATCTTCCTTGCCAGCCAGGGAGTCTTGGCATAGAGTGTGGGAGCTTAATACATTCATGTTAAAGGAAAGAAGGAACTAATGAATAAATCTAAACTTAAGGCTTTTTCTGGTACAGTAAATAAAAGTTTCAGAATCCTTTGCTTTTCGCTTAAATGCCTATCTTAAGTAGAAAGGCACTTATTTTGCATTTATACAATTTAATAAAAATAGAAATTTTAAATCATTTTAGTATATCAAAGCATAAATTATACAATTCTTGTTTGAGATGAAACAAAATCAGAACACACCTTCTGCTTTTGAAAAAAACTTTCTACTTTCCCAGTAAATAATGTGTGTTAGCAATCTAATACCATAGCAAAATTTTGAGAATTTCAAAATTTTCTTTTTATTCTTGATTGAACTCATCTCTTTCTACATGTCTTTCTACCTTTGAGTTTAATTTTCTTTGCAAGAGTATGAATATATAACAAAGTACCACTAGAATAAGCCATATTTTTATTTTTATAATGGCATTTTTCTTTTGGGTCTAGGGTTTTCATACCAAAGTTCACAGGATAGCATGTTTCTATTAAAACAAATGTTTCTCTGAATGAAGATATGTTGGCTCACATTGGGTTTACTTAGTTCTAATAGGAGTTGCTGCTGCTGCTGCTGCTGCTAAGTTGCTTCAGTCATGTCCGACTCTGTGCGACCCCATAGATGGCATCACACCAGGCTCCCCCGTCCCTGGGATTCTCCTGGCAAGAACACTGGAGTGGGTTACCATTTCCTTCTCCAAAGCATGAAAGAGAAAACTTTCTGAAAGTGAAGTCCTTCAGTCGTGTCCGACTACTGATAATCAAATATAACTATTTTAAATTCATATAAATATTTACTTCATAGTTAATAATTTCAAAGAAACACATTCTTAGAAGAGTTGCCAAGTGAGATAAAAAAATTATGATGGATTCTGGTAAAATAAGAGAATGTATCTGTACCCTGTGACATCTAATTATATCTAGGAAATATGAAGATTATTTGGGGCTCTGATTAGTGTTCTTAATTTAAAGGTATCACTAGATCACTAGAAGAAATAATATACTACAATGTATGAATTTAAGAACATATATAATGCCAATAAAATAGCTATAAATATTATTTGTGAATATGCCTTATTTTCTAAGTATATAATACTACAAGTGTTCTATCTTTGTCCTATCATTACTTTAGTTCCTATGAATGATATATTTGTACCAATACATCAGTTGGTACAATGTATTCAATGAATTCATGTATTCAATACATGAATACATACTGTATTCAGCTTATGTTCAGAGTAAAAGAACTTGGTTTGGAAGACATTATTGTTTAGAGGGAAAGAATGGCAGTTTCTGGACCATATAATAGAGGGGAAAAAAATCATCCCTAAAGATCACAAGGCTTCTCTGGTGCTCAGACAGTAAAGAATCTGCTGCAATGTGGGAGACCTGGGTTCAGTTCCTGGGTTGGGAAGATACCCTGGAGAAGAGAATAGCAACCCACTCAGGTATTCTGGCCTGGAGAATTCCATGGACAGAGGAGACTGGCAGGTAAGCTACATGGAATCACAACGAGTTTGACACGACTAAGACACTTGCTCCTTGGAAGAAAAGTGATGACCAACCTAGAGAGCATATTCAAGAGCAGACACATTACTTTGCCAACAAAGGTCCGTCTAGTCAAGGCTATGGTTTTTCCAGTGGTCATGTATGGATGTGAGAGTTGGACTGTGAAGAAAGCTGAGTGCTGAAGAATTGATGCTTTTGAACTGTGGTGTTGGAGAAGACTCTTGAGAGTCCCTTGGACTGCAAGAGATCCAACCAGTCCATTCTGAAGGATAGTAGTCCTGGGTATTCATTGGAAGGACTGATGCTAAAGCTGAAACTCCAGTACTTTGGCCACCTCATGTGAAGAGTTGACTCATTGGAAAACACCCTGATGCTGGGAGGGATTGGGGGCAGGAGGAGAAGGGGACGACAGAGGATGAGATGATAATATGCTGTCAACCTCCTTTTCAATCCCCAGGATGGTAAGGAACCTTGGGGAGCATCTTAAAATTCTGCCTGCCACAGTGCAGAAATGATTTTAGTAATACTATCCTTTTAATTGGAATTGAGAGGTGTCTGTCCGAATATTCTTTTTTACTTATTTATGTGTTTGGCTATACCAGGTGTTAATTGCAGCATGTGTATTGTGACATGTGGGTTCTAGTTCTCTGCCCAGGGATCAGCCTGAGCCCTCTGTATAGGAAGTGCAGAGTCTTAGCCACTGGACCACTAGGTAAGTGCCTTGTCTGATGACACTGAAAAGAGCATCTGCTGCTGCTGCTAAGTTGCTTCAGTCGTGTCTGACTCTGTGTGACCCCATAGATGGCAACCCACCAGGCTCCCCCATCCCTGGGATTCTCCAGGCAAGAACACTGGAGTGGGTTGCCATGAAAAGAGAATCTAAAACAGTGATTTAATCTGTAATGTAGCACCACACAGGGGCCTCAGTGCTCACCATTTGGCCCAGAAAGCAAAGGCCTAAAGGCAAGACTATTTGAAATCCATCATATAGGAATTTTACCTTCTAGGTGATAGTCTAATTACTCTTTCTTAGATAACAAATGATAAATGGCAAAATCTAACAAAAGCAATGGCTTTTTTTCCACACATGCAAGTAGCCCTAGGTTCACTGAAAATACTGGGATAAAAGACACCTGAGAAAACGATGGCTATTCATGTCCTAATGACTTAAACAGAAACATAAAGCAAAGCTGGTTTAAATTCACAGGCTGTGGGGGAGGACATTAACATACCCGTGTGCATACGTACTAAGTCACCTCAGTAGTGCCCAGCTCTTTGCAACCCTATGGACTGTAGCCTGCCAGGATCTTCTGTCCATGGAGTTTTCCAGGCAAGGATACTAGAGTGGTCACCATGTCCTCCTCCAGGGGATCTTCCTGACCTGGGGCTTGAACCCACGGCTCTTATATCTCCTGCACTGGTCGGCAGGTTGTTCACTAGTGTCACCTGGGAAGCCCCCCTAACCATGGTTACCACATGGAACTTTCATGGGATGGTGAACTAGTGCGACAGAGTGCCTTTCACTTTCCAAATACAGGTTGAGTTAAAGGGTAGAATTAATTAAAAAAAAAAAAAAACAGAAAATTTTAATTAAAAAGACATTTTCTTCAGAAAACATTACATCAGAAGGCTTATAGCTGTAAGTCCCATAAAACTACATTTCAGATCTATGTTTTTCTTTCTGACTTTAACCAATTTTATATTGTTTGGCACCTTTATGAAGGGGAGGTATGGTATATACCTTGCAGACTAATGTTGCTTCAAGCCAATAATATTAAATTTTCTCTTTATATACAAATCATCATTATTTATCTAAACTTATAGCAACTCCTATTATACTTTAAACACATGCTTATAATTTTCACACTCAATCCTTATTGTACAAGTGCCTGGGTTGCTAAAATTCTGGGCTTTGTACAATAATATTTAGACTTCTCTTGAAAAATGAAAGCATGCTAGTCCATTTCCATCCATGAAGATATACAGTGGCTTGAGAATAAGATATGCAAATTCATTCAAATGGTTAAGACAGATTAAAACAATCATTCTCATACAATGGGGAAAAAAATGACTTTTATAACACCTCAAGCTCTCCCAGACTGGTTATCATTTTTCTGCAGTGCAGCATGTGGGCTAAGTTTTCATCTTATTTATTGTACATTGGGTCCAGTAGACAATATACTGTTATCACTTGTCTCATCCTATCACACTAAACATTGCTCTGTACAGAATCTACACATAAGAATATTTTGTTATAGTGACTGAAATCTCAGTTTTAATAGAATCATAAGTGACACCTGGTATGTGTTGGTGGTATCAATTATAGTACTCTGCAGAAATGTGCTTTAGAAGTTTAGAGAAAAAATATTGCTAAATGACATGCATGAAAATATTTCACCAATTTTCTAATTATTTAAATTGCAATCTTTGAAGCTAGATTTCAAACAGCATAACTGTCAGATGTTTTATGCATGGCTATTGAATGTTATGAGATACACTGTAATAGATAATCATAAAAGTTTAAGATATTTTATAGCAAATTCAGTACACATTAAGACATAGAAAATCATAAAATATTTTATATATGTATTTCAAAAGCACCTCAATAATCACAATCATTTATGAGAAAGCAAAAGACCTCTAAAGAGTGTCTCTTGTTGACAGGGAAGCAATAGCTAAATTTTGTTGAACAAATCCAAAAAATAAAAAGTGAAACAATATATAAAAAGGATTTAGTAAGGAAAAAAGTTCAATTGCTTGTTGATGCATCTGTCATTGGTATTCTTCAACAAAGCCAAGAGTTGCCTCAAGATAAAAAACATGATTAAAAAAAAAAAACATGAACCCCAGGTCACGGCTAACAATTTTTTTAAAAAGTTAAGAGATATGATAACACACAAAATTATATACTTGTGTCAGGAAATCTGAAAGATAAAAGTGAAATAACTGTAAAATAATTATTTCTAATCCTCCAGCTGCCTTAAAAGTTTGTTCAACAGAATAAGATAGAATATTATACTTACTGTCAAATAATTTAAGTATAAATATTTGCATAAAGTTTTCAATTTCTAAAGTTAATAGATTTAAGGTGCTAGGCATTCTTAAATCTTAACTATGAGTTATATATATATATATATATATTTTGTTTAGTCTCTAAGTTGGGTCTGACTCAGCCATTCTCCTAAATCCGTGGGATTACCCATGCAAGAATACTGGAGTCGGCTGGCAGTTCCCTCTCCAGGGGGTTTTCTGGACCCAGGGATCCAATCCACGTCTCCTGCTTGGCAGGCAGATTCTTTACAACAGAGTCACCTGGGAAGCCCAGGAGTTATACTCACATTAGTATACCTAGAAAACTTACTGGGCTAAATTTCTAAAGCAAAACAGACAATGCTGTCCATTTAATTCTAACTTTTCATTAGAGTATCTTAAAAATCACCAGAACTTTTGAAATGGTACCTCCTAAATGGCCCGTTAGTCTAGTCAAAGTCATACTCAATAGATATTACTGCTTTTTAATTGCCTAACTTGAGAATATCTATTCTACTGTGAACATAGAACAGCAGAAGAATAACGTGAAATTTGCAGCCAACTCAGTTCTCCAAGGAGGAGTGAAAAGTGAAAGTGGTTCAGTTGTGTCTGAGTCTTTGTGACCCCATGAACTATATGTCCATGGAATTCTCCAGGCCAGAATACTGGACTGGGTAGCATTTCCCTTCTGCAGGGGATCTTCCCCTGCATTGCAGGGGGATTCTTTACCAGCTAAGCCACAAGTTCAGTTCAGTCCCTCAGTCATGTTTGACTCTGTGTGACCCCATGAACCACAGCATGTCAGGCCTCCCTGTCCATCACCAACTCCCAGAGTTCACCCAAACCCATGTCCATCGAGTCGGTGATGCCATTCAACCATCTCAACCTCTTTCATCCCTTTCTCTTCCTGCCCTCAATCTTTCCCAGCATCAGGGTCTTTTCCAGTGAGTCAGCTCTTTGCATCAGGTGGCCAAAATATTGGAGTTTCAGCTTCAACATCAGTCTTTCCAATGAACAACCAGGACTGATCTCCTTTGTTGGATCTCCTTGCAGTCCAAGGGACTCTCAAGAATCTTCTCCAACACCACAGTTCAAAAGCATCAATTCTTCAGTGCTCAGCTTTCTTCACAGTCCAACTCTCACATCCATACATGACTATTGGAAAAACCATAGCCTTGACTAGACACACCTTTGCTGGCAAAGTAATGTCTTGCTT
This sequence comes from Oreotragus oreotragus, assembly GCA_006410675.1. NCBI lineage: Eukaryota > Metazoa > Chordata > Mammalia > Artiodactyla > Bovidae > Oreotragus > Oreotragus oreotragus. The sequence goes on from SJYX01007508.1 coordinate 176,998, forward strand.
TTAATATGCTGTTTAGGTTGGTCATAACTTTCCTCCCAAGGAGTAAGCGTCTTTCAATTTCATGGCTGCAATCACCATCTGCAGTGATTTTGGAGCCCCAAAAAATAAAGTCAGCCACTGTTTCCGCATCAATTTGCCATGAAGTGATGGGACCGGATGCCATGATCTTAGTTTTCTGAATGTTGAGCTTTAACCCAATTTTTTCACTCTCCTGTTTCACTTTCATCAAGAGGCTCTTTAGTTCTTCACTTTGCCACAAGGTAAGCCCAATAATACTGGAGTGGGTAGCCTATCCCTTCTCCAGCAGATTTTCCTGATCAAGGAATCAAATCTGGATCTTCTGCATTGCAGGAGGCTGTCATATCAGAACTGTGAGTTTTAGGATAAAAAGTGTTTTTAAAATTTTCATCCTCATGTATTTACAGTTTGAAGGACCATTCTGACATGCAGAATGGCCTTAGCTGAAGGAAAGACATTTGTAGTCTAACATCATTATACTTTAGAAGCTGCTCAGCATCCTGATTTTTGTGTGTGTTTTTAAAATGACAACAGTCTAGAAATGCACTTTCCTGAAAGGGCTGTAGATTTTTAAAGGACTCTAAACTTTCTGTCAGTCAATACTGACAACTCATGGTTAACTGAGTATACACAAACCTAACGTTGTTCAAAAAAACGTTAAGAATTTAGTATGAAATCAATGACCTACATTGTACCCTTGATTATAAAGTCCTGACATTTTGATCATCCCTCTTCATAAAAGGGAAACTTTACTCACAATGCACTTCCACCTCAATCAGAGTGAAGGGAATAATTATCACCTAATAATCCAAGTCTATGCCCCAACCAGTAATGCTGAAGAAACTGAAGTTGAACGGTTCTATGAAGACCTACAAGACCTTTTAGAACTAACACCCAAAAAAGATGTCCTTTTCATTATAGGGGACTGGAATGCAAAAGTAGGAAGTCAAGAAACGCTTGGAGTAACAGGCAAATTTGGCCTTGGAATGTGGAATGAAGCAGGGCAAAGACTAATAGAGTTTTGCCAAGAAAGTGCACTGGTCATAGCAAACACCCCCTTCCAGCAACACAAGAGAAGACTCTACACATGGACATCACCAGATGGTCAACACCAAAATCAGATTGGTTATATTCTTTGGAGCCAAAGATGGAGAAGCTCTATACAGTCAACAAAAACAAGACCAGGAGCTGACTGTGGCTCATATCATGAACTCCTTATTACCAAATTCAGACTTAAATTGAAGAAAGTAGGGAAAACCGCTAGACCATTCAGGTATGACCTAAATCAAATCCCTTATGATTATACAGTGGAAATGAGAAATAGATTTAAGGGCCTAGATCTGATAGATAGAGTGCCTGATGACCTATGGAATGAGGTTCGTTACACTGTACAAGAGACAGGAATCAAGACCATCCCCATGGAAAAGAAATGCAAAAAAGCAAAATGGCTGTCTGGGGAGGCCTTACAAATAGCTGTGAAAAGAAGAGAGGTGAAAAGCAAAGGAGAAAAGGAAAGATAAAAGCATCTGAATGCAGAGTTCCAAAGAATAGCAAGAAGAGATAAGAAAGCCTTCTTCAGCGATCAATGCAAAGAAATAGAGGAAAAGAACAGAATAGGAAAGACTACAGATCTCCTTAAGAAAATTAGAGACACCAGTGAATATTTCATGCAAAGATGGGCTCAATAAAGGTCAGAAATGGTCTGGACCTAACAGAAGCAGAAGATATTAAGAAGAGGTGGCAAGAATACACAGAAGAACTGTACAGAAAAGATCTTCACAACAAGATAATCACAATGATGTGATCACTCACCTAGAGCCAGACATCCTGGAATGTGAAGTCAAATGGGCCTTAGAAAGCATCACTACAAACAAAGCTAGTGGAGGTGATGGAATTCCAGTTGAGCTGTTTCAAATCCTAAAAGATGATGCTGTGAAAGTGCTGCACTCAATATGCCAGCAAATTTGGAAAACTCAGCAGTGGCCACAGGACTGGAAAAGGTCAGTTTTCATTCCAATCCCAAAGAAATGCAATGCCAAAGAATGCTCAAACTACTGCACAGTGGCACTCATCTCACATGCTANAAAGATGATGCTGTGAAAGTGCTGCACTCAATATGCCAGCAAATTTGGAAAACTCAGCAGTGGCCACAGGACTGGAAAAGGTCAGTTTTCATTCCAATCCCAAAGAAATGCAATGCCAAAGAATGCTCAAACTACTGCACAGTGGCACTCATCTCACATGCTAGTAAACTAATGCTCAAAATTCTCCAAGCCAGCCTTCAGCAATACGTTAACCATGAACTTCCTGATGTTCAAGCTGGTTTTAGAAAAGGCAGAGGAACCAGAGATTAAATTGCCAACATCTGCTGGATCATGGAAAAAACAAGAGAGTTCCAGAAAAACATCTATTTTTGCTTTATTGACTATGCCAAAGCCTTTGTGTGGATCACAATAAACTGTAGAAAATTCTGAGAGACATGGGAATACCAGACCACCTGACCTGCCTCTTGAGAAACTTATATGCAGGTCAGGAAGCAATAGTTAGAACTGGACATGGAACAACAGACTGGTTCCAAATAGGAAAAGGACTACATCAAGGCTGTATATTGTCACCCTGCTTATTTAACTTATATGAAGAGTACATCATGAGAAATGCTGGACTGGAAGAAACACAAGCTGGAATCAAGATTGCCAGGAGAAATATCAATAACCTCAGATATGCAGATGACACCACCCTGATGGCAGAAAGTGAAAAGGAACTAAAAAGCCTCTTGATGAAAGTGAAAGAGGAGCGCGAAAAAGTTGGCTTAAAGCTCAACATTTAGAAAACGAAGATCATGACATCCAGTCCCATCACTTCATGGCAAATTGATGGGGAAACTGTGGAAACAGTGTCAGACTTTATTTTTTGGGGCTCCAAAATCACTGCAGATGGTGACTGCAGCCATGAAATTAAAAGACGCTTACTCCTTGGAAGAAAAGTTATGACCAACCTAGACATCATATTCAAAACCAGAGATATTACTTTGCCGACAAGGTCTGTCTAGTCAAGGCTATGGTTTTTCCAGTAGTCATGTATGGATGTGAAAGTTGGACTGTGAAGAAGGCTGAGTGCCAAAGAATTGATGCATTTGAACTGTGGTGTTGGAGAAGACTCTTGAGAGTCCCTTGGACTGCAAGGAGATCCAGTCCATTCTGAAGATCAGCCCTGAGATTTCTTTGGAAGGAATGATGCTAAAGCTGAAACTTCAGTACTTTGGCCACCTCATGTGAAGAGTTGACTCATTGGCAAAGACTCTGATGCTGGGTGAGATTGAGGGCAGGAGGAGAAGGGGATAACAGAGGATGAGATGGCTGGATGGCATCACTGACTCGATGGACGTAAGTCTGAGTGAACTCCAGGAAATGGTGATGGACAGGGAGGCCTGGCGTGCTGCGATTCATGGGGTCGCAAAGAGTCTGACACAACTGAGCGACTGAACTGAACTGAACTGCACTGAATAATCACACATTATTAATGAAGTCCTAAGAGTCTGGCAAATATTATATCACTATTCTGACACCTCCAATGTCCTATTTAAGCTAAGAGTCTATAAATATGTGTCAATATTTTCTTATATCATTTAAAAACTGATTTAAATATACCTATATCATTACAGGTTTACATTTTATGTAAAATTTTGATGAGTTAGAATGTAGAGTGAGTACCTCTAATTGACAAAAACTCACTCACGGAAAAGAAGGCCACTTCACAAAATAATAATATGAATGACCTTCACTAGCAGATTTGAAGAGTAAGAAATTGTGGCAAAAAAAAACAGAGCCCTCTTCAGAATCAAATGGTGGTGTAATATAATAATGTTCAGCTCTGGACTTGCTTTTAAAAAGGTATTATCACAGGAAAGAAGTGCATCCTGTCTTAGCAGCAACATTGGATATAGCAATTAGGTCCCTGTTGCAAACTCATGGTGATGATACATCAGTATCTAATTGCATTGGAAGAGCTCATCAAATCATGAGTTAAGAATTCTTTAAGGACTTCCCTGGTGGTCCAGTGGTTTAGAATTCACCTGCCATTTCAGGGGATACAAGTTTGATCCCTGGTCCAGGAAGATTCCCCATGCCATGGGGCAAGTGAGCCCAGAAGCTGCAGCTACTTGAGGCCACACACCCTGGAGCCCATGGAATGAGAAGTCACTGCAATAAGAAGCCCATGCACTTCAACTAGAGAGAAGCCCCTACTGGCTACAACTAGTGAAAGCCTATGAGCAGCAGCAAAGACACAGTGTAACCAAGAATAATTTTTTTTTTTTTAAGAATTCTTTAAGCAAGGGACCTCAAGTCATTTTTCAATAAACATTTGTTGTCTGTTACCTTTGTTCCAGGCTCTTTTCTAAGCTCCTGATTCATTAGTTCATATTAGCAAACTTACACCAATTACAACAGAGTGGAACACAAAATGTTATACATGCACACAAATTCATATGTCAATACATCATCCAGAAGAAAAATGTCTAGAAAAATTACAAACTTACAAGCAAGAAAGACTATATATACATCATGGAAGACATCACTATTTTGCTTTAGGAAGGGATTAGAATTAACATAAAATGAGAAGTAATGTATGTTAAAATGCTTTTATAAACCAATCATAAGATACCATAATACCAGTCTTAGTGTTATGATAGTTTTCCCCAGTGGCTGAGTGGTAAAGAATCCACCTTCAATGCTGGAGGCGCAGGAGATGCAGTTTCAATCTGGGGTAGGTAGATGCTCTGGAGGAGGAAATGGCAACCTACTCTAGTATTCTTGCTAGGAAATCCCACAGACATGGAAGCCTGGCAGGCTACAGTCCACAGAGTCACAGAAAGTCAGACAACTGAACCACTCAAAAATACAGTGTTATGATTGAATCATTATTTGGAACTGAGTGTTCAGTGATGGAAGAGTTCATCAGATATTTTCACTTTATGGATGAACATAATTTTGAGAAGAGAATGAGAAGAAACTAGGGCATTTTGGGGTGAGCAAAAGCAAAAAATTAGCAGGTTACAGTATATTCAAGGAATAATGAGTAGCTATTAATGGAATATTTTCAATATATACAGTGGGAGTTCAGACTGGAGAGGTATGCTAGATTAGTGCATTATTTAATTGAATTTGAAAGCAAAGGAGTATAAAACTAAAATTCAATAGATGTAAATATAAGATCTTATTTACTGAAACTTATATAGCCCATCTATTTATTCACTAAACAAGTATTTATTGAGTGCCCATTATGTGTCAGAATCAGGAATGGGTATGCAATGTAAATATTCTATCAGATTCATGGGACACACGTAACTTAGATGTGGTAACCCTTATTTTAAAAAGAGAAAGGATGCTAATATACACACTGGACTTAACACAAGACAGTTCAAGACTGTAGGTGGATAAGCATGGACTAGGATACCAGCAGGTGTGTGTCACAGTCCTTGTCTGTACACACTCTATGTATCATCTCCATGTGTGACTTCCCTATTGAAACTAATAACATCCCAGCATATTTAGATTAAAAGAAAATATTTTTTCATCTTAATTTAAATTGTCTTTCCTCCTTGAACTTTATTCTATCATTTCTTGGGACCCTCTGACTTGTGTATCATTTGTATCATTTTTCCTGGCTATATCAACTTGTGTATCATTTTTCCTGGCTGCAAAAGCATTTGCTAACTGCAGTGGGTAAAAATTTATTTTCTTGATCTACTCAGTGTCTGTTTATTATGATAAAAAAGACATATGAATCCTATTCTAATTAAAAAAAGGTCCTCTTTCCTGATGCTTCATCTTTTGAATTATTTAATATGCTTAACTCTGCACTACCCATTTCAATCTGAACTGAATATTAAGCAGTTTTTTCTTCCACTTTCTGTACTAAGGATACTGTTCACCTTCCAATATTCCTGCCTCAGTGCTGTCTTCCAACATGACCCTGAAAGGTGATCCCTTGGCTGCTGAAATCAGAATTTATAATGTTCTGCTGGTGACTTCCTGCAGCTGTTTTCTCTGTTTCTGTGATGGTTGTATAGGCCCGGATTTGGTAGGTAGAAAGATACTTTTACTCAGGTCAATTTTCCTGAAGAATGTTTTCATGTATTTATTCATCATTTGTAGCTTACTCAAGCACAGCTTATATAAAACATTGGCAATGATTTCAGCATTATAAGAAATCATCTGATATTGAGTAATAAAAAATATTTATGAACAGCATTAGGATGTTATATATATCCTTTCCTTTAAATGGTAAAAGAGTGGGCTATGTGGGCCAAGTCACTTCAGCTGTGTTCGACTTTATGACCCCACAGACAATAGTCTGCCAGGCTTCCCTGTCCATGGGATTCTGCAGGCAAGAATACCGGACTGGGTTGCCATTTCCTCCTCCAGGAGATCTTCCTGACCCAGGTGTCGACCCCGTGGCTCTTATATCTTCTGGACCCAGGTATCAAACCCATGTCTTTTACATCTCTTGCATTGGCAGGCAGGTCTTTACCAATAGTGCCAATTGTGAATGGTCAGTAAAAGAGTGGCAGCTTCCAAAATTCAAATCAAGTGTACATAAAATAAAAGTAATCAAAGAAGTCATCATTACATTGCAAGCACTGTATTTTACCAGTTTAAATTGAAGGAGAGAAATCTAAAATTGAGAAAAAATATTCTTTTTCTATATCTCTGTCTCCCTTCTTTCAAAGACTAAGAGCTGAAGAATTGATGCTTTCAAAATGTAGTACTGGAGAAGACTGTTGAGAGTCCCTTGGACAACAGGAGATCAAACCAGTCAATCCTAAAGAAAATCAACTCTGAATATTCACTGGAAGGACTGATGCTGAAGCTGAAGCTCCAATACTTTGGCCACCTAATGCAAAGAACTGACTTACTAGAAAAGACCCTGATTCTAGGAAAGATTGAAGACAGGAAAAGGGGACAACAGAAGATGAGATGGTTGGATGGCATCACTGACTTGATGGACATGAGTCTGAACAAGCTTCAGGAGGACAGGGAAGCCTGGTGTGCTGCAGTCCATAGGGTCTCAAAGAGTCAGACATGACAGAGCGACTGAACAACACTCCCATTCAGCTCCTATACCAGAGTGGGTCAATTTTCCCTTCTCCAGGGAATCTTCCCAACCCAGGGATTGAACCCAGGTCTCCTGCATTGCAGGCGGATTCTTCAGTTGAGCCACAAGGGAAGCCCTCCATTCAGCTAACAAGAGTCAATCTAGTATTCAGTCAAGCTTTTTTAAAACTTTTAACCTAACACATAAAGTAACAAGACTTTACGTTAAAACAGTCTCTTGAGTTTTCTGTTCATGCACTATATACTTAACTCTAGAAAGTAAAATAAGAAATATAATAGGTGTGAAAAGTACAATAAGTATAAAAATCTTTAAAAACTTAGAAAAATTCCTAATTACTTTCAAAAATAGAAAAGAATGTTTACAACTTATTTACTCGGTGTTTTATGACTGGATGAGCTAACTCTCTGGGGAAAAAAAAACCTGATGCTGGGAAAGACAGAAGGAATGAGGAAAAGGGGAGTGGCAGAGGATGAGATGGTTGGATGGTATCACGGACAGGGAAGCCTGGCCTGCTACAGTCCATGGGGTCACAAAGAGTTGGACACAACTTAGCAACTGAACAACAATAACCTGTTTTTTTTCATAGGCTTAGAACAAAAGTATCTTACTTTTCAAAGAATTATAAGGCATTTAATATTTTCAAAATCTGTTAAATTGAGGAAGCAGTTCTATTCATTTGGAACAAGAAAATTACACAATATTTATTCTACTTTAACTTCATCCTAGTTCTTGAAATCTTATGAAATGAAAACATTCCTTATAGAAACCAGCACTCTGTTAGATGTGAAACAAGGTTGAAGGGGGAGGAAAGGCCTCTTTGAAAGCTGCTTTTGATCGGTGTTATCAAATGAAAGAATTTCCTGATGGAGGAAAAGAGCATAGCTTTAAAGCTCCAATACTGTCATTCTCCATAACAGCAAATAATTTTTCTTTTCAAATCATAAAAGTATAATTAATCATAATAGACACTAAAAAAGCAAATCTGAGACAGTTTTCGATGATTTATCCTTGTGAGCAAAAAAGGTAATTGTTGTGTATTACCCAGTTGATTAATTTGTGTCCTAATTTATGGTGTATGCTGTGTTGCATGCATGCAAAATGTCTTTGTGGGTTGACAGAATTCAAATAAAGGCCCTTATGTAAGAATGCTACCCTTGTTCAAAAATCATGGGTGCCATTGGCACAAACTTGCTTTAAATTTATGTTAAAGGCCAAAAGTAAATAATCTATTTCATTGTAATTTATATTAGGTCAGTTCATATCACTTAAATGTGGTCCACTTGACATATTTATTCATCTGGTTGTAGATAAATGGTAACAAACTCTATCAAGTTCAGTCGTTGTATGGTACCTGAGTCCAGGGCCTAAAATTTTTTGCAGGTAATGTACCATACCATAAAGATACTAGATACTTAAAGCTTAAATACCATGATATTTCCTAAGTGTAAGAAAATAAATCAGAAAAGCAAAGTACAATAGGAGTAAAAATTTACTGTTCAGAAATTATTTTTAAAGTGTCAGATATCTTTTTTAGCTGTTTTATCATCAGTTCCTCTCATAAGACTTCTACCCACTGTGTTGGTTGTTCTATGTGAGTGCATGATACTTAGAATTTGGCTATCATAACCTTGAATCACACAGCATTGTATCTTTTCAATCAGATAACCAAAAACCTTGGCTGCTTTCTTTGCCCCAGTTAAGGCCTTGACTTCAATGGTCCTTCTTGGAGATTCCTTTCCCTGACTTTCTTAATTGGGAAACACTGACTGTTACTAAGAGAAGCCTCATCGTTTTTAAAGTACATATTGCAACTAAATATTAATTTGCTTATTGCCTATCATTCTATGCTTCAAGAGATCAGGATTGTATCTATGTGCCTCACTGCTTTATTCTCATTAGCAAGCATGGTCTCCAGAATAGTCAGGGCTCAAAATATTGTCTGTGTCTTTAGTCATTATGTACTCAGTAAATGCTAACTGAATGTATCATGACTTTCAAACTTTTTTTGCATGAAATCCTTTATTTCAATAAAATCATATGTAGTACCACAATTTATATTTTAAGAAAACTAAATATATAATATGAATAGCTACTCACTCCAGTATTCTTACCTGGAGAGTCTGATAGACAGAAGAACCTGGCAGATTATAGTCCATGGGGTCACAAAGTGTTGGACATGACTGAGTGATTAAGCACCCACATATGCATGTTTACACATACACAAGTATGTACTGTGTACATATGTTAAACCAATCAGAAGTTAGGAAAAAGAAGAGGAACACCTCAAAAAATACCTGAAGAAACATTTCACTAAGAAGGTTTTTAAATGGTAAATAAGTACATAAACATAAAATATGCACTACCAGAGAAAAGCAGATGGAAAGTAAAATGAGGGAATGATGGGGATAAAATAAAATAGGTTGGTCAAAAATAAACTGACTTACCATTTTAATAAATATTTGTGAAAAAAGTTACTAGAATTGTCATACAATGCTGGTAAAAGTTAAATTATATAACAATTTTGGACAACTATTTAGAAGTTTCTAATTAAACGTATACATATTTTATGACCCATTTAGATTTTCTCAGCATATTCAAGATAATAAGTACATATAAAAATAATTTTTAAAAAACTTTTCTTGTTTTGTCACTAAGTTGTGTCTGAATCTTTTGTGACCTCCATGGACTGTAGCCCTCCAGGCTCCTCTGTCCATGGGATTTCCCAGCAAGAATACTGGAGTAGGTTGCCATTTCCTTCTCCAAAAAAGACTTCTAAAGAGATTGTTTTTAGGAGCATTTCTCAAAATATTGAAAAAATAACAGAACCTTAATGCCTATTAACAAGAAAACTGAGTAACAAACTGTAGTATAATCACACAATGGAATACCACTCAGCAAAAAAAAAAAAAAAAAAAAAANTACTGGAGTAGGTTGCCATTTCCTTCTCCAAAAAAGACTTCTAAAGAGATTGTTTTTAGGAGCATTTCTCAAAATATTGAAAAAATAACAGCACATTAATGCCTATTAACAAGAAAACTGAGTAACAAACTGTAGTATAATCACACAATGGAATACCACTCAGCAAAAAAAAAAAAAAAAAAAAAATCAGATTCCTACCACACACAAAAATAGATGGAGCTCAAAAACACTGTTTAGTGAAAAAACATAGACAAAAACAAAATATATTAAAAAGTATAATAATACTTAAACGAAGTTCAAAAATAGTCAAAACAAATCTGTTTTAGAAACCCAAATAGTGGTTAGCTCTGTGGTTGGGAAGGCGTTTTACAGAAACTTGTACTGTGCATGACAGACATATGCATATTGCTAACGTTCTATATCTTGGTCTGTTTGATAGTTAGCCTGAAGTACATGAATGTAGAAACTATTCATCCATATAGTTAGCGTTAATGCCCTCCGAGAGTGCTCACAGACATGAAGTTAAAAGACACTTGCTCATTGGAAGAAAAGCTATGACAAACCTAGACAACATATTAAAAAGCAGAGACATTACTTTGCTGCCAAAGGTCTGTATAGTGAAGCTATGGTCCTTCCAGTAGTCATGTATGGATGTGAGAGCTGGACCATAAAGAAGGCTGAGTGCAGAAACTGATGTTTTTGAATTGTGGTGCTTGAGAAGACTCTTGAGAGTCCCTGGGACAGCAAGGATATCAAACCAGTTGGCTCAGAGGTTAAAGCGTCTGCCTCCAATGTGGGAGACCTGGGTTCGATCCCTGGGTCGGGAAGATCCCCTGGAGAAGGAAATGGCAACCCACTCCAGTATTCTTGCTTGGAGAATCCCATGGACTGAGGAGCTTGGTGGGCTGCAGTCCACGGGGTCACAAAGAGTCGGACACGACTGAGTGACTTTACTACTACTACTACTACTACTACTACACAGCAGCAGCATTTGTTGAAGGACTGATGCTGAAGCTGAAACTCCAATACTTTGGCCAGCTGATGTGAAGAGTGGACTTATTGGAAAAGACCCTGATGCTGGGAAAGATTGAGGGCAGGAGGAGAAGGGGACAACAGAGGATGAGATGGTTGGATGGCATTACTGACTCAATGGACATGAGTTTGAGCAAACTCCAGGAGACAGTGAAGGACAGGGAAGCCTTGGGTGGTTGCAGTCCATGGGGTCACAACAATGCACTTTAATATGTATATCTTATTTCTCAAAAAAATAAAAATAATAATAATAATGAAGAAAAAACTATGAAGAGTAAATTGATGAGATTTTCCTGGCTGGATATTAAGACTTATGTTAATAAGTGAGTTATTGGTACAAGAAAAGAAACAAACCAATTGAGAACTATAGAGAATACAGAAATAAATATATTCATGAAGGGCTAACCTATAAAAGAGATGATTTTTCAGATCACTGAGAAAAGTATGTAATTTTCAAGTGATCCAATTACTTCTCCATGGAAAGAAGGCACAGCAGGAGGGAAGGAGGAAGGAAAAATGGATTCCTGCCTCTGATCCTTCCTACCCAAAAATAAATATCAAATCGATCATGAAGCTAAAGTTAAAGAATAAAACTATAAAAGGATTTAGAATAAAATATAGAAGATAATATTCTTCATAGTATCTTTAAAATAATCACTTATAGTGTTTCCTTGTGCACCGCTAAGCACTTTCCAAGTTTATATTGACGTATTCGTGCAGTCTTAACGTTCAAGTCTATGAACGAGACACTCCTATTACCTGCATTTTAGAAACAAGGAAGCTTTCTGCTAACGAACCATCACAAAGCTTAAAACTGAAAATAACACCAATTTCTTATTTCAAAGTTTCTATGGGTCAGGAGCCAAGGTGGGTTGTCTGCTCCCAGGTTTCCAAGGCTGAAATCAAGGTGGTGGCTGACTCTCTGTTGCTGCGGAGACAAAACTCTGGAAAGATCCCCACACCAGGTTTCCTTGGTTGTAGGGAGAATTCATTTCCTTGGGTGTGTGTGACTGATGTCCCCACTGCCTTGCTAGCAAGTGACCCGGAACTAACTGCCTTCAGGTCCTTGGCTCACAATCTTCTCTGAAGGCCCTCTGACACTTCATTCTGCCTTCTCTCTGCTAATGGAACCCTCTTCATAGGCGTTACCCTGTCAGAATTCATTCCGTCTAACCTCAGGGACGATCCAGTCCCTTTCAAAGCTGAGCCTGATTATGTGGGCTCCATCCAAGTAATCCCCTTTCTGATTAAGCAAAAGACAATTGATTAGTAAGCTATTATATCCAAACCTTTAGGAGAAGGGGATCATAGAGAATATACATGCTAAGTGGGTGGACATCTGGGGGCCCATTTTAGAATTCTGCTTACCACACAGGATTTAAATAACTTGCCTGAGGTTACTCAGCTAGTATAGGAGAGAGTGAGAATTGAAAGTTGGTTTGCCTGCTTTGGGGCCATGTTCTCAATCACTGCATTATTATATGCATAGTGAAGGGGTTTTTTTAATGCAAAACATAAAACACGCAAAGTGTAATGGAAAAAAGTAACAAATTCAACCATTTCAAAAAATTTAAAGTCTGTTTCACACACACACAAAAATATTACAGTGAAAAGACAGTCTATAAGGTAGAAAGTCTGTCTGCAACCAATATAAATGAGAGGATTCAAGAGAGCCATAAACAGAGCATGCAAGGAAAAGGGAGGAGACAGGTATTAAAATAGAAGACACTTGCTCCTTGCTCCTTGACCAACCCAGACAGCATATTAAAAGCAGAGATATTACTTTACCAACAAAGGTCTGTCTTACCAAATCTTTGGTTTTTCCAATAGTTATATATGTGAGAGTTGGACTATAAAGAAAGCTGAGCATGGAAGAATTGATGCTTTTGAACTGTGGTTTTGGAGAAGACTCTTGAGAGTCCCTCAGACTGCAAGGAGATCCAACCAGTCCATCCTAAAAGAAATCAGTCCTGAATATTCATTGGAGGAACTGATGTTAAAGCTGAAACTCCAATACTTTGGCCACCTGATGAAGAACTGACTCTTTTGAAAAGACCCTGATGCTGGGAATGATTGAAGGCAAGAGGAGAAGGGGACGACAGAGGATGAGATGGTTGGACGGCATCACTACCTCAATGGAGTGAGTCTGAGTAAGCTCCAGGAGTTGGTGATGGACAGGGAAGCCTGGCGTGCTACATTCCATGGGGTTGCAAAGACTTGGACACAACTGAACAAATGAACTTAGAGAAAATTTTTGAGAAAAACAAACACTGCAAAAACCACAGAAGTATGAACTAGCAAAAGTCACAAAAGATAAATTATAATGGCAAATAAACATATTAAAAGATGCTTAATTTTTATTCAGAAAAATGCAAAATTAAAATTCCAATAAGAGACACTGATATCCTTATTGACTTGGGAAAAAAAAAAAGTTTTGTTTTGCAAAAGTTTGTGGGAACACTCATTCACTGACAGTGGGGCTGTGGATGGGAAAGATTCTAATGATTTCCCAGCAAGCATGACAACTTCTTTAGATACTAGATTCTATCAAGTTAAGGGCATTTCCTTCAATCTCTCTTGCTTTTGCTAAATTTTAAAGATGCTTTCTTTCTATTTATAAGATGCTTATGTTTCTTATTTGCCATGGTGGTGGGGGTGGTGTAGCCACCAAGTTGTATTCAATTCTGCAACCTCATTAACTATAGCCCGCCAGGCTCCTCTGTTCATGGGATTTCCCAGGCAAGAAGACTGGAGTGTCTTGCCATTTCCTTCTCCTGGAGAGACTTCCTGACCCAGAGATCCAGCACACATCACTTTCACTACAGATTCTTTACTGCTGAGCTACCAGGGAAGTCCCACTTAAATGCCATTAGTGAAAGTGAAAGTGTCAGTCACTCAGTCCTGTCTGATTCTTTGCAACCTTCTTGACTGTAGCCCACCAGGCTCCTCTGTCCATGGAATTCTCCAGGCAAGAATACTGGAGTGAGTTGCCATTTGCTTCTGCAGAGGATCTTTCCAACCCAGGGATCAAACTCAGGTCTCCTGAATTGTGGACAGATTCTTTAACCGTCTGAGCCACCAGGGAAGCCCATTAAATGCCATAAATTGTACTAATTTAATCTATTAATTTAGTGAGTCCAAAAATGATCTAATCTTTTACCATCCATATATCTACTTATTCCTAAAGCATTTTTACTAAATTTTCTACTGAATCACCTTAAAATTTTTTGCATTATTTTGTCAAAGCAAAATTGGCCTATAGTTGCCTGTTCCACTGTAATATTTGTGTTTTTAATCAAAGTTATCTTACCCTTGTAAAATGAGTTTTTTCTCATTTTGAGACTGAAAGTAACTGCTTATTCAAGTTTGTTTAATTTTACCCAGGTCCGAAAAAAGTTTTGTACTAGTCCTTTGCCAGGGCCCAAGGGACAGATATGAACATTTAACATATAAATTTTTCTGTATCTGATGGCTATTTCAAATGCTCTTCTTCAATTAATGTGTAATTTTTCCCCTAAAATATCTCCCTATTATCTTCCTATTCACATTCATTTTGAAATACTTGGTCTGGGAGTCACCTATAAATTTGTAAATCTCTATATCTAAAATTAAGTAATGACTTTAATATGTATCTTTGTGGTTTATTAGCTGATTCTCTATAGTTTTCTTGATTCTATTTATCAAATGTTATCTATTTTCCTGAGTTGTAAAAGAACTAGCCTTCATTCTATTTATTAACTATCATGTACCTGTCTTATAAGTATGTATTGTTCTTATCTTTAGCATATTCCCCTCCATAATTTTTATTTCTTTGGATTATTCTTTATTTTCTTTATATAACAATTAAAAATTGAACTATTTTTGTTGCTAATAAATTCAGCTAACACTTAGTGCTAATTTGGTCTCATGTCCAAGGCTTTGAAGTCAGATACACCTTAGCGACAAAAACCACCACTACCACCACCACCGAGATTTTACATCTAATACTTATAGTTCAAAAGAAAAATCTATTATCAATAACAGGTTAAAGAAATTTATTTTATTGATTTTCAAATTTATTATGCTCTGGTCAGTGAGTTTATCCTGAATGATAAATTTTGGAATTTGTTAATATTTATTTGCTTACTATGTGGCCATATATGAATATTTTATGGTTATACCTGGTGGCTCAGAGGATAAAGAATCCACCTGCAATCCAGGAGACCTGGGTTTTATCCCTGGGTTGGTAAGATCCCCTGGAGGAGGGCATGGCAACCCACTTCAGTATTCTTGCCTGCAGAATCCCCATGGACAAAGAGCCTGTTACAATCCATGGGGTTGCAAAGAAACGGACACAGCTGACCGCCTAAGCACAGCACACAGATTCCTGACAAAATCTTGTATTGTTTGACTCAGCTTCCCTATATCCTTACTTAATTGTTGATTTACTTATTCTTTTACTAAGGATGAAGTTTATACTCTAATAAAGTGCTACAGACAAGTATCACTTGTGAGTATCATTTGTGAGATTATTATACGTTGCAAAAAGTACAGCAAATCAGATTGAAGGAAAATACAGAGGAAATAGGCTTCGGGTACCCAATTTGCTGAGGAGCCCTACATTGATTAGATGCAGGAAATGAGAAGTTACCCTGGATTCTGGTTTGAATTATGGTAATTTATATAAATGGTGACACTAGATGATGCAGTTAGGCCTGAGGATTCTTTTTTTAATTATATGTGTGTGGTAAGGAAGATTTTACTATCATTACATCTACTTCTTAGACTACTAATAATGAAATCTTTCCTTCATAATATTTTGGGCTTGATGATAGTAATTCCATATTGATATCTACACATTCACTGTTCTTGGCTAGCACCTTCCCACTGCATTGTTTTCAATTACTATTTCACATAGTTTGTGCATTGTGAATATATATATTTCTCTTTAAGACAAAAGACTGCCTGAGTTCAGGTTTTAATCCGCTTGGAGTTCTCTGTGTTTAGTAGGTGAGCACAGTGACTGATTTGGGGGGACCCCTCCCCATATCCATTACCTCCTTCATCCTATCATATGGTACCCATATTTCATGCCTGTGACTTGGTTGGGGTTGACCTGTACATTTCCCTCTAAAGATGAAATAGATTGGACTATGCAATTGATTCAGGAATGATTCAGAATGAAAATGAAAACAGGAAAACTAAGATACTGGTTTAAAAGAGCATAGTCTATGAAACAGAAATAAGCTCACAGACATACAATATAAACACAGTTTATTGGGAAACAGGGTTCAGTTCAGTTCAGTCACTCAGTTGTGTCCGACTCTTTGCGACCCCATGAATCACAGCACGCCAAGACTCCCTGTCCATCACCAACTCCCAGAGTTGACTCAATCTCATGTCCATCGAGTTGGTAATGCCATCCAGCCATCTTCATCCTTTGTCGTCCCCTTCTTCTCCTGCCCCCAGTCCCTCCCAGCATCAGAGTCTTTTCCAATGAGTCAACTCTTCGCATGAGGTGGCCAAAGTACTGGAGTTTCAGCTTCAGCATCAGTCCTTCCAATGAACACCTAGGGCTGATCTCCTTTAGAATGGACTGGTTGGATCTCCTTGCAGTCCAAGGGACTCTCAAGAGTATTCTCCAAAAACCACAGTTCAAAGGCATCAATTCTTCAGCACTCAGCCTTCTTCACAGTCCAACTCTCACATCCACACATGACTACTGGAAAAACCATAGCCTTGACTAGACGGACCTTTGTTGTCAAAATAATGTCTCTGCTTTTCTATATGCTATCTAGCTTGGTCATAACTCTCCTTCCAAGGAGTAAGCGTCTTAATTTCACGGCTGCAGTCACCATCTGCAGAGATTTTGGAGCCCCCAAAAATAGTCTGACACTGTTTCCCCATCTAATTCCCATGAAGTGATGGGACCGGATGCCATGATCTTAGTTTTCTGAAGTTTGTTGAGTTTTAAGCCAACTTTTTCACTCTCTTCTTTCACTTTCATCAAGAGGCTTTTTAGTTCCCTCTTCACTTTTTGCCATAAGGGTGGTGTCATCTGCATATCTGAGGTTATTGATATTTCTCCCGGTAATCTTGAGTCCAGTTGTGCTTCTTCCAGCCCAGCATTTCTCATGATGTACTCTGTATAGAAGTTAAATAAGCAGGCTGACAATATATAGCCTTGACATACTCATTTTCCTATTTGGAACCAGTCTGTTGTTCCATGTCCAGTTCTAACTGTTGCTTCCTGACCTGCATACAGATTTCTCAAGAGGCAGGTCAGGTGGTCTGGTATTCCCATGTCTCTCAGAATTTTCTACAGTTTATTGTGATCCACACAATCAAAGGCTTTGGCATAGTCAATAAAGCAGAAATAGATGTTTTTCTGGAACTGCTGGGAAACAGGGTAGAGGGAAAGAGATAAATTAGAGGTGTGCTATTAACATACGCTGTGCTCAGTCATATGTGACTCTTTGTGACACTGTAGACTGTAGCCTACAAGGTTCTTCTGTCAATGGGATTTTCTCAACAAGAATACTGGAGTGGATTTCCATTCCCTCCTCCAAGGACCTTCCCAACCCAGGGGTCAAACCTGCGTCACCTGCATCTCCTGCATTGCTGGTAGATTCTTTACAGCTAAGCTATTAACATATACATACTACTGTACATAAAATAGGATGTGAGAGTTGGACCATAAAGAAGGCTGAATGCTGAAGAATTGATGATTTTGAACTGTGGTGCTGGAGAAGACTCTTGAGAGTCCTTAGGACCGCAAGGATATCAAACCAGTCAATCTTAAAGGAAATCAATCCTAAACATTCACTGGAAGGACTGACGCTGAAGCTGAAACTCCAATATTTAGGCCACCTGATGTGAAGAGCCAACTCATGGAAAAGACCCTGGTGCTGGGAAAGATTGAAGGCAGGAAGAGAAAGGGGCAACACAGGATGAGATGGTTGGATGGCATCAGTGACTGAATGTGCATGAATCTGCACAAACTCCGGGAGATAGTGGAGGTCAGGTAAGCCTGATGTGCTGCAGTGCATGGGGTTGCACAAAGTCAGAAACAACTTAGCAACTGAACAACAACAACAAATATTCAAATAAATAATGAGGACATGCTGTATAGCATGGGACCATAGCCAGTGTCTTATAGCAACCTATAATGGAAAAGAATTGGAATCACTTTGCTGTGCACCTGCAACAGTTTTAACTAACTATACTTCAACTCAAAAAGTGGTTAATAAAAACAGCATGATTTCCCCTTTGTATGTGAAAAGAGACACAGAGATGATCTTAGGGTTATCCAAAGAAGGTTATAACTGAGACTGGAGCCAAGGACAAAGAAATAGAATGGGAAAATTAAAAGAGCAAGGAGTGGGATCCTAAATAACACACTGGCCTACCTGAGTCGCAAGTGTACAGCTGGCATCTTTATTTACTACAAATATGTTATTTTAAATAACACATTGTTTTAAAACAGCATTTTATTTGCATGACAGTTTGGAACAGCCAAAGACAAAAAAATAAAGAACAACAAACACTCCAGCAATATAGTTAGTGATGGTCATATAGCATGAATTCAGTTTGGTATCTCCTGCTACTTTTTTTGTTTTTTGTTCTATTTATTTTTAATTGCTTTATTTACCCTACTCTCTTCCCCTGAATTCATTATATTCTTCTTGCTGCAGTATACATGCTAACAATTATTTTTGTAGTTTCCGTGGGTAGTGAAATTTGAGTCAGAGAATGACTGAGAATATCTTCAATTCACTTCAAATTTCTATTAAGTCTTCCATGGTGTGAACATACCATAGTTGAGAGTTGTTTTTCCTCAGCAAAGATATTCTATTGATTTCTATTATCTGAATTTGATAATTAGGGACATGATTCTTATTCTCACATCTCTTTTATAGTTCTTAGATTGGTTTTTTAGGAAACCATCAACAGGGAGTTTGTTTGGTTGACACTCAATGGACTCTAAATTTTTGATATTCTGTTTTTTTCGGTTAGTTAAAATTTTCCTTTTTAGGATTTCTTAGAATTGTTTGTAGCCATTCACTCTTTCTATTTCTTCTGCTCAAAATTCTATTATAAAGATGCTTAGATTTATGAGCTGATGATCTAAATTCTATACTTTTTAATCTATATTTTCCATCTATCCACTTTTGTGCTGTATTATTAGTAAATTAGTCATGTGGCTTTCCAACTTATTCGTTATCATTGTGTTTAATCTATTCAATCATTCGAACTTTACCAGTAAAGGTTTTTATTTTTTAGTAATATATATTTATAGTAATATACATATATATTTATATAGTGGAGAAGGTAATGGCAACCTACTCCAGTATTCTTGCCTAGAGAATCACATGGACACAGGAGCCTGGTGGGCAACAGTCCATGGGGTTGAAAAGAGTAGGACATCACTTAGCAACTAAAGCACCACTAAACATAGTTATATACATATTTATCTTATTATTACATATTCTGTAAATTTTTATTTTATTTCCAAGCTTAAACTTAAAACTTGCTGTTTTGCCTTTTTATCTTGAAAATGCTTAAAGATAATATAAGAAACAAGCTATATTTACTGATTAACCGGTAATATCTGTCAAAGAAAAATTATACTCACATTGAGAACATTTTATTTCATTTTGTAAATATTGTGTACCACGCCTAGTAGATGTAACCAGGAATTGTAGCTCATGCTAGCCAGGTGACTTCAGAAATACATTAGCCAAAACTTCACTGCCTCAACCATCATCACCAATACAGAAAACAGACTCTTCAGAGACTGGGAATTAATTAAATAATGCATTATATTGGATTTTAGATATTTAATATTTTGACAAAAGATTTATTTCTGAAATAAAATGTGGCTTATGCACTATTATTTTAATACATTCATTCTCATATGAGGAAAATACAATATTGCCTATCACAAAATTAAAGTGGTTTTGACAATTTTATTTATTTCATAAGTCTAGATCAAAATCTCCTTTTTTCAAATGATTACCCTGAGTCATTGTATGTTTCTGATGAAGATTCTACACTTTCTCTTTCTCAGCTTTAATGTAATGGTTTTTCTTATAATGAAACATTTACTGTTAAATATGTATAAACTATTAATATCTTAGCAAAAATTTCAGCTCCCCTAGATCCCAACTTTCAAATGTTTTTCTGTACTGATTGAATAAATATAGTTCATTGTTTTAGCAATGCCATCTGTGACCTTTTCAATAATTATATTTTCAGTTCAGTAGCTCAGTCGTGTCCAACTCTTTGCAACCCCATGAATCACAGCACGCCAGGCCTCACTGTCCATCACCAACTCCCAGAGTTCACTCAGACTCACGTCCATCAAGTCAGTGATGCCATCCAGCCGTCTCATCCTCAGTCGCCCCTTCTCCTCCTGCCCCCAATCCCTCCCAGCATCAGAGTCTTTTCCAATGAGTCAACTCTTCACATGAGGTGGCCAAAGTACTGGAGTTTCAGCTTTTGCATCATTCCTTCCAAAGAAATCCCAGGACTGATCTCCTTCACAATGGACTGGTTGGATCTCTTTGCAGTCCAAGGGACTCTCAAGAGTCTTCTCCAACACCACAGTTCAAAAGCATCAATTCTTCGGTGCTCAGCCTTCTTCACAGTCCAACTCTTACATCCATACATGACTACTGGAAAAACCATAGCCTTGACTAGTCTTCACAATGGACTGGTTGGATCTCTTTGCAGTCCAAGGGACTCTCAAGAGTCTTCTCCAACACCACAGTTCAAAAGCATCAATTCTTCGGTGCTCAGCCTTCTTCACAGTCCAACTCTTACATCCATACATGACTACTGGAAAAACCATAGCCTTGACTAGACGGACCTTAGTCGGCAATGTAATGTCTCTACTTTTGAATATGCTATCTAGGCTGGTCATAACTTTTTTTCCAAGGAGTAAGCGTCTTTTAATTTCATGGCTGCAGTCACCATCTGCAGTGATTTTGGAGCCCCCCAAAATATTAAGTGAAGTCTCTCAGTTGTGTCTGACTCTTTGCGACCCCAAGACTGTAGCCTACCAGGCTCCTCTGTCCATGGAACTATCCAGGCAAGAATACTGGAGGGGGTTGCCATTTCCTTCTCCAGGGGATCTTCCCAACCCAGGGATTGAACCCAGGTCTCCCACATTGTAGACAGGTGCCTTACCATCTGAGTCATCAGGGTCTAAATTGTCATAAACTATATATTTCTTTCGGGGAAGGCAATGGCACCCCACCCCAGTACTCTTGCCTGGAAAATCCAATGGATGGAGTAGCCTGGTGAGCTGCAGTCCATGGGGTTGCTAACAGTCGGACAGACTGAGCGACTTCACTTTCACTTTTCTCTTTCATGCATTGGAGAAGGAAATGGCAACCCACTCCAGTATTCTTGCCTGGAGAATCCCAGGGATGGGGGAGCCTGGTGGGCTGCCGTCCATGGGGTCACACAGAGTCAGACACAACTGAAGCGACTTAGCAGATATATTTCTTTAAATTTCAAAATCATAATTTTCCACATTGTACATATGATATACTGTAAGTAAAAAGGAAAAAGTCTAAACCAAGACTGGTAGTAGTCCCACATTTGAGGAGAAAATGACTTTATCAACCAGCAAAGAAATGTCTCTAGAAAATCTGACAGGTACATTGAGTCAACACCAGTCAATGTAGTATTTAGTCAAGCTGTTGAAAACTTTTAACCTAACACAGAAAGTAACAAGACTTTATGTTAAAACAATCTCTTTACTTTTCTGTTACTTAACTCTAGAAAGTAAAATAAGAAATATAATAGGTGTAAGAAATAAAATAAATGTAAGAATCTTTAAGAACTTAGAAATAATTACTACTTACTTTCAAAAATAGAAAAAGAAAAGAATGTTTACAACTTATTTACTCTGTTTTATCATTGGTATGAGTTCTACTGCAAAACATAAGGAAATAAACTATCATAGGTGAGTGAGATATGGGAAATAAACTGAAATAAAGTCACCTCATAGAACACATAGGACACATTCATTCAGAAGTTAAAGCTAAGTATAAAGAAAAAGTAACAATAAAATGAAATAAACGTAGAATGTTTACTCAAATAGCAAAGTCAATAAACAGGAAGACATTCTCCTGTGGACTTAACTCCCAACACTTACAGAAGAGTGAATTTTTTAAATTATAGCATAAACTTATGATAGAACTCTCAGTTTTTTAGAACACAGAGAAAAGGAAAAGTTGAAAAATAAACTGAATAATAGAACAGAAAGAGAATATAACATACAGAACATGAAAAGCAAACAAAGAATGTTCAGTGACAAAATTTTTTCATGTGAAAAATAAAAAACAGAATACAAGGACTAGTGTATGAGTACAGCTATGAAGGTGAGATGAGAAAAAACAAAATGTGCTCTCTTTGAAACAGCAGTTAAACAAAATTTATACAAAGATAAGCACAGTTGTTCCAATTAAAAGACTATAAAGCAAAATTGATTAAACCAATATAAATATAAAAAACAGCTATGTATATAAACTTACATAAGAGAATATGCATACATTTTTATAAATATAAATATATTGGTCAAGTCGATATAATAGGCAATGACTAAGCACTAGTTACTACAATTTCCAGATAAGAATTCATGAAATAAACTATGGTTTTAGAAATATATCTTTAATAACAAGTAGCTTTATTTGAAGAAAATATTTTGCTCTAATTGGGAAATTATTTATAACCTATAAGTAGATTCATATCTGAATTCTCAGGAATATTATCTATGTCTTGAGTGTAGCTTCTGGGGCCAGATTCCCTGAGTAGAGTCCTATCTCTCGTCCTAACTGGTTACCTAATTTAGTGTGTATACCTTAACATCTATGTGCTCTAATTTCCACACTTGTGAAATAAATATGATTAATAATACATTGTTGTGAACAGAGAAATGGATCCTAAATTTTTAATTCCTTCAGTCTTTATATAATGCATTTAAATATAATAAAGATAAGAAATATAAAAAGATATACCTATTTTTGATAGGAGTAGGTAACAGTTAAAGCTGCAGTTTGAACCTGTGTCACAGCTAGAAGAGATGGCAGAATCCATTTGAGAGAATTAAAGAAAAGAAACACGTAAAGAAAGAGGATCAGATAATAGGATCTCAGAAAACACTAGGAAAAAAAACACAAACAAAAACACAAAAGAAAACAGACTTAACAGAAGCCCTGATGTGCAAATTATTTACCTCTTATTTGCAATCAAATACATAGACACTGGAATTAGTAGTTTAAGAATTAGGAGCCTGGGGGGAATTAAGCTACAGCAAAAGCAAATAGGACAGGACAATTTTAATGACATAATCTCCATTTGATGCATCAGACAAGAAGAGCCCTTCTGGGTTGCAAATGCCAGACAGCCTGGAAACATTTTCTGTCTAGAAGAAACTTGGCCAATGATTGTTGATTTAGGAAAACATACACAGTCAAATATGAGGGATAAACATGGCAATGATGCAGCATGCTCAGAAGGATAAGAAAAATGAAGACAAGATCAGAGAATTAAACATTACTTTTTGAACACTTGCCAAAAGAACACTGCCAAAAAGAAAATGAATGTGGTTCATTAAAAATTTATAATAAACTTAAATATGATCTACAATTAATTTTCTCTATAAAAATCACAAGGTAGTATGAGAAGAGCTCAGGGAAGAAATGAGTAAAAAGGAAAAACAGAAGCAGATAAACATATGAGATGACAGAACTAACGTATGAAATACAGAAAAAAAAAATAGTCACAGAAATAGGAAATGGAAAGGATAGGGAAGAATAATTATCACTGCTAAGTCATAGCAAGAGACAGAAAATGGAAAAGGAAGGAAGGCAGAGTGGGAAGGAGGGAGGGTGGAAGCTGAGGGGAAGATGATAGATAATACGGAATAGGTAGACAGAGAGATAGAAGGGATGGAGGAGACAGAAAGAGCAAGACAGAGAGCAGGGGTGAAGATCGTAGGCAACACCAGAGAGATTAGTTTAGTTTAGATTAGGCTGACAGATAGGTAGTAGACAACTGATGGATGGACAGATAAATGGACAGATAGTCACACAGAATGGGTGGAGGGAGAGGAGGTGGGAGGAGGAAGAGAGAAAGATAAACACAGAAAAGGGGGGAAAGGGGAGGGAAGGGAAAGGAGAACGATGATAGAAAAGAGAAAGAAAATGTTTAAAAGGAGCTAGAAGTGTTAGAGGCAAAATAGACATAAAAAAATACAGTAAGGAACACCAACATATGACACATTAGAGTCTCCAGTGGGGGGGGAAAGAAAAAGTAAGCTAGAACTGAAAACGTTTACCTACAATAAAAGATAATTCAGTTCTACATACTGAAAGAAAATACCATATAGTGTGGAACACTGAGGTATAATAGTTAACACAAGGATACCCTATCAAAGGTATTATTCTTCAAATATGAAGTAACAGTTCTGGAACATTTAACAAAGACAACAAATCATAGAGAGAAAAATCATACTGGTCGCAGGTTTCTCCATCTAACACTACTTGTAAAGCCCTTAGGGAAATAAACGAACCCAGCTTCTAAGAACAATGGCAACCAACACTAAAATATGCACACATTTAAGAAAATATTTTTCTTTTGACTCCTTTCCTGCTGCTGCTGCTACGTCACTTCAGTCGTGTCCGACTCTGTGCGACCCCATAGACGGCAGCCCACCAGGCTCCCCGGTCCCTGGGGTTCTCCAGGCAAGAACACTGGAGTGGGTTGCCGTTTCCTTCTCCAATGCATGAAAGTGAAAAGTGAAAGGGAAGTCGCTCAGTCTGTCCGACTCTTGGCGACCCCATGGACTGCAGCCCACCAGGCTACTCCGTCCATGGGATTTTCCAGGCAAGAGTACTGGAGTGGATGCCATTGTCTTCTCTGGACTCCTTCTCTCGTAAATCACAAAATAGGGGTTTCACTCGATACAAGAAAATGAGGAAAAGTATTCAAAAAGGAAAATGAAATTAAATATACTTACCTCTAAAAGAAGCTTATATCAAGCATGGAATTTATAAATGCCATATGTCCTGTGTGTGTGTGTGTGTGTGTGTGTGTGTGTGTGTGTGGTATGTAGAAACAACTAATAAAATTTAAGAGAAGGGTATGATAGTAGTAAAAATAGATTCATTATTACCTCTAAGAATTTACAATAAAAATATAATTTAAAGCTAGCAAAAAAGACAATAATTTATGAAAATGTTAATAGTAAAAAGAATAAACTGAGACAATTTGAAAAGTAGAAATAAAATATTATTGAAAACATAAACTAATTTCACAACTACTGATGTAGGGAACAGTGAAGGAGAGAAGAGGAAAAGACAGTTTGGAATGCAAAGTGAAGCCAGTCTCTGCTGTATATAAGATATTCGTCTAAAGGGGTGGGAGTTGGAAGAGAGGTTCATGTTTGGGAGTTCATGTACACCCGTGGCGGATTCATGTCAATGTATGCCAAAACCAATACAGTACTGCAAAGTAAAATAAAGTAAAAATTTTAAAAAAAGGAATAAATGATAATTACATGGAAAAAAAAAACCCACGAATGGTACAGCAAATAAGTTGTATATCAAAGTAACTGAAGTAGATTTAAATATGTTAAATTAGCTATTCCTGAAGAAAAGATTGAGAGAGATAATTTGGTAAGTAAACAGAATAAAATCAAGATCTGAAATAAATAAATAAAATAAAAATAGGCTTAGGAGTAGTACACTGATATAAATGCACAGACCACAGCAGGTTCTCATGTAAAACTAGCCACATTCTTTATTCCTTCCTAGAGACATGCCCTTGGCAGCGTAACTTTAAAGTTACTCCCATCAAACAGTGGAGTTTATTCCCCTCCTCTTGTATCTGAACTGGTCTTGAGACATGTTTGAGACGATAGGAAGTCACAGGAATGATGCAATGCCAGCTTCAACTTATGGAACACTTTCTACAGAGCTGCAAAAGTCTCACTGTTTGGGGAACAGGTTGCCCTGGCCTATTGGAAGATGAGACACCCTAGAAACCAGTGACAAGACACCAGACATCCAGATGACGAGATGAGACCCTCCAACATGTGCCAGTCTCTAGCCAATCTGGTACCCTGGGTTAGAAGCAAAGTGAAGCCATCTAAGATAGAGTACATCCCCTCCCCAGCTAAGACTAGCTTGAATTGCCATTGCACAGAATCTTATAATAAATAAAGAGTTCAGTTCAGTTGCTCAGTCGTGTCCGATTCTTTCCGACCCCATGAACCACAGCACGCCAGGTCTCCCTGTCCATCATCAACTCCCGGAGTCCACCCAAACCCATGTCCATTGAGTTGATGATGCCATCCAACCATCTCATTCTCTGTTGTCCCCTTCTCCTCCTACCCTCAATCTTTCCCACATGAGGGTCATTTCAAATGAGTCAGCTCTTCTCATTAACTGGCCAAAGTATTGGAGTTTCAGCTTCAACATCAGTCCTTCCAATGAACACCCAGGACTGATCTCGTTAAGGATGGACTGGTTGGATTTCCCTGTAGTCCAAGGAATTCTCAAGAATCTTCTCCAACACCATAGTTCAAAAGCATCAATTTTTTAAAATGTAAGAATAGAAAACTAAGACAATTATATCAAAATAGGTATAATCTGGGTAAAAACATAAAATGACATCAATAATAACATTATATAATGCTAAAAATATTAAAAATGAAGATAACAGCACATGACATTCATATTGGAGAAAGAGGAAACAAATCGTTGGAAATGGCTAGCAAAGACCTTTACCCAATGGTAGTGAATACAACAAAAAATATATAGTAGTATGTAATACAATTAACTGGATATATATGCTTGACATATATCATAATTTAGAACCTGAAAATAGACCATATTTTTTCAGGTTTACATTCCATATTTATAAAAAAATTGGCTTTATGTTAACACACAAAGTATATTCCAAAAATTTCAAAAAAGAGAAATAGTATAAAAATTTCAAATCATTATATCATAAAATTACAAATTAGAAAAGTCTCTTCAATGTATCATTTTTTAAAAAAGCAAAGGCAATCTCAATTTTGGGGCGGGTAGTAAAGAAAATAAATAAGCCACAATGAAACCACCACATATAAAGCTATGCTTTATAAATGTCATATGTAGAGATAAAATATAAACAGGCACATTTGCAAAGAACATTAAAAAATGCAAAAAAAAACATTACTTTCAAGTCCTAGGATCAGTAGCTACTATCAAAGTGTTAAGGAAGATAGGTAGACAGAAGATGGAAATTCAGTTCAGTTCAGTCACTCAGTCGTGTCCGACTCTTTGCGACCCCATGAATTGTAACACGCCAGGCCTCCCTGTTCATCACCAACTCCCAGAGTTCACTCAGACTCACGTCCATCGAGCCCGTGATGGCATCCAGCCATCTCATCCTCGGTCGTCCCCTTCTCTTCCTGCCCCCAATCCCTCCCAGCATCAGAGTCTTTTCCAATGAGTCAACTCTTCGCATGAGGTGGCCAAAGTACTGGAGTTTCAGCTTTAGCATCATTCCTTCCAAAGAAATCCCAGGGTTGATCTCCTTCAGAATGGACTGGTTGGATCTCCTTGCAGTCCAAGGGACTCTCAAGA
>SJYX01007508.1:206800-294839 GCA_006410675.1 Oreotragus oreotragus
GTTTCTCATGATGTACTCTGCATATAAGTTAAATAAGCAGGGTGACAATATATAGCCTTGACGTACTCCTTTTCCTATTTGGAACCAGTCTGTTGTTCCATGTCCAGTTCTAACTGTTGCTTCCTGACCTGCATACAGATTTCCCAAGAGGCAGGTTAGGTGGTCTGGTATTCCTATCTCTTTCAGAATTTTCTACAGTTTATTGTGATCCACACAGTCAAAGGCTTTGGCATAGTCAATAAAGCAGAAATAGATGTTTTTCTGGAACTCTCTTGCTTTTTCCATGATCCAGCAGATGTTGGCAATTGATCTCTGGTTCCTCTGCCTTTTCTAAAACCAGCTTGAACATCAGGGACAGGGGGAGATTTCTCCATATAATTTTTATATTTTTCAATTTTCTACCATAGCAGTGCTTTGACCATATATATGTACACACACACCACAATTTTTTTTTAATGCATTCATTGGTAATTGGACACAAGTTGTTTTCATATTTTGGCTATTATACATAATGTCGCAGTGATGTGGAGTTGCAAATACCTGTTCAGGATAGTGACTTAATCTTCCTTCAGATCTATATCTAAAGTAAAACTGTTGGATCTTATGGTAGCTCTATTGTTTTATTTATTTTTTTTTTGAGGAACTCCCAAACCAAAAATGGCTGCACCAATTAACATTTATACCAACCCACTAACCATGCA
Source organism: Oreotragus oreotragus (assembly GCA_006410675.1). Lineage (NCBI taxonomy): Eukaryota > Metazoa > Chordata > Mammalia > Artiodactyla > Bovidae > Oreotragus > Oreotragus oreotragus. The sequence goes on from SJYX01007508.1 coordinate 207,502, forward strand.
TAAGCGTTTTCTTTTCTCCACACCGTTTGCAAACAGTGAATTCACAGGAACAGAGAGTAGATTGGTGGCTGTTTGGAACAGGACAGGTGGAGGAAACGGGTAGGTGATCAAAATGTGAAAGCTTCTAGAATGTACTAGAGAAGTTCTGGGAATGTAGGGTACAGTAGGGGACTGTAGTTAACACTATTTTGTTGTATATTTGCAAGCTACCAAAAGAGTAGATGCTAAGGCTTTTCAATAAAACTGTAAAAATATGAAGCAAAGCATGTATTAAACTAAATTTTTGTGATAATCATTTTTTAATTCAGACAGTAAAGAATTTGTCTTCAATGCAAGAGACCCAGGTTCAACCCCTGGATTGGGATGATCCCCTGGAGAAGGGAAAGACTATCTTGGGAAATCCCATAGACAGAGGAGCCTGGCAGGCTCAGTGCATGAGGTAGCAAACAGTTGGACAGTCTGAAATGCGATACTTAGGTGCAACTTCAAAAATAACTGAAAGATCTCTGTTCATTTACAAAGCAAATCTTTCAATATTAAAGTAATCCAAGTCTATGTCCCAACACCTAGTGCTGAAGAAGCTGAAACTGAATGGTTTCATGAAGTCCTACAAGACTTTTAGAAATAACACCAAATATGATGTCCTCATCATCACAGGGGACAGCAATGCAAAAGTAGGAAGTCAGGAGATACCTGAAGTAACAGGCAAGTTTGGTCATGGAGTACAGGCTGAAGCAGGGCAAAGGCTAACAGAGTTTTGCCAAGAGAATGCACTTGTCATAACAAACACCCTCTTCCAACTTAAGAGGCAACTCTACATGGACATCACCGGAAGGCCAACACTGAAATCAGATTGATTATATTCTTTACAGCTGAAAGTGGAGAAGATCTATAGANAAGCAGGGCAAAGGCTAACAGAGTTTTGCCAAGAGAATGCACTTGTCATAACAAACACCCTCTTCCAACTTAAGAGGCAACTCTACATGGACATCACCGGAAGGCCAACACTGAAATCAGATTGATTATATTCTTTACAGCTGAAAGTGGAGAAGATCTATAGAGTCAGCAAAAATAAGACATGGGCTGACTGGCTTAGATCATCAGCTCCTTATTTCAAATTTCAGGATTAAATTGAGGAAAGTAGGGGAAACTGCTAGGCCATTCAGGTATGACCTAAATAAATCCCTTACGATTATACAGGGGAAGTGACAAATAGATTCAAGAGATTAGATCTGATAAACAGAGTGCCTGAAGAACTATGTATGGATGGAGGTTCATAACATTGTACAGCAGTGATCAAAGTCATCCCCAAGAAACAGAAATGCAAAAAAGGCAAAATGGCTGTCTGAGGAAGCCTTACAAATAGCAGAGAAAAGAAGAGAAGCAAAATGCAAAGGAGATTGGTTTTGCCATACATTGACATGAATCAGCCACAGGTGTACATGAGTTCCCAATCCTGAACCCACCTCCTACCTCCCACCCCCCAAACCATATCATCTCTCTGGATCATCCCCGTGCACCAGCCCCAAGTATCCTGTATCCTGTATCAAACATAGACTGGCAATGTATGCCAATGTATGGCAAAACCAATACAGTATTGTAAAGCAAAATAAAGTAAAAATAAAAATTAAAAAAAAAGTTAAACCAGGAAAAAAAATACATGTTATTAAAAAAATGCAAAGGAGAAAAGAAAAATATACCTTTCTGAATGAAGAGTTCAAGAATTGCAAGTAGAGATAAGAAAGCCTTCTTAAGTGAACAATACAAAGAAATAGAGGAATATAATAGAATGGGAAAGACAAGATTTCTTCAAGAGAATTAGAGATACTAAGGGAACATTTCATAAAAAGATAGGCATAATAAAGGACAGAAATGGTATGAACCTAACAGAAGCAGATGATATTAAGAAAAGGTGGCAAGAATACACAGAACTGTACAAAAAAAGGTCTTAATGACCCAGATAACTACGATGGTGTGATAACTCACCTAGAGCCAGACATCCTGGAGTGCAAAGTCAAGTGGGCCTTAGGAAACATTACTACAAAGCTAGTGGAGGTGACAGAAGTCCAGCTGAGCCATTTCAAATCCTAAAAGATGTTGCTGTTAAAGTGTTACACGCAACACGCCAGCAAATTTGGAAAACTCAGCAGTGGCCACAGGACTAGACGAGGTGAGTTTTCATTCCAATCCCAAAGAACGGCAATGCCAAAGAATGTTCGAACTACCACACAATTGCACTTGTTTCACATGCTAGCAAGGTAATGCTCAAAGTCCTTCAAGCTAGTCTTCAACAGTATGTGAACCGAGAACTTCCAGATGTACAAATCAGATTTAGAAAAGACAGAAGAACCAGAGATCAAATTGCCAACATCTGTTGCATCAAATAAAAGGCAAGGAAATTCCAGAAAAACATCTACTTCTGCTTTATTATTTGGGCTAATGCCCTTGACTATGTGGATCACAACAAACTGAGGAAAATCCTTCAAGAAATGGGAATACCAGACCAACTTACCTGCCACCTGAGAAACATGTATGCAACGTATTAAAAAGCAGAGACATCATTTTGCCTACAAAGGTACATCTAATTAAAGCTATGGTTTTTCTAGCAGTCATGCTTGAATGTGAGAGTTGAGCTAACAAAGAAGGCTGAGCATCAAAGAATTGATGCTTTTGAACTATGGTGCTGGAGAAGACTCTTGAGAATCCCTTGGACAGCAAGAAGATCAAAACTGTCAATCCTAAAGGAAAGCAACCCTGAATATTCATTGGAGAACTGATGCTGAAGCTGAAGCTCCAATACTTTGGCTTCCTGAAGCGAAGATTGATTCATTGGAAAAGACCCAGATGACAGGAAAGATTGAGCACAAGAGACGAAGGGGGCGATAGAGGATGAGATGATTGGATGCCATCACTATCTCAGAGGACATAAGCTTGAGCAAACTCAGGGAGACAGTGAAGGACAGGGAAGCCTGTCATGCTGCAGTCCACAGGGTCGCAAAGAGTTGAACATGACTGAGCAACTGGACAAGAACAATACAATGATAAGGAAGATACTAATAAGAGATTGATAGATAAGTTTCATGTGCATCAATTATTAATGCCTTATTTCTCTTGGAATTCATCCAAAAAAACAAAAATTATTCAAAAGTATGTAATGTAAAATAGACTGATATAGTCAAACAGTAGTCAACTTATCTGAGAATTTCCTCATACAATCAAATCACAAACAACATTTAGAATATAGGGGAAAATATTTGGATATTAACTTAATTGATGAATGTTTTCCTAGCAAGGATTTAGTGAAGGATTTAATTTGGTTTTTAAAAAAATCTACTTTTAAAAAACTGTCCTTTTCAGTTCAGTTCAGTTGCTCAGTCGTGTCCAACTCTTTGTGACCCCATGGACTGCAACATGCCAGGTTTCCCTGTCCACCATCAACTCCTGGAGTTTACTCAAACTCATGTCCACGGAGTCAGTGATGCCATCCAACCATCTCATCCTCTGTCATCCCCTTTTCCTCCCACCCTCAACTTTTCCCAGCATGAGGTATTTTATCAATGAGTCGGTTCTTCACTTCAAGTGGCCAAAGAATTGGAGTTTCAGCTTCAGCATCAGTCCTTCCATGAATACCCAGGACTGATATCCTTTAGGATGGACTGGTTGGATCTTCTTACAGTCCAAAGGACTATCAAGAGAATTCTCCAACACCACAGTTCAAAAGCATCAATTCTTCTACGCTCAGCTCTCTTTATAGTCCAACTCTAACATCCATACATGACCAAGGAAAAACCATAGCCTTGACAAGACGGACCTTTGTTGACAAAGTAATGTCTCTGCTTTTTAATATGCTGTCTAGGTTGGTCATAACTTTCCTTCCAAAGAGTAAGTGTCTTTTAATTTCATGGCTGCAATCACCATCTGCAGTGATTTTAGAGCCCACAAAGATAAAGTCTGACACTGTTTCCCCATCTATTTTCCCATTAAGTGATGGGACCGGATGCCATGATCTTCGTTTTCTGAATGTTGAGCTTCAGGCCAACTTTTTCACTCTCCACTTTCACTTTCATCAAGAGGCTTTTTAGTTCCACTTCACTTTCTGCCATATGGGGGTTGTCATCTGCATACCTGAGGTTATTGATATTTCTCCCGGCAATCTTGATTCCAGCTTGTGTTTCTTCCAGTCCAGCGTTTCTCATGATGTACTCTGCATAGAAGTTAAATAAGCAGGGTGACGTACTCCTTTTCCTATTTGAAATCAGTCTGTTGTTCCATGTCCAGTTCTAACTGTTGCTTCCTGACCTGCATACAGATTTCTCAAGAGGCAGGTCAGGTGGTCTGGTATTCCCATCTCTCTCAGAATTTTCCACAGTTTGTTGTGATCCACACAGTCAAAGGCTTTGACATTGTCAATAAGACAGAAATTGATGTTTTTCTGGAACTCTCTTTCTTTTTCGATGATCCAGCGGATGTTGGCAATTTGATCTCTGGTTCCTCTGCCTTTTCTAAATCCAGCTTGAACATCTGGAAGTTAACAGTTCATGGATTGTTGAAGTCTGGCTTGGAGAATTTTGAGCATTACTTTACTAGCATGTGAGATGAGTGCAATTGTGCAGTAGTTTGAGCATTCCTTGGTATTGCCTTTCTTTGGTACCTTTTCCAGTCCTGTGGCCTCTGCTGAGTTTTTCCAAATTTGCCGGCATATTGAGTGCAGCACTTTCACAGCATCATCTTTTAGGATTTGAAATAGCTCAACTGGAATTCCATCAGCTCCTCTAGCTTTGTTTGTAGTGATGCTTCCTAAGGCCCACTTGACTTCACATTCCAGGAGTTATATATTAAAGAGTTATGTATTCATCTAAAATACATTTATTTGCTTATGAATTCTACTAGTTGTCTAAGAAAAACATCCATGAGGCTGAATATTTGTCAGACATTTAAGTGAAGCAAAGTAGAGCCAAATTATTGTTAATCATTGATTAGACACTTTATTTCATATGCCTTAGCAGTGAGTTTCCAAATAAAATTATTATTTCTAAAGTACTGTGGATCTGAAGTAAATAGACTGCCGATATTTCTCCAGCAAAGACAGGCTTATTTGGGATAAGCAGAGAATTGCAACCATGGCAAGACACCTGCAATTCCCCAGAAAGTGAAGGAAAAAGAAAGCCTTTATAGATGGAAAAGAATGTTGGGAGGGTTAAGGAAACAAGGAAGTCATAGCTTTTCATTGGCTNCTGGCTTGGAGAATTTTGAGCATTACTTTACTAGCATGTGAGATGAGTGCAATTGTGCAGTAGTTTGAGCATTCCTTGGTATTGCCTTTCTTTGGTACCTTTTCCAGTCCTGTGGCCTCTGCTGAGTTTTTCCAAATTTGCCGGCATATTGAGTGCAGCACTTTCACAGCATCATCTTTTAGGATTTGAAATAGCTCAACTGGAATTCCATCAGCTCCTCTAGCTTTGTTTGTAGTGATGCTTCCTAAGGCCCACTTGACTTCACATTCCAGGAGTTATATATTAAAGAGTTATGTATTCATCTAAAATACATTTATTTGCTTATGAATTCTACTAGTTGTCTAAGAAAAACATCCATGAGGCTGAATATTTGTCAGACATTTAAGTGAAGCAAAGTAGAGCCAAATTATTGTTAATCATTGATTAGACACTTTATTTCATATGCCTTAGCAGTGAGTTTCCAAATAAAATTATTATTTCTAAAGTACTGTGGATCTGAAGTAAATAGACTGCCGATATTTCTCCAGCAAAGACAGGCTTATTTGGGATAAGCAGAGAATTGCAACCATGGCAAGACACCTGCAATTCCCCAGAAAGTGAAGGAAAAAGAAAGCCTTTATAGATGGAAAAGAATGTTGGGAGGGTTAAGGAAACAAGGAAGTCATAGCTTTTCATTGGCTGAGTCCCGAGTCTTTCCTCTTCTTATTGATCTCTGAGGTGTCATTGGGTGCGAGAGTTCCCCTTTCTGGTCTTCCAGTTCTATTTGCTTGTTCATGCCTGTATGCTAAGTTGCTTCAATGTGTCTGACTCTGTGAGACCCTGTGGACTGTACTTTCCAGGCTCTTCTGTCCATGGGATTCTCTAGGCAAGAATATTGGAGTGGACTGTCGTTTCCTCCTCCAGGGTATCTTCCCAACTCAGGAACTGAACCCAAGTCTCTTGCATTGGCAGGCGTGTTCTTTACCAATATAAGCAAAAGAAGCCCCTTTCCTTTATTAAAAATTTTACAGTATATTTTGTTATCTTATTTTCACTTTTTCCCCCGGTGGCTCAGATGGTAAAAGATCCATCAGCAAAGCACGAGCTCTGGGTTTGATCCCTGGGTTGGGAAGATCTCGTGGGGAGGGGCATGGCAACCCAGTATTCTTGCCCAGAGAGTTTTCATGGACAGAGGAACCTGGCGGTCTTCAGTCCATGGGGTCGCAGAGTCGGACAGGATTATGTGACTAAGCACTTCTACCTCCCTCCATTATGGCAGGGATACAGAATCTTCAAATTAGAGAACAAATGGTCTTAACAAATTTTAAGGGGAGGAAATGAAACATTTTAGTGAATTTAAGATTAATAAGTTTACTAGAATGTCTATATATACTTCTCAGAACTAGGTGCATACATTTAAGAACATGGGATAGTTTTACTCTGGTGGTTAAGTTTAGCTCCCCCTCAAATTCTTAGATCAACCTTTGGTTATAATATGAATATTCAGTTTGGGCAGTGACAAGGAATTATGGCAGAAATGATTGTGAGGTAACATGAATTGATGATTATTTGTCCTTATAATGTCAAATAGAGAGAAATTTACTACGTCATCACTATTATTTTCCTGAAGATCAATACTAAGATGACTAGATACGCATGGATCATTTATGACCTGTAAACTACCATGATTGAGAAAAATAGCCAGGTGGCACTCTCCAAAGCATTCCAGTTCAGTTCAGTTCAGTCACTCAGTCGTGTCCGACTCTGTGACCCCATGAATTGCAGCATGCCAGGCCTCCCTGTCCATCACCAACTCCTGGAGTTCACTTAGACTCACATCCATCGAGTCAGTGATGCCATCCAGCCATCTCATCCAATGTCGTCCCCTTCTCCAAGAGTCTGCTAAATATAACAGAGAAGGTCACAGGGGCTGTTTTAAATTATTTTTGAGTCTCATTTAACAGAAACTCTTCTGAAAATTAGTTAGCATTGTATGCTAATGAACAACTGTATGCTGGCTTCTCACTGAAAACCATCCGGGGAGCCTTCTACTAGTACTGATTGGCAGGGCTCAGGCTTACTCTGTCTAATGTAGAGCCAAGGCATGAGCTTAAAAAGAAAAATTAAAGTGATTTCCTTGTGCAATCATGGTCAAACAAAAACTCTTGTTTCTATTTCTCAGTTTTATGCAGTATTTTCCATTTAATCTACTTTTCCTAGCCTTGGTTTGCTGTCCTATTATAGCTAGAATCTAATCTACATTTCCATGAATCTGGGTATCATAATCACACAGGATTTTCATTACTTTTTAAAAATTTATAATTTCTCACTGGAACTCAGAGAGTAAAATTCTTAATCTTACTAGTATTTAATATGGATACTAGACCTTCCCTGGTGGCTAAGATGGTAAAGAATCTGCCTGCAATGAAGAAGACATGTATTCCATCCCAGGGTCAGGAAGATCCCCAAGATAAGGGAATGGCTACCCACTCCAGTTTTCTTGCCTGGAGAATTCCATGGACAGAGGCGCCTGGTGAGCTATGGGATGGCAAAGATTTGGACACCACTGAGAGACTAACATTTTCACTTCCATGATTACTAGGAATTTGATTTTTAATAAGATTCAGTCCTGATGAAGAAAATACATAAACATATTTTTAAAAAAAAGCAAAAAAAAAAATGCTGGTGTCGTTAGGATTATAGGTTTTAAAACCACTCAGATGAGGATCAGCTCACTTGTTCTAATGTTACTGCCCTTATGAAAAACAAGGTAAATGTCTTAGAACCACTTTCGGGTCTTTTCTGGGGATTACATTTGTTGAACATAAACATTTTGCACAGTGACTGGCGTATATTTAAACATTCAATAAATATTAATATTTCCTTGCTATGTTATTACCTTGCAACATTACCTCAACACTTACCTGTTGGCCTCCATTCTTATCCTGATTTATCCATCCAGTCACCTCATATGTGTTGCTAAGAAAGTCAGAATCTCAGTTTTCTATGAGGCCTCTGACCCTAGGGAGATTTTGGCTATTCCAAAGATAACCTTATTTTTAATTCAGCCATAACAATTTATACACATTATACAATTTTTAATGTAAATACACACAATTACTAAATCCAATCATGGTTCCTACGAAAATACGTTTAAATGGACAAGGAACAGTTCTACACAAATGAGGGAGTTACTGTGGATGAATAGAAAATCCAGAGTTTCTAGTATAAGGCACCACACCCCCTTCCCAGAAAATACATAATAATATCTCCAGGAATCTTAGGCTAAATACAGAATAAAGTATGAAAAGTTGGTATAGATGTCACTTCATTACCCATCTGGACTTCCGGGTTTGAGATTTTCTGAGATTTATTATTTGTATCCCCCGAAACTGAAATACAAAGTGTACATACAAGGAAGCCAGCTTTAATGTCTGACCTTCTCCCCTCACTTGGAAGTACAGTTTCCCAAAGAGAAAGAGGCAGCACCGTACCGGCTAACATATCGCGAGTCTGAGTGAACTCCGGGAGATGGTGATGGACAGGGAGGCCTGGCGTGCTGCGATTCATGGGGTCGCAAAGAGTCGGACACGACTGAGCGACTGAACTGAACTGAACATATTGGGAAAGCATCATCAGTTCTGAGTTGCTAGATCCCACCGCCACCTCCCCACACTCTTTTTTTTTTTTTTTAACTTTTTTCCTAAGCCTGTACCGGACACGACTGAAGTGACTTAGCAGCAGCAGCAGTACATATTTACCCTGACAGCTGTGTGAATCACTGACCATCTGTGGCCAGAGTAACAGGATTGGTTTTATTTTCAGAAAAGAATACAAGATGGGACAAATTGAACTACTCTGATCTTTGGGGTTAGGAGTAATCTGAGGTCTTACAACTTCCATCTCTTGGGACACACTTTTCAAAGTGATCATGGAGGAGCCACAGACAGACAAAAAGAAAGCTACAATTTGTGATACAATGAAAAGCTCACAGGCATAGAGAAATGTTTTATACTGTAATTGTAACTGAGTAAATGTTTCCTTTCAAAATTAAAAGACCTAGCTCCACTAAACAGTCTCTAAACATGGGTCTTAAAACACATGCATGAATTAAAGAACAATTCTACTAATTTCATGTCTCTTATCTATTCTACCACAATTTGCCATTATTATTTTTAATTTTCTTTAGGACTTGCCTTTTGCCTGAGGAAAAGAGTAAATAAACATCTACCAGATTTAGTTCTGGGTAGTGCATTTCAGTTCCCCAGAGAGAAGAGACAAGGATTCTAAATAGTTTCCATCTCTAGAAAAACAAAGATATTAGGAAGTTGGATGCAGCCTAGCTTTTAATGGGTCTCAGAGGCAATTAAGTCAGTGGACATTAATAGTAGGGAGATGAGGCATTACAAAAGTTCATATCTTACTTTAATGTTGATAATATTTCTAAATAGGCATTAACATCTTAAAAGCAAAAGTCAAATAATATGAATCTATTAGTCATATTGTAAACTAACAAATCATTTAAATTGGGCAGTTGAGAGTTGTAAAATAATATGCAAACTTGTAAATATATTGAATCAGTCTGTAGAGGAAAAAAAAGCCATAAACTCTCCAAATGCCATAATAAATGTAGATTTAAAATGATATTATACTTTCTATAATGAGAGATATTGCAAACTAAGTGCTCAAAAAGTACTTTTGAATGCATACCAAAAAATGCTGGATAAAATTATAAGGAAAAAGATAAAGTGAACCAAGTCAGCAGCCCTCTCTCTATTCTTCCTAAACTCACCCCCTAGGTTCCCCCCCAAAAAGAAGAATCCATAGATGTGGCTGCACAATAGAGCTACAGAGAAGGCAGGTACCCCGGCAGAGAAATGAGTCATGATAGAACTTGAAGTTAATAATTCCAAGAAGTAAAACCCGTAGTGAGTCACTAGGATCTGGGAGGGAAGCAAAAGAAAACAATCCCAAGCAAACAAACAAAAATCTGTCACAGCAAGGGAGAAAATAAAGACATTGCCCTGTTCTGCCCTTGGCCATAATTGCACAGGAAGAAAGAATAAACATTTGCCAGGAGAATCTGTAATCACAATTTGACACAAGCAAAGATTTATACTATCCATTGGTCTTAAACATCCCATACTGAAATATAGTCTAAACATAACAGAAAAGTTAAAAAGAGAAAATGAGGTCGCTCAGTTGTGTCTGACTCTTTGCAACCCCATGGACTGTAGCCTACCAGGCTCCTCCATCCATGGAATTTTCTAAGCAAGAGTACTAGAGTGAGTTGCCATTTCCTTCTCCAGAAGATCTTCCTGACTCAGTAATCGAACCCANCAGTTGTGTCTGACTCTTTGCAACCCCATGGACTGTAGCCTACCAGGCTCCTCCATCCATGGAATTTTCTAAGCAAGAGTACTAGAGTGAGTTGCCATTTCCTTCTCCAGAAGATCTTCCTGACTCAGTAATCGAACCCAGGTCTCCTGCATTGCGAACAGACACTTTACCATCTGAGCCACCAGGGAACTCAACTGAAGGACCAAATTTAAATATTCTCAAGAGAGACAATTTTTAAAACCAGGACTTTAAAAAATCAGCAAAGATAAAATTTAATGGAACATGAACAAGCAATAACAAATCAGTAAATACACAAAAAAATAAACTATAGTTAAAAATATAAACTATAATATTAGTCATATTACTAACTAGCAAAATCAACAAATCGTAGCCCCAGGTCTGTAAAAACTGTACATAGAAAGTCATAAAAAGACTTTTAAGTATTTTGAAAGATATAAGAATATTTTGACTGTGTGAGTAAAAATAGACTCTTAAAATGGATAATTGAGATCTAAGGAACAAAGAGAGTGTCTAAATAAAATTTTAATAATTGAAATTAGAATGTCAGTGTCTAGGTGAAAGCAAAATGTGCGTGGCTAAATAGAAAGGTAGATATGCAGACATATAAAATACTACATAAAATATAAGATGAAAAAGATGAAATATAAGTTAGAAAATATTGAAGAGTTCTAACAACTGCCTAATTAGAATTTCAAAGGGAAATAATGGTAAATATAAGACAGTATTTGAAAAAAATAGTGACTGAAGATTTAATTAGCTGGTGAAAAGATAATAATCCTAAAGTTTAAGAATAGCTTCCCAAATTTTAAACCATTTAAAAAAATCTATACTGAGACATATGAAGGAAAAAAGAATGTTAAAGCATGCAGAAAGAAAAGACATCTGATCTGATTTCCAATGGAAACAATAATTACATTTATAGTTGACTTCTCCATAGCATTAATGCCCACACTGTGTCCAGCCCTGGAGGTCAAAGCTTTTTTTCATAATGTTACTGCATTCATTCTCTCTGTTGTGATAACCTTGGTTTTTATTTTGATACTATTGATTTTTGTTCTTTTCTTTTACTGTTTAGTTGGTCAAGTTATTTTAAGGATGTGTAAACGTTGTTGATCTTTTCAAAGAATTAGCTCTTGTCTTTTAAACTTCTCTATCATGTATCTGCTTTTCTGTTTCACTGATTTCTGCTCTTTATTATTTACTTCCTTCCAGTTACTTGGTTTCACTTTACTTTTCTTTCCAGACTTGGAAATGTAGATCCTTAGTCCCTGCATTTAGAAGTACTAAAGATAGTAGTCTTCCCCTCCATGAAGTGATTTGCCTATATCCCATGAGCACTGGTATCAGATGGTGTCTGTCCATTCCCTTCGAAACACTTCCTATTATCACTTTTCATTTCATCTTTGGCTCATGAATTGTTTAAGCACATGTTGTCTACTTTCCAGATATTAGGATGTTTCTAGATATCTTATTGTTGATTTCTAACTCAATTTTGTTATGATGAGAAGCCATTGTACATTTTCAGTTCTTTTAAGTTTATGGAGACCTATTTTATGGCAAAGCTTGTGGTCTACATTGGTGAATACATAATGGGAACGCAAAAAAAAATGAGTATTCTCCAGTTAGTGAATATATTGTTCTAAAAAGGTCAGCTAGATCAAGGATTTGCCAATCTTGTTCAAATCTTTCAGACTTACTTTCTTACAATTCTTATTAATCAGGTGCCAAAAATTCAATTCTATGTTTTGAGACTTGTAGACATGTGCCTTGTATATAAGTTCCTTTTTTGATTATGTAATACTGATTTTATCATTATTTTGATGTTTTATGTTATTAAAAGAGGTTTTCTTCGCTTTGGTAGGCAAAACAGTGATGTCGTGTTCTCTTATCCTCTTTGAGGAACTGTGCTTATTAGATGGAATATTTAGAATAATAAAATATGAGTAACTTGATAAACTTATTTTACGTGTTTGAGGTTTGTTCTCCTTTACCTCATGGTGTATACTTATAATAGCTGATCTAAAGCCTTTGTCTAATAGTTCCAACACTGAAACAGCTGAGCATTGGCGTATATTCACTGTTTATTCTCCCCTATTGCTTATATGTCAAATCATCGGCCTTACATTCTGGATAATGTGAATTCTATGCTAGATAGACGTCTACTTTCGTTTCATCAGCACATATTCAAAGTCAGATTCAGGCTGTAGTTCTGCTTCCCTTTGTGTGTGTGGTGGCTTTTAGCCTTCACTTGGCTCTCAATGTGTTTGCTATGCTGGATTCTGTCGGCCATTTCCATGCATGCTTCCCAAAGCCTTTGTATATGTTCAGTGTTATTAAATCTACACTTCTTTAGTAAGTTTGGGCTTCTAGACACGAGGCTCTTAGACACCAAGGTTTGTAATGCAGGGAAACCATATTGAACTCAAGAGCTTCGGGTCTTTCATTATCATCTATAACAGTAAGAATAATGATAGCTGTTGACTCAGATCACAGGAGCTTCATAGTTTCTGGCCCTGTGGTGTAGGCTTTTTATCAGAGTAATACAAGATGAAATTTTCTTGGAGAAGTGCAACCATTAGAAAATTCAATCTTTGATTTTTTTTTTAAATACTTAGATGCTACTACTTAATTTGTACAAGTCTAGAGACACCCAATTCATGGCAGAACCTTTTGAATTCTTCTTAATGAAGTCTGTTTCCCCAGTGTACTCAGAAGTATTTATTTGAATGAAAGAGAAAATAAATGAATTATTCTTATATCAACATAAGCCCTTATAGAATAATTTGTTTTATTAAATTTTCATCAGTGTATTTGTTTTTCCTAAAGAAGAACTGAATAGAGAAAAACAAAACAAAAGTGGCTTGTTATAGTCTTAGAAATTACCTCAATATTCAAAAGCAAGGGGATGATTAATAAATAAATCTCTGGTGCACATATTTCCTGATTTTGGATATTATGGGCTGAATTGTTTCTACTCAGAAAAGATACTCTGGAGTCTAAACTCCTAGCACCACAGAATGTGATTTTATCGGAGACCATCAAGCTTTAAATGAGATCAGTAGTGAGCGTGCTAGTCCAATATGGCTGGTGTCCTTATAAAAAAAGGACCACACAGACACAGTGAGAATGCCATGTAGAGATAAAGGTTTTTCTCAGGCAGAACAGTATCTACACCAAGGAATGACAATGATCATCAGGAAGCCACCAGAAGCTAGGCGAGAGGCAAGTTCAGATCACAAGAGGGACCAACCAAGCTGACACCTTGTTCTGTGATGTCTTGTCTCCTCAAGTGTAAAGCCATGCATTTCTATTATTTAAGATTCAACTTGTGGAACTTTGTTATAGCAGCCCTAGCAACCTCATACAGGAGCCGAGGTATCTAGTTATTTGTTATTTTTCTACATAAAAATATGTTGCTCTTAATACTACTGTCCTTATGAAATAGTCAATACTGATACTTTTGAAAGCGTAGAATTCATCAAAACGCCAAGTGTTAGAAACATCTCACTAATTCTCAATTTGCTTATATGTGTAACCATTAAACCTATTTGTGAAGTTTATTTTTCATTATCATAGAAAAAGATAATTTCTTTCATCATTATATTCTAGGTAATTTATAAAATGGCAAATGCCATTTGACTCTAGCAATTATAAAAACTTTTGTACATAATGTATTCGATTTATGACCATCAGCTTTAAGAAACTATAACAAAAATAAAGCTCTCAGAATGAGAAAAATAGAGAACCCGATTTGGTGTTATAATACTAAATTAAAATCAGTTACACACCCAGCTTACCCAACACAAGGGATATAACACACAAATATAGAATTAATAAGAAAACTGTTACAGACTTGCAGGATATCTTCAGAGGACTAATAAAATAGAATTGCATCCTGTATTTATTGATTCCATGATTTTCTCCCCATCTTCATCTTGAGAATATACATAATAAATAGTTATGTTTTATTCCTGTGTGTTTTAAAACAATTTACTGGCTCAAAATGTTTAACAACAGGGTCCAAATATAGGGTACCAGATTGGTTACCCTTAGCAAGAAAATATAAACAATCTTTTTTGAAATCTAATCATTAACTTGGGTTTGACTATGGCAGTTATCACATAAAGATGAAGCACTCAACTAATAACTATTATCTTTTGCCTCCACTTAGTAATAAAGACTAAAGTATAAAAATGTGTACAATCTGGGTGAGTTTATTTTCCAGTTAAAACATAAGTTGCATATGAGTACCTGACAGTAGCAGCAATAGGATTTAATTTGTTTTTAAATGTTTGAGAAAAATCTTTATGTTTTTTAAATCTAGCAGCTTACTAAGACAGATGTGTTCAATTTTCAGAAGACAAATTCTGCTTAATTTCAAAATAAGCAAATTCAAATTCAAAAATAACAGACATGGGTGACTTTAAATAGCAAAGATGAAAGTTGGTTTCCCAGTCTTACTTTCTTGCCAAGCAGCTGGGCAGCCATAAGGTACATTGGTATCAATTAGGTACACTTACCTAATTGGTGCCAATTAACTACCAGGTGGGTTCAGTTTAGTGCTGAATCCAGTACAGAATCAGAAACTTACACCAGCCACTGACCCATCAGACACAACTTCAGAAATGCTACAAATATACTGCTTTTCACAATGTGAGTGGCAACTCCTAGAATGTCTCACTGTCAAGGGAAATGCGTGCTTAATATCAATGTATACTCTGTGGGAGTCACCATTCTGCCTATGAGATCTAGGCCCCTAACACCCATCTCTCTCACCAATCACAGCAGTAAATGTGGTTACATTAGAGAAGAAAACAAGTGATAGGAATGAGTTATAGGAATGAGTTAAGAGGAGGAGTGATAGGAATGAGTTAAGAGTTGGAGAAACAAACCACAGGCAGGTTGTGTTTTTGATTCTTCCTTCATGGTTATCACCAAGGGTAGACACCAATTGCACAGGGCTATGTAGTATGCACAGCTAAACCTTTGACATTAAAATTCAGATATTTCTTACAAGGAACAATGGAAGAAAGTCAGTTAGTTAGGCCAGAGCATGCAAGAAAATCCTCAAAGAGGGGAAGCTGGCATTTCTGTGGAGAAGTACATAAAACTCCCAGCCTAATGTGTGAGTTGCATTTGCTCTGCACTGACCCATATCAGCAGAGCAACAATTTTGAGCTTTCAGCTGACATTTGAACCAACTGCAGTATCAGCCTACCCCCTGAACCTCACACGTTCAAATGAGCATACCTCACAGGCCAAAATATGCATGACCAACGTTTTGAGAAAACAACTGAGATTTGAACCATGACAACAGAAGGTAAAACACAATTGGCAATCTGAACAAAATAAACTATCTCCTGAAGAAACAAACCATCAATGTTCTCCACAGGATTAAAACAAAACCCAGAGTCGAAACAATTCACAACATCCAGGATGTAATAATAATAATAATTTTTTGCATGCATATGTATGGCTGAATCACTTAGTTGTTCACCTGAAACTATCAAAACATTGTTAATCGGCTATACCTCGATATAAAATAAAATGTTAAAAATAATAATAATTCTTAACACACCAAAACTGAGGAAAATATGAGTCATTCTCAGGGGAAAAGGCAACCAAAAGTGACATGGACTCTGGGATGACTCAGATGGTAAAATTATACAATACAGATTTTAAAGTAGCTATTATGAAACTATGTTTTATGTGGTAAAGGGATACTATTTGAGATATATTTTAAAATGTAGAAATTTTAAGCAAAGAAATATAAAAGTTTATAAGAAAGGCAAAATGGAAATTTTACAAATAAAAAATTATTTAAATAAAACTCTCACTGGTCACTCCATGAAAACATGCCATTTTGTCTTCAAACTACAGCTTAAACAGCACTAGTTAACAGTTTCTTCTCAGAATAGGTTCATGAGAATATTTGATGAATAAAATCTTAAAGGTTTGAAAAACAAAATTATTTTAAATATTTTAAATATAGCATATAATTCACATAAACTGAAAAATTTACATGAAAGCACATATAAATTTCTAATGGAGAAACCTCAGTGTTTTATAAAAAGGATAAACTATATTATCATCTTTATAATTTGAAATGTTAAATACTCCATACTAAAGTAATCTATTAAATGTCTTAGATATACAAAACAATTAAAATTTTCTCATGTATTTTGAAACTTCTTGTAAGGAAATTGGGAGTTGAAACTCTGTTCTAAACACAAGTAAAAGCCTGAACAAACTAAAAGATCAATAACTTTTTTAAAAGAAAAATAAGGCCACAGAGCAAACAACTTGACCCAAAACTGGAGAGACAGAAAGGCAGGCAAAGAATCACAACTTACCAGAGCAGAAAGTCACAAGCTGAAACTCCCCCAGAACTCGTCCCAGAGTGAAAAAGCCTGTAAGTAACTCAATGATGGGGGCTCAGAGTGGACAAGTCCAAGAATTAGAAAACTCCAAGGGTCCCTTCACGCAATTGAGTTTCACTTCAGAAACTTGACAAAGTCTTCACAGTAAATACTGGAGGAAAAGATTCCAGAGCTTCAGGCAAGGAAAGAGGAAAAGGCACTATATGAAAAACACCTGAACTTACTGTTCTTAAATACGGCTGCCAGCAGGTGAAAACTATTTAAGCATGGCCTTAACTGCTGGCTTTTGAACGTGACTTGCCCATCTGCAGAGCATACTAGTTATCCTGTCCCCCAAAAGAAAGAGGGAGTGAGAAATATGTAAGCAATTCGCAGTGCAGATGTATAGGTTCATTCAGACTGAGGCTGTGACTTCTCCACTGGCCCAGTGGCTAACATTCTAGGCTCCCAGTGCGTGGACCTGGGTGAGGAAACTGGATCCTGTTTGCTGTAACTAAAGATTCCAGGGGCCACAATTAAAATCCCGCACAGACAAATATTTTTAAAAGTAATAAAGACTGAGACCTACTTACAGAACTATGAAAACTCCCCCTCCCTCACCCTTCACATCACTTTTTTAAAGGCCCATTTACAGCCGCTGATTTTACCCAGGACATCATGTCTGTTATCAAGAGAAAAATTACAAGTCATATCAAAGACAATACTTACCGCTTGAAGAGGCAGGAGAGATACCAGAATTAGACAAGGCAGGATATTGGAATTAGTAGACTGAGAATTGGAAACAACTATGATTACTTTGCTAAGAGATAAATAGGTCTAACAAGGTAAATAGATGACATTTAAGAACAGAAGGGTATTATAAGCAGCAGAAAGTTGGGAATCTAAAGAAAGGGCCAAAAAAGGAAATCAAGAGATAAAAGACACTGCAACTGAAATGAAGAATGACTCTTATGGGTTCATTAGCAGACTGGACACAGCTGAAGTAAGAATCGCTGAGCTAGAGGATGTCAAAAGTCCATACATGTCTGAAATAAAATCAATGAATGGCTGAAGCAATAATAAGTAAAAGCTTATTGTACACACACCAAGAAGATAGTTCCTGAACCAAAGCACTCTAACCAAAACATGGAATGAGGCTCAGGGTCCATTGTTATAAACTGATTTACATAGTGAGAAGTCAATGATTGTTTATAATATTAAAATTTCCTTAAATGACAGAGAATTACTCACTGGTTACCTCATACCGACTTTGGTAAAATTTTACATTTTGCTTATAATTTGGGAGGCATACAAGAAATGGGCCTGGTCAACTTAGCCTAGCAGAATAAGCTAAATTAAGCTTTGTATGAATAAACTGATTTTGTCTACACAGGGAATTTTCAAAGGCTGGCCTCTTTTAATTTAACAAGGATACATCAATAGAATCCTTGAAAACTCAAAAGTGAAGAGAACAAAGTCTGGAAAAAAACAGAATATCTAGAGACAGTGAAAGTGAAAAGTGAAAGTGAAAGTCACGCAGTCCAACTCTTTGTCCAACTCTTTGTGATGTGGACTATACAGTCAATGGAATGCTCTAGGCCAGAATACTGGAGTTGGTAGCCCTTCCCTTCTTCAGGGGATCTTCCCAACCCAGGGATCGAACGCAGGTCTCCCAGATTGCAGGCAGATTCTTTACTAGTTGAGCCACAAGGGAACAGTGGACAACTACAACAGGTATCAGTTCAGTTCAGTCGCTCAGTCATGTACAACTCTTTGCGACCCCATGAATTGCAGCATGTCAGGCCTCCCTGTCCATCACCATCTCCCAGAGTTTACTCAAACTCAAGGCCATTGAGTTGGTGATGTCATCCAGCNCAGTGGACAACTACAACAGGTATCAGTTCAGTTCAGTCGCTCAGTCATGTACAACTCTTTGCGACCCCATGAATTGCAGCATGTCAGGCCTCCCTGTCCATCACCATCTCCCAGAGTTTACTCAAACTCAAGGCCATTGAGTTGGTGATGTCATCCAGCCATCTCATCCTCTGTCGTCCCCTTTTCCTCCTGCCCCCAATTCCTCCCAGCATCAGAGTCTTTTTCAGTGAGTCAACTCTTCTCATGAGGTGGCCAAAGTACTGGAGTTTCAGCTTTAGCATCATTCCTTTCAAAGAACACTGAGGACTGATCTCCTTAGAATGGACTGGTTGAATCTCTTTGTAGTCCAAGGGACTCTCAAGAGTCTTCTCCAACACCACAGTTCAAAAGCATCAATTCTTCAGTGCTCAGCTTTCTTCACAGTCCAACTCTCACATCCATACATGACTACTAGAAAAACCATAGCCTTAACTAGACGGATCTTTGTTGGCAAAGTAATGTCTCTTCTTTTGAATATACTATCTAGGTTGGTCATAACTTTCCTTCCAAAGAGTAAACGTCTTTTAACAACAGGTATAACATACATCAGATCTAGGCCCTTAAATCATGAATGGGCGTACCAGAAGGTGAGAGTGAAAGGTGCTTCCCTTGTGGCTCAGCTGGTAAAGAATTTACCTGCAATGCAGAAGACCTGGGTTCCATCCCTGGGTTGTAAAGATTCCCTGGAGAAGGGAAAGGCTACCCACTCCAGTATTCTGGCCCGAATCCAGCCCAGTATTCAGTCCTAAATTCCCACTCCAATATTTCTGGCCAGAAAGAGAAAAAAAAAAAAAAAAAAGAAGAAATATGTAACTTAAAATGACTTAGAATTTTCAATTAAAGTTAGATATCAAACTATAGATCCAAGAAAACACTAGAGCAAAATAAATGCCAAAAAAACTACCCTTATGCATATCACTTTTAAGCTATAAAAATAATCAAAAAATTTTTTTTAATTCTGAAAGAGGCTTGAGGGAAAAAACACTTTACTTACAAAGGAATAAAAATAAGCTTTACATCCAACTTTTCCAAAACCATTCAAGCAAGAACAGAAAGAAAGTGAAAGTGTTAGTCACTCAGTCAAGTCCGATCCTGTGAGCTGTAGCCCACCGGGCTCCTCTGTCCATAGAATTCTCTAGGCAAGAATACCGGAGTGGGTAGCCATTCCCTTCTCCAGGGGATATTCCCAACCCAGGGATCCAAATGGGATTTCCTGCATTGCAGGCAGATACTTTACTGTCAGAGACCCCTGGGAAGCTCATGAACAGAATGGAGTGAAATATTTAAAATGCTGAGGAAAAAACTACAATTCGGATATCTGCTTCCCATGTGGCGCTAGTAGTAAAGAATTCTCCTGCCACTGCAGGAGACACAAAACCCCTCCCTCAGAAATGGATAAATCTAGCAAGCAGAAAATCAGAAATGACATAGTTGAACACAGCAACAAAATCAATCATCTGGATATAATTGACATCTATAGGCTATTTCATTTCCACAACAGAACACATTCTTATCAAGTTCACATGAAACATTCACCAAGACAGGCCAAACACTGAGCAATAAAACACACTCTAACAATTTTAACATGTAGAAACCATACGATTTCTGCCTTCAGACAAAATAAAACTAAACTTGAAATAAACAAAAGAAGAATAACTGGAAAATCCTAAAATATTGGAGATTTAACAAGATGCATTTAAATAACACATGAGTCAAAGAGGAAATCTCAAGAGAAAATTATAAATATTCAAACCAAATTAAGACTCTCATGCTCTACTGACCAAGATAGCCAGGCAACTTGAACTGAATTAAAATGAAAGCACAACCTATTAAAATATGTAGGATGCACTGAAACAGTGCTTAGAGGAAATTTTACAGAAATTATACTAGAAACATTGTAAAATCAATCATTTAAGCTTTCTTCTTAGAAAACTACAAAAAGAACAGCAAGTTAATTCTAAAGTAAGCAGAAAAAAAGAAATAACAACAATTAGAATTAAATCATTGAAACCGATGAAATCAATGAAATTGAACACACAAAAATCATGTTTGGGTCACGATGATAGACTGGGATGACCATGAGCTAATTTCCTCCCATATACACACCAGAATTACAATTACAAATAAAATAGTTGTCACTGAGAATGACCTTAAGACTAGTGGAATAGATTTTCTACAAGTAAGGTCCGTACTTATGGTTGGCTTAAAACTCGACATTTAGAAAACTAAGATCATGGCATCCAGTCCCATCAGTTCAGTTCAGTTCAGTCGCTCAGTCATGTCCAACTCTTTGCGACCCCATGAATCGCAGCACGCCAGGCCTCCCTGTTCATTACCATCTCCCAGAGTTCACTCAGACTCACTTCCATCGAGTCCGTGATGCCATCCAGCCATCTCATCCTCAGTCGTCCCCTTCTCCTCCTGCCCCCAATCCCTCCCAGCATCAGAGTCTTTTCCAGTGAGTCAACTCTTCTCATGAGGTGTCCAAAGTACTGGAGTTTCAGCTTTAGCATCATTCCCTCCAAAGAAATCCCACGGTTGATCTCCTTCAGAATGGACTGGTTGGATCTCCTTCCAATCCCATCATTTCAGGGCAAATAGATGAGGAAACAGTGGCTGACTTTATTTTTTTGGGAGGGGCTCCAAAATCACTGCATATAGTGACTGCAGCCATGAAATTAAAAGATGCTTGCTCCTTGGAAGAAAAGCTATGACCAATATAGACAACATATTAAAAAGCAGAGATATTACTTTGCCAACAAAGGTCTGTCTAGTCAAGGCCATGGTTTTTCCAGTAGTCATGTATGGATGTGAGAGTTGGACTATAAAGAAAGCTGAGCACCAAAGAATTGATGCTTTTGAACTGTGGTGTTGGAGAAGACTCTTGAGGGTCCCTTGGACTGCAAGGAGATCAAACCAGTCAATCCTAAAGGAAATTAGTCCTGAATATTCATTGGAAGGACTGATGCTGAAGTTGAAACTCCAATACTTTGGCCACCTGATGAGAAGAACTGACTCATTGGAAAAAGACCCTGATGCCAGTCAAGACTGAAGGCAGAAGACGGGGATGACAGAGGATGAGATGGTTGGATGGCATTACCAATTTAACGGACATGTGTCTGAGCAAGCTCCGGGAGTTGGTGATGGACAAGGAAGCCTGGCGTGCTACAGTCCATAGGGTTGCAAAGAATCAGACATGACTGAGTGACTGAAATGAAGTTCCATAAAGTCAAAGCTATGATTCTTCCAGTAGTCATATAAGGATGTGAGTTAGACCATAAAGAAGGCTGGATGCTTTGGAACTGTGGTACTGGAGAAGACTTCTGAGAGTCCCTTGGACTGCAAGGCGATAAAAGCAGTCAGTCCTAATGGAAATCAATCCTGAATAGTTATTGGCTGCTGAAGTTGAATCTCTGATACTTTGGCCACCTGATGCGAAGAGCCGACTCACTGGAAAAGAACTTGATGCTGGGAAAGACTGAAGGCAAAGAAGAAGAGGGCAGCAGAGGATGAGATAGTTAGAGAGCATCACTGACTCAATGCACACGCGCAAACTCCAAGAGACAGAGGAGGATAAAAGAGCCTAGAGTGCTGCAGTCTATGAAGTCTGGCACAACTTAATGACTGAACACAAGTAAGTAAGGCTATAAAGAAAAGGACACACTGGGATGGTAAGAGAGGAAGAGACATGTTCTACTCTCAACTGATGGCCACAATGTAGGGAATGGGAGGGATGTCACAACTATGGAGATTTCCCCTGCACAGTAAGGTATACGAACCCTACGCCTGGCTCCTCAGCACGGAGGACCTGCACCAGGAAGACAAGCCCAGATAACATCTGGCTTGAGAACCAGCAGGGCTTCCATTGGGAAGAGCTGAAGAGTTAAGAGAAACCAGCACCCCACTCCTGAAAGGCTCATGCACAAACTCACTTGTTTCAAGTCACCAGATGAAGGAGCTGCTTGAAAAGTGCCTAGGTCATATATAAGATGTGGATTCATTGATCCATTTTAGGGCATATGCCAGAGAGGCAGAGATGTGGTGGAATTTTCTCCAAAAGGAAGTACTGGTGGATGCCAATTTTTTTCTTCCTTCCATCTAGCTGGCCTGGCACTGGCAGGCCAGCTAAAACTGTATGGAACTTGAAGGTCAATAAGAAGGGTGGCCTTTTGAAACAGAAACACTCACAGCATGACCTCCATATAAAAGGACTTAGTGTGAAGGAAGAGGTCCCTAGGATTACGGGGAGCCTACATGTCGGGATGTGAAAATTCAAGAGTAATTTATGAGAGTAACCAGAAAAATGGTACAGATGAAACTATTTGCAAAGCAGAAATAGAGACGCAGATGTAGAAAACAAATGTATGGATGCCAAGGAGAGTAAGGGGGGAGCAGGGTGGATTAGGAGATTGGAATTGACGTGTATACACTACTATAATGCAGGTAAAACATAGGTAACTAATGAGAATCTACTGTATAGCACAGGGAACACTACTCAGTGCTCTGCGGTGACCTACATGGGCAGGAAATCCAAAAAACAAGACCACTGTTCAGTCACTAAGTCGTCTCCGACTCTTTGCAACCCCATGGGCTGCAGCATGCCAGGCTTCCCTGTCCTTCACTGACTCCCGGAGTTGCTCAAACTCATGTCCATTGAGTTAGTGATGCCATCCAACCATCTCATCTTCTGTTGCCCCCATCTCCACCTGCCCTCCAACTTTTGCATCATAAGTGTCTTTTCCAGTCAGTCAGCTCTTTGCATCAGGTTGGCCTATGTATTGGAGCTTCTGCTTTTGCATCAGTTCTTTCAATGAATTTCCAGGTTGATTTTCTTTTAGGATTGACTGGTTTGATCTCTGTATGTGTAAGTCACTTTGCTGTACAGCATAAACTAATACAACACCATAAAGCCATAAAAATTAAAAATAAACAGATCAAAATACAGAATAATTTTTTAACAATTTGTACAAGTATCAGCTTGTACGCTTTCCTGGGGTTGAGAGTCCCCTCTCAATTTTGCATTCATATTCTCAGCCATCAGCACTCCTGCATGTCTGTTCCAAAGGCTGTACATTTCAGCTCTCCTGCACCTTGCCCAGCCACCAACAATCACCTCATCTTTCAGTGATGATCCCAAGTACACAGAGGATTTTTCTCATTTCCTCTGTCTGCCTGAAGAGTTCAGCAAAAATGCGTGTGCCTCTAATTCAGAGCATTTTTCTCCACACTCCTGCCCTAACCCGACAGTAGTGGCCTCTGCCATGCATTCCGTAACACACAAAATTCAGAGGTTTTCCCTCAGAATTTTTTTTTTTCCCCTCAGTGCCGTCCTACCCTCAGCTGGCAGGTGTGGACCTGAGCCATAAGCAAGGTCACTATGAGCTGTCCTGCTCTTATGCCAGTTCTCAGAAGCCACTGCCCGGAGCACTGGGGATCCCAGGACAGGGAGAGCTTCCTCCTGCCCTGTCCCCAGTATTCCTGGCCCCCATATCCCCTGAGCCTTGATTCAGTCCCATCGGAAACAGCTGGGGGTGCAGATTCTCTTTGTGGTCTGTGCTCCCAGGGACTCCAAATCACTGCTAGCCCCCACTGAGCCATACAAATTCTCCAGAATTTCTTGTTTTTTTTCTTACCCTCATCAGTAGATTATTTTTTTCTCCTCCTTTGGGGTTAAAAGAAGCTTTGTACCTCTCCCAGGCAGGCTTCTCACTTAGTGAATTTTGTTCATATTTGTTTCTTTGTGTCCTCAACTTTCTGAAGAATTTTAAGAAATTTATTTTGGGGGGCCAAGCTACATGGCTGGTGGGATCTTAGTTTCCCCAGCAGGGATCGAACCCAGGCCCTTGACTGTGAAAGTGCAGAGTCCTAACCACCAGAAAATTCCCAAGAAATTGATCTTGTAAGTTACCTTACTTTCCTGATTGATACAAAGAGAAGAGAAGAGACCTTCTTTTTTCGAAGCAGTGTAGGAGCTTTCAGAGTGGGGGATAATTTCGTTTTTGGCCACGCCGCACAGGTTGTGGGATGTTAGTTCCCCAACCAGGAGTGAACCCCATCCCCCATGATGGAAGCACATGGTTCTTACCACTGAACCACAGGGAATTCCCTGGAGGACAATTTTTAATGCCATTTTAATGATACTTTCTAACCAAACACAGTAGGCCTGCTGAGGCTATGAAAAGTATCACTGTACCCTCATAATGAGTTTTTAAAAATAAGTTTGTTGATTTTAAGCATTGAGGAGATCCAGGCCTGCATATGCTTAGATGAGCCATTATAACTGTCAGTTTCCAGATTCTGCCCATTACTATGGAAATTTGTAAAGTCTCTGAGCTAAAGATGCTTTCATATTAGCTTTTAATAGCATTATATGCAACCCACTCCAGTATTCTTGCCTGGAGAACCCTTATGGACAGAAGAGCCTGGCCAGCTACAGTCCACAGGGTCACAGTCAGACAAAACTGAGCAACTAAGCACAGCAAAGCAAGGCAGCATTACATGCATATTTCACAGACTTCTCGAAGAACTCTAAGTAATGTATTCAAGAATAATTCTGGAGAACATGTATTACAGCTTACCAAAAATGCTTACGATTTTTCAATCTATTTTTGTATAAGCTGCTTCAAAAATAAGAGCTAAAATCACTTAGGAGCAAAATTTAAATTGGAACAATTATGCACTGACCTGGTGTTTCTACACAGGGAATTGGAATGTTAAATACTTCCAAGGTCAGAAATGAGAAAGAAAATACTTAACTATAGCTGATTTTGAAATTAATGTTACAGGAATTTGCATTATCTGATATTTGTTATGGATTTTTTTCTGCTGGAGACTGGTTGAAGTTAATAAAAGTCAAGCCTCATATAATGCCTCAATATGTAGGCACTATCTAATCACTCTACCTAATTTAGAATAATTTCTAATTTTACTGTGCCAAACAATCCAGTGAAGTGAGTACTGTTATTATCACCATTTTACAGATGAGGAAATTGAAGAACAAAATGCTAATTAATGGCCAACAACTACATGAAGGTAGAGTCAGTCAGCCTGGCTCTAGAGTCTGTATTTCCCCATTATGTCTGATTATGAAATCAGACAGCAAGACTATATACCAAACTATACCTGTAAAGTATGGATTGTGCAAGCGTGCATGCTCGGTTACTTCAGTCGTCTTCAACTCTTTGAGACCCTATGGGCTGCAGGCCGCCAGGCTCCTCTGTCCATGGGATTCTCCAGGCAAGAATATTGGAGTGGGTTGCCATTTCCTCCTCCAAAATTATGGATTAAACCAGTGTAATTTTAGAAGATTTTGATTTTGATGTGTGAACTGCATATTCTGTAGCTATAAATTTAAGGGTATTTGATCCATAATCACTGCAGTGAATATATGCACTTTTGTTCATAAAACATTTTCNCGCCAGGCTCCTCTGTCCATGGGATTCTCCAGGCAAGAATATTGGAGTGGGTTGCCATTTCCTCCTCCAAAATTATGGATTAAACCAGTGTAATTTTAGAAGATTTTGATTTTGATGTGTGAACTGCATATTCTGTAGCTATAAATTTAAGGGTATTTGATCCATAATCACTGCAGTGAATATATGCACTTTTGTTCATAAAACATTTTCTATACATTTTTGTTGTATAATTCCTAAATTTATTTGAAATCAAAATATTTTGATTTTCTTCTCAAAGCTGTACTAAGGGTCCACTTAACACACAAAGAAACAGAAAAGTCAGTACAGAGCCACATATTTAATTAAAATAGTGTATTTTTATCATCATTTTGGCAGTAGTATTAGATTTTTTTCTAAAGAGCCCTACACAGACATGTGACAGTTTCTTTATTTCTATATATGACTTAATCATCCCACTATGGAATTTACCATTTAATGATATCTTAGCTCTTCTCAGCCTTAAAATATATTCTCATTTAAAGTTGTGCAAAGATAAAGTGGAAGGGTGGGGATCAGGTCTGCCCGCCTCTACTCTTTCTTTTTATTTAATATAAATTTATTTATTTTAATTGGAGGCTAATTACTTTACAAGATTGTATTGGTTTTGCCATACATCAACATGAATCCACCACAGGTGTACCCGTGTTCCCCATCCTGAACCCCCCTCCCTCCTCCCTCCCCGTACCATCCCTCTGGGCCATCCCAGTGCACCAGCCCCAAGCATCCTGCATCATGCATCGAACCTGGACTGGCAATTCATTTCACATATGATATTATACATGTTTCAATGCCATTCTCCNTACACGTGTTCCCCATCCTGAACCCCCCTCCCACCTCCCTCCCCATACCATCCCTCTGGGTCATCCCAGTGCACCAGCCCTGAGTATCCTGTATCAGGCATCAAACCTGGATTGGTGATTCATTTCACATATGATATTATACATGTTTCAATGCCATTCTCCCAAATCATCCCACCCTCTCCCTCTCCCACAGAGTCCAAAAGACTGTTCTATACATCTGTGTCTCTTTTGCTGTCTCGCATACAGGGTTATCATTACCATCTTTCTAAATCCCATATATATGTGTCAGTATACTGTATTGGTGTTTTTCTTTCTGGCTTACTTCACTCTGTATAATAAGGCTCCAGTATCATCCACCTCATAAGAACTGATTCAAATGTATTCTTTTTAATGGCTGAGTCATACTCCATTGTGTATATGTACCACAGCTTTCTTATCCGTTCATCTGCTGATGGACATCTAGGTTGCTTCCACGTCCTGGCTATTATAAACAGTGCTGCGATGCACATTGGGGTACAAGTGTCTCTTTCAATTCTGGTTTCCTCGGTGGGTATGCCCAGCGATTCTTTCAACATGAGTCTCTGGTGGATTCTGACAGATTCTGCCAGGGCTCGGCCAGTCTGTTCTCAGTGAGAGTGCCTGCTGGTGTTCACCGAGGTGGCTAGTACTCTCTGGCCTCTGGGAGCCCTACTTGCTTCTGCTCCTAACTATGAGCTGGGGAACTGCTGGTCTGCTTTTGCTAATCTTTCTCTGTTTCAGTTCAGTTCAGTTCAGTCGTTCAGTCATGTCTGACTCTTTGCAACCCCATGGACTGCAGCACACCAGGCCTCCCTCTCCATCACCAGTTCCCAGGGTTTACTCAGACCCATGTCCTTTGAGTCGGTGATGCCATTCAAACATCTCATCCTCTGTCATCCCCTTCTCCTCCTGCCTTCAATCTTTCCCAGCATCAGGGTCTTTTCAAATGAGTCAGTTCTTCGCTTCAGGTGGCCAAAGTATTGGGAGTTTCAGCTTTGACATCAGTCTTTCCAATGAATATTCAGGACCGATTTCTAGAACTTACACAGGACTGGGAAATAGACTCTTGGAGGACACAAACAGAATCTTGTGTGCACCAAGACCCAACATTGGGTCTGTCTCCGCATTTCCTAATTCAGACTTACCTGGATTACCCCTGATCTACAGATGATGCTCTGATATCTGCCTGTGACTTTGTAATCTAGGCAGCCTGCCACGAAGTATCTCATCAGAAAGCCACTGTGTGCCCCATTGACAGCACAGCTGGAAACCCTAGCCAGACTCTCAGCAGCATTTGCTAAAACATCTCCGCTGCTTCACAAATACTAGAAATGTCTTAGATACTTTCATGTCATGAGGGGGTGATGAAAGTTAATCTGGATGATCATCTCCCTCACCTACAGATGTATTTTTGCCCTTCCCCAGGCTGTGTCTGTGCTGAATTAGCCTGGATGGTCGTCTCCTCCTAAGGTTGAAATCAGAGAGTGTGGTAAAACACTTCTGCATTTAGTTTTCCCACCAACCTATCTGACAGATCCAATAATGAAGGATTTTAGTTTGAAAGGCAAAGAAAAGAATAACATGGATCATCTTGTAAGTCCAACTCATTTCTCTTTCCCATGACCTACACATATTGAAGAGCTAGCTATTTAGTATTCTTTTTGTAGCAGAGATATCCCATCCAGTACATCCACTATTCTGACCCATTATAAATAGTTTTCTAGATTATAATAAAATTAAATGTCCCTTGGGGAGTGGCTATATATTTTTAAGAAAAGAACATGTATAATTTTACCAAGGTCAAACTTTGAAGAGTTTGTTTATGCATATTTCAAGTTCTTAGTTAGTGTTAGTCACTTGCTGTGTCCAGCTCTTTGCAACCCCTTGGACTGTAGCCCACCAGCCTCCCCTGTCTGTAGAATTATCCAGGCAAGAACACTGGAGTGAGTTGCCATGCCCTTCTCCAGGGAATCTTCCTGACCCAGGGATTGAATCCTGGTATTCTACATTGCAGGCGGATTTTTTACTGTCTGAGTCACCAGGGAAGTCCAAGTTCTTAACTAATTTTTACACCTCTCAAACTATTTAGTAACCATTCAGTAATTCCACAGAGGCACATGGATACCTCTGAAAGTAAAAACCATGGGTCTCTTATGCAAGAGGTAAAACAGTAAAATGATTTTAGCTTCCAAATTATTATTTTGCTAACTCTCTTTTAAAAAATGCATATTTGTTGAAAGACTGTTTTCTACTGCTATAGTCAATATTTTCTAAGACAAGACTGAAGAGTAACAGAAATGTTTAAGCAACTTCAATGACAAGCTTTCTAGAAAGCCATGTTAAGGAAAAATATACCACAGCTGCCATCATCATGAAATCGCAACAGAAGTAACACTTTATTTTGTTATTGTAGAATAAGAAGTATTTTATCTAAAATAAATATAAAAGCAAATATAAAAGATATTTATTGTAAAATAAATTAGTTGTACTTCAGTTAGTAAGACAATTCAAATTAATACCACATGAGACTAGCCATTTGTCAGCAGAAGCATTCTTGTTGATAGTCATTATATTTACTTTAAATAGAGTAATATTAACAGTAGAACCCCTGGCTGCTGCTGCTGCTGCTGCTGCTGCTGCTGCTGCTAAGTCGCTTCAGTCATGTCCGACTCTGTGAGACCCCAGAGACAGCAGCCCACCAGGCTCCCTCATCCCTGGGATTCTCCAGGCAAGAACACTGGAGTGGGGTCGTTCTCCAATGCATGAAAGTGAAAAGTGAAAGTGAAGTCGCTCAGTCGTGTCTGACTCTTAGCGACCCCATGGACTGCACCCTACCATGCTCCTCCGTCCATGGGATTTTCCAGGCAAGAGTACTGGAGTGGGTTGCCATTGCCTTCTCCATAACCCCTGGCAGTGGTAGATATATACTAAAGTCACTTCATAGCCATCTAGAGCATCTGTGAAATCTCTATGTTGATGGAATTAAAGTTACAGCTCTCTACAAGGACTCCCCTCTTCCTCCAACCACAGAAGGAGGCTTAGTCTCTTAACAGTTGGTATTGAACAATATGAGACGAGTATTGTCTCAAGAAACTCTTTTGCTGAGAAAATGTTTGGTAAAAGCCACCATCTGTTAGCTGTATTTGTGGGATATATGAGATTGTCAGGTTTCAAGGGTTTAGGGAAGAAGTTAAACTTTTTAACAGTAGCACAATGGGTGACAAATAATGGCTTAGGAGATAAGAAGAGAGAGTTAGAATGATGGCAAAAAGTTGTGAATGATGTGGGATCTCTCATGACATTAAAATAGCTCAGTTACTAAATATAAATATTATGTATGAATATTCTATAAAAACTAAAAAAAAAAAAGAAAAAGAAAAAAACAGTGAGAGCTTTGAGCTCTTTTTTCAAAAATCCACTTCTCTGACCACAATTACTCAAATTCTTTTTTTTTTTTTGCTTGTTTTATTTTATTTTTTATTTTTTTTACTTTACAATACTGTATTGGTTTTGCCATACATTGACACGAATCCACTTTAAAACATTTACACACACACACACACACACACACACAGGCACACATACATACTAGCTGTGGGATTTTGTTGAATATGCTTTTTTTTAAATAAAAAGGTCACATTTTCCTACTGTTCTGAATTTACTAACAATGATATAATCTGTATATCAATACTGATACATATAACTTTTACATATTATTTGTAATACCACATAATAAATAGGTCATAGAATGACTATTCTATAATTTAACATTTCCTACAGTAGGGAGTATTTAGGTTTTTGTAAAGTGGATCACTTACAGATTACAAAATCTATTCTAGTCCATTTAATGAGTCGGATATTTAATTCACTGAATTATACCCTTACAGTTTTTTAGCAGTTCTATAATATTGTGTTTATCTCAGTATGTTTCTCTCTTACTAGTTTTGCTTTTTCTTGGTGGAATTTTCTAGTCAGAAAACACACATTTCTGGGAAATTTTCTCCTACTTTGCTCTTTTCTTGCTAGAATACAAGTTCATCATGATAAGGCTTCCCAGGTGGCGCTAGTGGTAAAGAACCTGAATCCACCTGCCAGTACAGGAAATGAAGGAGATTCAGGTTCGAACCTTGGGTTGGGAAAATGCCCGAACGTAGGAAATAGCAACCCATTCCAGTTTTCTTGTCTGGAAAACCCCATGGACAGAGGAGCCTGGCAGGTACAATCCCTAGGGTAGCAAAGAGTTGGACACAACTGAGTGATCAAGCATGTATGGTAAGTATTAGAAATTCTGGGCTTAGTTTCTATTTCTGATTATGAATTTCTTTTATTTTACATCTTTTTATGCTACACTTAGCTGGATTTACATTGTCATAAACCCAAGGTAAACATGTTTCTTTTCTAATGATCAGGAATCTATTAACTTATTATTATTAATCTAGTGCATATAATTTTAATTTTCTTGAATTCAGAAATCTTCACCATGCTCCATTCTTCTTCTATGGGTATGATTTATTCATGACTCTAGGCTATTTCACTGCACTTACCATGTACTCTTTAGGGCTGTGCCCAGGCATGTTCTCCCCTGTTTTCAGGTACATGGTAAGATCAGTCACACGCTCCCTTTGAAGTGAAATGTGAGCAGGAGACCAGCTTTGCAAATGAAATGGAAGCTGAATGGTATGTGTAGGATCTAGGTGGAAGCTTTAGTACCTAGATGATAATTTGACACTTTGTGATAATTTTCCCATCACAAATTATGAGTAGCAATGTTTTAGATAGTAGCTGTTCCATCAGCCTGGTTTCCGGAACGAGAACTATCAGAGGCTCAGTGATGAAACTGCACACTAGTACACACTGTTATTCTCATAACTGAAAATCCAGGGCTGCCTGGTAAGGAGGGATGTATGTGTCATACTTTTTTCTTTACTGGGGTTGTGCTTTACACTGTTGTGCTAGTTCCTGCTGTTCAACAAAGCAAATCAGCAATATGTATACATATGTCCCCTTTCTCTTAGACTTCCCTCTCCCCAACCATCCCATCCCTCCGGCTCACCACGGAGCACCCAGTCGAGCTCCCTGAGCTACAGAGCAGTTTCCCACCAGCTGTCTGTTTCACATACGGCGGTGCACAGACACCAATTCCAATCTCCTGATTCATCCCACCCCTTCTCTCCTCCCTATATCCACCCATCTGTTCTCTCCCTCTGTGTCTCTATCCCTGCCCAGCAAATAGGTTCGTCTGAATCATTTTTCTAGATTCCACATTTATGTGTTAATATATGATATTTGCTCTTCTCTAACTTACTTCACTCCGTAGGACAGACTCTAGGTCCCTCCAGGTCACTACAAATGACCCAATATCATTCCTTTTATGGTTGGGTGACATTCCACTGTATAGACTGCACCTCGTCTTTATCCATTCATCTGTTGATGGACATTTAGGCTGCTTCCACATCCTGGCTACTGTAAACGGCTACAATGAACAGGTGCATGTGTCTTTTCGAATTATTGTTTTTTGAGTCTACACCCAGTAGTGTGATTACTGGGTCACCTAATACCCCACAGCAGTCAGAATGGCCACCATCAAAAAAATCTACAAACAATAAATGCAGGAGAGGTTGTAGAGGAAAGGCAACTCTTTTGCACTGTTGGGAATGTAAATTGATACAACCCCCTTGGAGAACAATATGGAGGGGCCTTAAAAAACTAAAAATAGAAGTACCATATGTCATACTTTTTTTTAAGTCTTATTTGCTAAATTTGGTGTCTTGATTTTTTCACATCAAAACTAGTTTTTTCTTTGTTGTCTTTTCTCAGCTTGATTGACTATCTCTGATGAATGAGTGGTCCCCAACGGATTGTAATGAAAGGGTTGCACTGCGGTCTCAGCAGAACGTGAGCTGGTCTGACTTCTGGATGCCATAACCCTGCATCCTTCTGGGGGCTGTCATTTAGCTGGGAGCTCCACTCAAATGCTGAAGTCTTAGCCCGGAAAGCCACCACTCCACTGAGCTGCTGCTGCTGCTGCTGCTGCTAAGTCGCTTCAGTCGTGTCCGACTCTGTGCGACCCCATAGATGGCAGCCCACCAGGCTCAACAGCACATAATTTAGTTGGATGGCTAACCTCAGAATCAGAGGCTCCCTTTCCTACTTAAGTCCTGTTATCTAGGGCTTCTTTNGCTGCTGCTAAGTCGCTTCAGTCGTGTCCGACTCTGTGCGACCCCATAGATGGCAGCCCACCAGGCTCAACAGCACATAATTTAGTTGGATGGCTAACCTCAGAATCAGAGGCTCCCTTTCCTACTTAAGTCCTGTTATCTAGGGCTTCTTTAGGCTCTTTCCTGCTTCTTTCCAAATGTCAGTGTTTACATTCAGAGCCCTTCTCTTAACAGCAGTTCACATTTCGAAAGCAGTTTCAAAATTTAGCCTGTGTCTCTAGCACAGCTGCTTACAGCTCCTGATAAGGCGGGTGCAGTACCCATTAGTCCTTAATGTAATCCTCATTAGTTATTTTGACAACTGGCCCTGAACCTCTAGATTCTTTCTTGTGTATGTTGTCTCTGAACTTGAATATTTTCACGATTGCTTTTACCTCCGTAGTAGCTGCTTGGTAACCTTGCTGTGACCTGTACTTTTCTCCGCTTTTTGTGCCCTCCAGCGATATGATTCCACTTGCTTTCTAGTCTCCAAGAATTTTTCAAAGTTTTCTTCTGCTGATGGCATAATTTTCTAAGTTTCCAGATCTACTACAAATTTATTCTGCTATTTTATGGCATTTCTGCAATTCTTAGAAATTCTTAGTGGAAAAGGTAGAAATATAGGACATTAATCTCTCTTGTTATTATTTCAGTTTGCATTCCTATTTATAACTTATTCATGTGATCATTCATGTTTTAAACGTTAGATTAAAACTGAGAAGCAAAGTATAATGTTAACAAGGTCAGTTATAACTGATGAGTACAGACTCACATCTGGTAGAAACCCTAAATTCTCTAGGCACCTAATAAGCAGTTGTGGCTTCTTTCTCTTTAACTACTGAAATCTGATTATCAATTCTTATCATTAAAGTATGGTAGAGAAACTAGTTCAAACTTCTTTTCACAAAAATAAACCATCAATCAGGAAGAAAACTCACTTGCATGAGTATATTTACTCAGATTTCCCAGGGTCAGAACTGCAATGTGGC
Source organism: Oreotragus oreotragus (assembly GCA_006410675.1). Taxonomy (NCBI): domain Eukaryota; kingdom Metazoa; phylum Chordata; class Mammalia; order Artiodactyla; family Bovidae; genus Oreotragus; species Oreotragus oreotragus. The sequence continues at coordinate 241,807 of SJYX01007508.1, forward strand.
ATTCTTTGTCTTAGGCCCACAGTTTACTTCTATTTTTTTTTTTTTTTTGTCATTGAACCTATTTATTTTATAAAGTGAAATATCAGCACATAAAGTTACATCCCTCTACCTTTACTTTTTTTTTTTTTTTCATGAATCTGCCACGGGTGTACACGAACTCCCATACTTCTATTTTTAAACCATGAATACACTATGTTTTTGATTATTGGGTAGATAAGCTGCTGTATGTGAGTGCAGAAAATGAAGCTTGAAAGACAATCGATTTAAAAATAAAAAAATATTTCATATTTTACATGTGTGTGCACAAAATATATATAGTTCTTATACAATATCATTAATAATGTATCATACATTTCATATACTATATATTTTGCATTATGTACTTAAATGTATACTTTTTTACAATAGTATATAGTTAAATATAGTGTTTTTGTAACTGAATGAACTTAAAAACACAGACAATTGGCTATAATTGGCTATTTTTCTGTGCCTTGAGAATCTATGTTTCAATTAATGGCCAATATTTAATTATTTATGATAAATGGCCTTGAAAATGAACAAATTCAATTAAAGGAACAAATGAATAAAAAATAAAGGGGGAAAAGTTCTTTCCCTACATTTTTTTTTTCAAGCTTAAGAATCTTATTGTAGGTCAACATTGTTTTACATGAAAAAGTAATAAAGCTTACACGATAAGATAGTCAAGTGTGTATTGATTAGCCGTTTGTGCCCTACTTTTGCAATAGTCTTGAAAACGGTGCTCTAAATATGTCATATTTCTCTCATCTCTAGAGTGAAAATAAGTCCTTTGTGAATGTTTATTCTCCCACAGTCAGATCACTGCTTCAAGTCTGTATCATTCAAATAGATTGTTATGTGATATTTCAAAATAACAGAAGCTGCTGCTGCTGCTAAGTCACTTCAGTCGTGTCCGACTCTGTGTGACCCCATAGAGGTCATCACAAAACCCAGCACATAAGTAATTCATCATATATCAATTTTCAGAAATATCTCAGCTCAGGTGTTCACAGACAGAGGANGCTGCTGCTGCTGCTAAGTCACTTCAGTCGTGTCCGACTCTGTGTGACCCCATAGAGGTCATCACAAAACCCAGCACATAAGTAATTCATCATATATCAATTTTCAGAAATATCTCAGCTCAGGTGTTCACAGACAGAGGAGCCTAGCAGGCTACAGTCCATGGGGTCTCAAAGAGTCAGACATGTCTGAGCAACTAACAAACACACACACACACATCAGATAAGAACATGTTATTCAAGGAAACAATTTTTTTTTTTTCTTTTCCTGCATGCACTCTTTTATTTTACAATTAGAAGCGTTTTAAATTTGTTTCATGTCATACCAGGCAAGATAATAATCCTTGACCAAAGAAATAGGTGTATTTTCCCTAGTATCTATTATAACCTTAGGGTCACACATTCGTGTTATTTTGGAGATTCTTTAGGTCATTCAGATATGAAATTATCCATTATTCATCTACTTACCCTTTACAGTGTACATTTTCATCACTAATATTTTAACTAACCCCATAAAGAATGTTAGCTAATGTTATAGAGGAAATTTAATCTTCCCTCAGGTCCCCTAAACTTAGAGTAAAAAATATATCTGATAGGAGAGAAGTGTTGTGATATTTTGGGATAATCAAATTTCAAAAGAGATGAATATTTTTATTAGAAGAGCAATTGGTATTTATAGGAAAAAGAATTATTTGGGAGAAGAAATAAAGGTAAATTTTCTCATAAATTTCTCCTAGGTTGTAAATAAACAATATAGAGAGCCTATAAATGTTGAAAAAATCAAATTACAGACACTGAAATAGATATATTTCAATAAGAGTTAATATAAAAATGTTTCGCAGGTGACATTAAAGCTTTTTCACAGGTGACAGTAATCTAAAGTTTTCTTCCTCAAATGTAATTGAAAGCAAGTCAGTGTATGTATAATGTTTGGACATATGAGGACATAATTATATTAGCACCTAAATTAGCCACTAATACAGAGATCTTAAGTCAGTCACGTTGAGACTTTAAGACTTTTCAAGATTAGTAATCTAACTAGTACAAAAATAAGATACTGCTCTATTTTATTGATCTTTTTGCTTTGTCTTACATTTACAATAGTTTTAATAAAAACTTTGCATTTTCTAAAAACGTTTTAAATGCATCATACAAATTCTGCAAGAATGTTACACTTATCATGCTTCAATTAAAAGTAAATCTGAAAAGACTTATCTAATGCAAGTAAATCATTATTTGAACTACTGTAAGTTCTTACTAATAATACAATATTGTTCTTAATGCCCATCTGGAAGAATATAGTGTAACAGTTACCTACTTCTATTATTTCCAGGAAATGTAAATACATTGGGTACCAACCCTTTCTGTTACCATCGATTCATTCCTAATTAACACACTTGTCCCTTAAAAAAAATCAAAGAAATGTTGTGGCTGAGTTCATCTGCTAATTAAGAGGATTATTGGCTTCAAACTGAGTCAAGAGTTGTGTTCTTTAATCTCCAAAGGGGGAAAAATTTGCTATCAAAATGATTTAGTATGAAGAATTCAAATTGCAATTTGAAAATGAAAACATGGGGCCTAGTGGACCTTCCACCAGTGAACCAAATAGAAAAGCATGATAATGAACCACAGGGACAGGAAGATTGATGAGGATTCTTGCCCGTCTTTTAGGTTAAAAAATTGGTTGCAAAAAGGAACATAATGTACCTTTTTCTTTTGATATGAATTAAAGCTAAACCAGCAATAACCTTTGAAGAAAAATATCATTTATATTCAGTATATCAAAAATAAGGCATACAATATATTCTGAAGGTGGATTATTTTAATTTAAATTTTAAAGATTAAAGGGATGAAAAACATTTTTGAAGTCATATGTCTACTGTCTCATTAATAATAGATTTTAGTAACTAAGTAAACTTTTTATTCCAATTTTAATATGATGTAGAAGCAGAGCACAGAGGATATTTTTAAACAGTGAAAACACTCTGTGCGATACTGTAATGATACACACATGTCATTTTATATTTTTCCAAATGCTTAGAATACACAGGGGTGAAAGCTAAGGTAAACCATGGACTTTGAGTGAATATGATGTGTCAATGTAGGATAATCAATTATGATAAATGTACCTCTCTGAAGGGAGATTTTTACAACAGTGAAGGCTATGTATGTGTAGGGCAGGGAGTATATAGAAAATTTTGTATCTCCTTTTCAAATTTTGCTATGAACCTAAACTACTCTTTAAAAAAAAAATGAAGAGTTAAGAAAATGGTGTAGTCCATGATCAAGTTGCGTTTAGTCTAGGATCAATCTTGCATTTATGCAAGGATTCTTCAATATACACACACACAAAAAAAAAAAAGAAAGAAAGAAAGAAAGAAAATGGTATAGAAAGTAGCGTGGATTACCCAGGTGAAAGTGTTAGTTGCTCAGTCATGTATGACTCTTCGTGACGCCAGTGGACTGTAGCCTGCCAGTGTCTTCTGCCTATGGATTTTCCAGGCAAGAATACTGGAGTGGGTAGCCATTCCCTTCTCCCAGGGACCTTCCCAACCCAGGGAACCCAGATTTTTTTATATTGCACGCAGATTCTTTACCATCTGAGCCACCAGGGAAGCCCACATGGTGTGAACAGATATTTTATTTATAAGTATAATAAAGGAAACCAAGTAGTCATCCACATTTGAAGGCCCAATATTAATACATGTGTATGTATATGTGCATATATACACACACAATTCATATATCACAAGCCACCAGTGGGAAATAATGGCAAATGTTTTCCCCTGGTGGCTCAAACAGTAAAGAATCCACCTGCAGTGTGTGAGATCTGAGTTCTATCCCTGGGTTGAGAAGATCCCCTGGAGGAGAGCATGGCAACCCACTCCAGGATTCTGGCCTGGAGAATCCTCATTGACAGAGAAGCCTGGTGAGCCACAGGCCATGGTGTTACAAGGAGTCAGGCCACCTCCTTCAAAAGGACTTGAGAGCTAGATGTGAGAGCTGGATAATAAAAATGGCTGAGCACTGAAGAATTGATGACTTGGACTTTGGTGCTGGAGAAGAGTCTTGACAGTCCCTTGAACAGCAAGGAGATCAAACCAGTCCATCCTACATGAAGTCAACCCTGAATAGTCATTAGAAGGATTGGCGCTGAAGCTGAAGTCCCAATAATTTGGCCACCTGGTTCAAAGAGCCGACTCTGGAAAAGACCCTGATGCTGGGAAAGATTGAAGGCAGGAGGACAAGGAGATGACAGAGGATGGGATGGCTGGATGGCATCGCTGACTCCATGGACACGAGTCTGAGCAAGCTCTGGGAGATGGTGGAGGACAGGGAAACCTGGTGTGCTGCAGACCATAGGGTCTCAAAGAGTCAGACACAACTGAAGACTGAACAACAACAAGGGTATTTTCCCTGGATTTTCATCTGTTCTAGCATTCTAAACCCCCCTAGGACATTGCAGCACAGCTAGATGGCTCAGCAGGTAAAGAATTCTTCTGCAATGCAGGAGACACAAGAGACGTGGGTTCAATCCCTGGATCAGGAAGATCCCCTGGAGGAGGAAAATGGCAACACTCTCCAGTATTTTTGCCTGAAAAAACCCATGGACAGAGGAGCCATGTGGGCAAAGTCCAAAAGGTCACAAAGAGTTGGATACTACTGACTGACTAAGAACACAGAAGTGAGCGTGAAAGCGGCTCAGTCGGGTCTGACTCTGCGACCCCGTGCACCGTAGCCCGCCAGGCCCCTCCGTCCATGGGATTCTCCAGGCGGCTCAGTTGGGTCTGACTCTGCGACCCCGTGCACTGTAGCCCACTAGGCTCCTCCGTCCATGGGATTCTCCAGGCAAGAATACTGGAGTGGGTTGCCATTTCCTTCTCCAGGGGATCTTCCCGACCCAGGGATCGAACCCAGGCCTCCCTCATTGCAGGCAGATGTTTTAATCCCTGAGCCACCAGGGAAGCCCATAAAAATACACAACTGTGAGTCAAATCATTGGTTTTCTAAATATTTTGACTACCTGTAAAATAAGATTTCAAAGACAAAAAAGTATAAAACATTTTAAAAATATTTTAGTCCTCTTTTAACTTGGATAATAGTCTTTTATAATATGTTATTTCTTGATATAGTTTATTTCTTATGAGATTTAACTTTCTGCTAGTACAGGTGAAAACAACTGAGTTTTTATACATTTTGAAATAGGTTCTGTATGGTTCACTGCAAAGAACTGAAAGGTTAATTGGAAAGACCTATATCAACAATCAAATATAGTCACTTCTTTATTGTAAGGCAGCTTTTGAGTTTTATAAATTTAGTGGAATCATTTTTTTCCTATGACAAGAGTCTCTGCTACACTGACTTGTCATTATTTTAAATGGAAGATTATCGGTAGAATTTTTTAAGGTAAAGGAAGAAAGATATAATAATTACTAACATTAATCAAACACCTCCAGCACATTGAGAAAGTTTTATGGTTTTCTCATTTTGTTAGTGGTTTAGAAAATAGATTTTGGAGGGAAAAAAAATCAGATTCAGATATTATCTTTGCAGCTTCCTAATTCTTACTTTTGGCAAGTTACTTCATCTTGCTAGTTCTCGGGTCTCTCATTAGTAAAGTTAGGGCTAATGATAACTTCAGAGGTTTGATTTGATAGTTATTTAGAAGGCCCATGCTATACGCATAGCTAAAACTCAATTGTTTTAGCTATTTTTATTATGAACAACCTTTAAATTAGTGTGTTATTATTTAGTCTCAATACAGATGAAAATTCTCAAGGTCAGATACATTGTTGCTTTAACAGTGGTACACAGCAACTAAAATGATGGAGCTGAAATTTTAAATCCAAACACATACTCTGTGTAGCTGATAGCTGCCTTCACTTGCAACAGTAGTTATTTTTTACCATATAACTTGAAAGGTGGAAACATATGTATAGGAATGGGAAGTAGTTTTATTAGTTTTATTTATTTAGAAATATGGTGTATGTATATATATATATTTAACTGGGGTATAATTGCTTTACAGTGTTGTGGAAGTTTCTGCAGTATAACAAAGTGCATCAGCTATAAGTATACATATATCCCCTTGCTCTTGAGATCCTCTCCCTCTTGAGCCTCCCTCCCACCCAGCTCCATTCCACTTTCCCTCCACCTCATCCCCTCTCTACCCCATACCCCCAATCCACCAACCCCTCCATCCCACCCACCGTTCCATCCCACCCCTCTAGGTCATCACAGAGCACTGAGCTGAGCTTCTGTGCTATACAGAAGCTTCCCACTAGCTAGCTACTTTACATATGGGAAGTGATTTTATATTTAACTACTCAGATTTCATATAGTAAATTTTTGGTGACCGATGAGTACAAAACTGGTCTAACATTCATGTGCTGTGTGCTGTCTTTAGTCCTTCAGCCTCAGGCCAAACTACAGGGAGGGAACACAGCCTCACCCATCAGGAGAAAACTGGATTAAAGATTTACTGAGCATGGCCTAGGTCACCAGAAAAAGACCCAGTTTTCCTCATAGCCAGTCCCTCCCATCAGGATGCTTGCACAAGCCTCTTATCCTCATTCATCAAAAGGCAGACTGAAAACCACAATAACAGAAAACTAACCAAACTGATCCCATGGACTACGACCTTGCCTAACTCAATGAAACTATGAGGCATGCCATGAAGTGCCACCCAAGATAGATGGGTCGTGATAGAGAGTTGGACAAAACATGGCCCACTATAGAAGGGAATGGCAAACCATTTCAGCATTATTTCCTTGAGAACCCCATGAACAGTATGAAAAGGCAAAAAGATATGATACTGAAAGATGAACTCCCCAGGTTGGTAGGTGTTCAATATGCTACTGGAGAAGAGCAGAGAAATAGCTCCAGAAGGAATGAAGAGGCTAAGTAAAAGTGCAATAAGCAACCAGTTGTGGATGTGTCTGGTGGTGAAAGTAAAGTTTGATGCTGTAAAGAACAACACTGCATAGTAATCTGGAATGTTAGGTCCATGAATCAAGGTAAATCAGAAGTGGCCAAACAGGAGATGGCAAGAGTGAACATTGACATTTTACGAATCAGCGAACTAAAATGGACCGGAATGGGCAAATTTGATTCAAGTGGCCATTATATCTACTACTGTGGGCAAGAATCCCTTACAAGAAATGGAGCAGCCATCATAGCCAACAAGAGTCCAAAATGCAATACTTGTATGCAATCTCAAAAAAAAGACTGAATGATCTCAGTTCGTTTCCAAGGCAAACCACTCAATATCACAGTAATCCAAGGCTATGCTCCAAACAGTAATGCTGAAGAAGCTGAAGTTGAATGGTTCTATGAAGACCTACAAGACCTTCTAGAACTAACACCCAAAAAGATGATCTTTTCATCATAGGGGATTGGAATGCAAAAGTAGGAAAAATACCATAAAGGAAAGACTTGCAGAAGGTAGGTCTCAAAAGTATGTTAGCAAATTCTTCTNGAAGAAGCTGAAGTTGAATGGTTCTATGAAGACCTACAAGACCTTCTAGAACTAACACCCAAAAAGATGATCTTTTCATCATAGGGGATTGGAATGCAAAAGTAGGAAAAATACCATAAAGGAAAGACTTGCAGAAGGTAGGTCTCAAAAGTATGTTAGCAAATTCTTCTCAAATCTCTGCCTGATTTCTGGTCTATATTGTGAAGGAGAGATTTCTAGTAAGCTAAGGTATCAACTAAAGCAAATGACCTAAAAAACTTGATTAGAGACTTCAGCAGTTGCACAATAGTTAGAAAAGAATATTTCAAGTTCAAGTTCTGCCAATATGAAATAGGCTTAGCAATCCTCTCAAATTTTCTACTGAAACTCCAGAAAGAGTATATCCTAGAAATAAGGAAAAAAACTAAAACAGATCTGCCCCAATAAAGCCTAAAACCAAGTTTACATTAAAGAAAGTAGACCACTATCAATCTAACCACCTGCTACAGTAAAACCAGGGTAGGGACTTTTTAGAGAAAGATAAAATAATTTGGCTTCTCAAAATTATAATAATGAGCAAATATTCAAATGTTAATAGACTTGAGAAGACAAGGGAAAATATAATCCATACTTAATAAATAGAGTTGACACAAACAACCTCAAATAAAGGACTTTAAAATAATCCTATTAAAATTTGTTAAAGAATCTGAAGAAAAATATAAGCTTAATTGCTAAAGTTGGGAAATGCAGGAGAGATATGAAAACTCTAAAAATTGTTATATGCAAAATAAATGCTAGGAGTGAGAAATGTAATATGTGCAATCAAAAATATATTACATGGGGTTCGTAATAGACTGGAAACTACAGAGGAATGGGTCACTGATTTTGTAGAAAGGTCAATAGAATTTATCCATGTGGAAGTACCTAACAATAGAGATTTGAGTTTCTGGATGTGTGAACCAAAAGTTGTCAGAAATAAAGGGAGAAATGCAAAAATTCTTAAACATTTAATCATATGCAGAGATATTTTTACACTATATTCTTAGTAAATAGAGAGCAAAAGGTTTTAGAAGGTTTGACTTTAGAAAATATAAATGATACTATCAAGACATAGTCATCTTTCTTAGATTCTTACATCAAATTGTTGTAGGATTCAACATTCAATTCTCTGTAAATACACATGGGACATAAAACAGACTACATGAAAGGCAATGGAATGTTATCAAAAGGTGTCAAAGAATGTAATCATACAGATCATGTTGCTTAAAAAATTAGATGTAATACAAAATGCATAACAATATAATTTTATATAATATATATTATAAAATATAAAATCTCCAAACATTCATGAATTAGAATAATTTTAATAACTAATATCCCTATATTTGGGATTCCTAGGTGGTGCTTGTGGTAAAGAATTTGCCTACCAATACAGGAGACTTAAGAGACATGAGTTCAATCCCTGGGTCAGGAAGATACCCTGGAAAAGGGCACGGTAACATAGTCCAGTATTCTTGCCTGGAAAATCCCATGGGCAGAGGAGCCTTGTGGGCTACAGTCCTTGGGGTCACAAAGAGTTGGACAGGACTGAAGCAACTTAGCATGTATGCATAAACCTATATTTATGAATAAGACTCACTGTTAAGATACAAATGCTTTCCAGATTGTTACACAGATTCAATACAATTCCAATCGACAAATTTATGTTATAGAAATTGACAAGTTGATTATACAAATATTGTACATGAAAATGCAAAAGATTTAAAAGAGCAAAATATTTTTGAAAAGGAAAAAAATTGAAAGATTTACGACAGTTGATTTTAAAGCCTACCAAAAATTTACAGCTATCAAGACTGTGTTATTCACTTAAGGATAAACATTTAAATCAATGACTCAAAAAGAAAAGCATAGTAATCAGTTCACACATATATATGGTCAATTGATTTTTGACAAAGATATCAAAATAAGTCAGGGGAGAAATGATGGTATTTCCAATAAATTATGCTGAAAAATATAAATCCATATGAAAAAATATTTACTTCAGTTCCTACCTCACACTATCCACAGAAATCTATTTAGATTTATAGAGCTAAATGCAAATCCTAAAATTATACAGCATATAGGAGATAAGAAAGAAGAATATCTTTACAAAACCTTGAGACAGATGAGATTTCCTTAATAGACAAAAAGTTTAAGTTAAGAGGTAGATAGCAATAACAAAATGGGGATCATTGAAATTAAGACTGAGGAAGCAAAAATCAAGCCACAATGAAGAGCGTATATACATAAACAAATGAAATGTATGGGGCTTCCCTGGTGGCTTGGATGGCAGAGAATCTGCGTGCAATGCAAGAGACCCGGATTCACTCCCTCCGTCAGGAAGATCCCCTAGAGAAGGGATGGCAACCCACTCCAGTATTCTTGCCTGGAGAATTCCATGGGCAGAAGAGCCTGGTGTGCTATAGTCCATGGGTTTGCAAAGAGTCAGACATGACTGAATATATGGACAGGAAAGCCTGGCATGTTGCAGTCCATGGGGTCACAAAGAGTCAGACATGACTGAGCAACTGAACTGATAGTTATATGCTGCTGCTGCTGCTGCTGCTAAGTCACTTCAGTCGTGTCCGACTCTGTGTGACCCATAGACGGCAGCCCACCAGGCTCCCCCATCCCTGGGATTCTCCAGGCAAGAATACTGGAGTGGGTTGCCATTTCCTTCTCCAATGCATGAAAGAGAAAAGTGAAAGTGAAGTCGCTCAGTCTGTCTGACTGTTAGCGACCCCATGGACTGCAGATCACCAGGCTACTCCGTCCATTGGATTTTCCAGGCAAGAGTACTGGGGTGGGGTGCCATTGCCTTCCCCGATACTAGACATATATAAATATATAAATCAATATTAGAATAAATAATTCATTTTAAATGGTGGGGAGGATAAATTAGATTGGTATTGACATATACAAAATACTACATATAAAATAACTAATAAGGATCTGTTTATAGCACAGGGAATTCTACTCAACACTCTGTAATGGCCTATATGGGGAAAAAAAGCTAAAAAAGAGTGGATATATGTCAATTATAACTGATTCACGTCTAAGGTACATTTGAAACTGACACAACACTGTAAATCAACTATACTTCAACACAAATTAAAATTTAAATGGTTAGAACACTTGAACAACACACTTAAAAAATGAAGATATATGAATGGTAGACAAGAATAAGAAAAGTTGCCAACTGTCATTTGTCATTAGAGTGATGAAAATTAAAACAAAAATGAGATGTCCCTAAATGCTCAATTAAGAGACTAAGATGAAATAGACTATTGAAAATATGCAATAACTTGCACTCCCTTGCTATTGCTTGTGAGGATATGAAATGATACAACCATTTGGAAGACTCTCAGAGAGTATCTTTTAAATTTCAATATAAAACCACTTTATACCTCTGGAATTCCTTATCTAGACAGTTATTCACTTGAATAAGAAAATATATGTAAAGACAAAAAGATCTGTGTTGGAATATACATTGCAGATTTAATGATCATGGCTCAAAACAGGAAAACAAGGTTGCTATTCAATAGATGGATGAATAAATAAATTTTGGTATATTCAAGGGATGATATACTATACTTCAATTAAAAAAAAAAGACTGAAATAGGGCATACCACAGACATACCTCAAAATATTAATTTGACCAAAGTAATCCAGATACAAGTGTGTACATACTCTGTAATTCCATTTAAATAAAGTTTAAACTTTATCAAGAAGAACAGATAGAATTAACCTATATAATAGAAATCACATGACTGACTGAAAATAACCATCAGGAAAACTCCAAGGGTGACAAAAATTCTTTAATTTGACAAGGATGATAATTACATAGAGGTTACAAATGTTCCTCAAGGATACTCAAAACTCATGCATTTTATTCTATGGAAAATGTAGTTCCCAGAATAATATGTAAAGCAGAGATGATGTAGGAAAAATACTGAAAGGAGATATTTTCATTTCGATGCAAAGTTCAGTGGTGAACTTTGCCTGAGTACTATATGTAGTGTGGTCAGCATAAAAGGTAGAGTACACTAATTTAAGTAGTGAGTGGCAAGTTTTATTCATAAGCAAATTCACTCAACATCCATTTATCAAGCACATATTTTTGCTGGACATTGTTCAGGCACTGAAGATGAAGTGATCAACAATAACAAAATTCTGCCATCATACGATTTGTATTCTAGTAGAAAAACAGTGCAGAGAAGGCAATGGCACCCCACTCCAGTATTCTTGCCGGGAAAATCCCAGGGACGGAGGAGCCTAATGGGCTGCAGTCCATGGGGTCGCAAAGAGTCCGACACGACTGAGCGACCTCACTTTCACTTTTCACTTTCATGCATTGGAGAAGGAAATGGCAGCCCACTCCAGTGTTCTTGCCTGGAGAATCCCAGGGACAGGGGAGCCTGGTGGGCTGCCATCTTATGGGGTCGCACAGAGTCGGACACGACTGAAGCGACTTGGCGGCGGCAGCAGCAGCAGCAGCAGCAGCAGCAGCCAAACAATGAATGGATAAATCAACATTTGAGATAATACATTGGTTCTATAAACTTAACTTTTATAAAAGTGATATCACAGGAGTGAGAACAGCATAGAAATATCCAGCTGAAATTCAGGTAACCTTTCAGAAGGCTATTTTTTTTTTTTTTTTTAAACCAACTAACTTCTGAAAGCCACATTTCCTCATTTTTAAAATGAAAAGGCTAATCTAGAATACCTATAAATTCACTCTGTTGTAGAATTCTGAGCTTCATTTCATCATATTACCTGATGTACCTTTCCCCATAAAGATTTTTTTCTCTTTCTATTTTTCCTAGAGTATATTCTGAGTTGCTAAAAATAAATCAATCAGATTTCTGTTATTATTTTAAAATAAATCTAAAATATTTATTTATTTAAAAAGATCAGACATGCATATGTAGCAATGTAGTCATTTCATTTGCCCATGCCAAAACTTTAAAAAGCCCTCATTGTGTGTATATGCATATGTGTGTGTGTACACAAATGCATAGTCATGTGAAGCATCATCTATTATTGGCAAGCAGCTCTCAGGAATGAAGGCTGAATTCCAGGAGGACCTAATCATATTCTTGGCCCATTTGAAGAAAGTGATGAGTCTCTTTAATCACCAAAATTCTCACAATTAATGTTATCATTCCAAAAAATAATAAGAGATAAGATGGGTCACATTTATCAGGGATGCGTACATGGGAAGATTTCGGTTTTATTTTAGTAAGTGACTAAAATATACACCCTTTCACAGGAATCTAAAAATAAATTTGCTGTGATTTTCTTTGAAAATTGTGGTTGGGGTTTTGAAAATAATAATCTATATAATCATTGTTGAATTACAAACATAATTCTGCATGTGGCGTTGCTCTATTCAAACAGAATGTTAATCATTGCAAGTTAGTTCATGATTACACAATAATGTAGGAGGAATTGGTGACAATAAAACAATTATTTGATTTTTATTTAAATTCTTACAATCCTTTATTTTTCACAATATATTTTCTGTGTTTAACTGAGTTGTAGATCCTCATTTGGGCTTGGAAATGAGTGAGCTCAGTAAAATCACTGCATATGTCTTAATAAATAATGGAAAACATTTTAACACAGATAGGCACACTGGATTTGCATGCCTTATCGGTTACACAAGATTGAACTGGAAAGTCCCTATTGCTTACTGAGTAGTATTTAAACCAAAATTTTGTTATCTTCATACTCTCAGTGCCTGTATGGGCCCACTGTTACCAAAGTAAGTTGCCAACATCTTACAAAGAAGTGGCTAATTTGAAAAACGTATTATGATACATTAAACAAGGTTACTTGAACTCATCTGAGCATTAACAATTAATGAAATTTTATAAAATAAAGATTATGTAAGAGTTTCTAAATAAGTTTGAATTTGCTGATTATTTCATGACTGAAATAATTGTTATAGAAGAAATATTAGTAGCATCAATTTGCATTTAATGTATGAACACTGGTTCTGAGCATGGCATAATGTTTCACCATTCTCTAATTAACTGGCAATAGTGCTTCTGAGAGCATATGACAGCATAGCTGGTATGCCACTCTTTTGCTCACAAACTCAGGGCAATGATTAGCAAAGGATGTTTAATAGTAGAATAACTTTCTGGCTGCAAAAATGGGCCAAAATACAGTAAACATAATAGTAAAAATCAGGACCAGATGCACTAAAAATAGTTTAGCATGCGTGGTATCCCTTCATTTTTTGACTGAAAGATAACCTTTATAGTCTCATTCTTACAAGAAGAAATCGCCCCTGCCCTGTCTCATCTTCATCCTTCCCCTTTCCTTCCTACCTCTCCTCTGCACAATGCAAACTGAAATAAAATATCCCCATTGCACCAGAAGTTTCTACTCAAGCTAAAATTTAAACCCAATCTTTACAAAGATCAAATCAGTCAGTCCTAAAAAAATTCCAATATTTTGGCTACCTGATGCGAAGAGCTGATTCATTGAAAGAGACCCTGCTGCTGGGAAAGACTGAGTGCAGGAGGAGAAGGGGGCAATAGAGATTGTCATGGTTAGATGACTCAGCGACTCAATGAACATGATTTTGAGCACACTCTGGAAGATAGTGAAGGACAGGGAAGCCTGGCGTGCTGCAGTCCACAGGGCAGCAAAGAGTCAGACACAACTGAGACTGAGCAACTGAGCACAGTTCAGTTCAGTTCAGTCGCTCAGTTGTGTCCGACTCTTTGCGATCCCATGAATTGCAGCACGCCAGGCCTCCTCCCTGTCCATCACCAACTCCCAGAGTTCACTAAGACTCACGTCCATCAAGTCCGTGATGCCATCCAGCCATCTCATCCTCTGTCGTCCCCTTCTCCTTCTGCCCCCAATCCCTCCCAGCATCAGAATCTTTTCCAATGAGTCAACTCTTCGCATGAGGTTGCCAAAATACTGGAGTTTCAGCTTCAGCATCATTCCTTCCAAAGAAATCCCAGGCTGATCTCCTTCAGAATGGACTGGTCGGATCTCCTTGCAGTCCAAGAGACTCTCAAGAGTCTTCTCCAACACCACAGTTCAAAAGCATCAATTCTTTGGTGCTCAGCTTTCTTCACAGTCCAACTCTCATATCCATACATGACCACAGGAAAAACCATAGCCTTGACTAGACTGCAGGAAGTACGTAAATGCCCATCAGCAATAGAACAAACTTCTACACACACAGTGAAATATCCTTCGATGGTGGAAACAAATGAACCACAACTGAGGTGCCAACAGGGAGGAATTTTGCAGAAGAATGAAAAGATGAAAGAACATAGACACAAAACACTCATTATTGATTAAAAATAGGCAAAACTAACCTTCAGTGTAGCCATTAGGAAAGGAATTCCCTTAGGAGAGACTCAGTCCTGACCAAGAGCACCAAGGGGGCTTCTTAGGTGCCAATAATGTCTCACTTCTTGATCTGAGTCCTATTACGATACGAATGCAGCTTGTGAAAATTCAGCCTTTTCAGCTTGTGTAATAGTTGTACTTTTCTACATGTATGTAATGTTTCAATTAGAAATTTGTAATTTTTTAAAGTTGTCAGAATTTAGATGTGCAAATACTTTTAAGAATGGCATTTTTAGACACAGAGAATGTAAAGACATTGAAATGTGCTTAAAGAAATTACTTAAATTACTTGAGGAAATTACTGTACTTTGATAACATGGATTTTTCAATAAGTGATCTGAAACTACTGGTTATCCTTATGGAAAGAAGGGAATTAGCCTCCTATCTCACATTCCTTTCAAGGTGAAGAAAAAACTTTACTTTTAGAATAAAATATAGGAACATATGGAATTAAGACAGAAACAGATTTATTTTAAAAAATGTTGTTAGAATGAAGAAATGAATTAAACAAAAGTTTGATAAATTTGGCTATTTTCAAAATTAACGATTTATGTTAGCTAGATGATACCCTGGAGAAAATTAAAACAGAAGCTAAAACTAGAATTATATAACTGGAGTATAAATTATATTGGATTGCTATCTTGAAAATATAAAGGATTACAGATCAGTATGAGAAGCCAAACAATCCAAGAAATATTAATAATGTGAAAAAGTTACTGATAAGGAAAAATATATATTAGCTAAAACACTAGGATTTTTTAATAACAACTTTGGGGAAAAAATAAAAGGTCACCAAATATCCATGAAGATATAGAACTGCAAGGATTTCTAAGCAATAGTGGTGCTGGCAATGACCCTGTCCCAATAAACAGAAAGATGAAGAAATAGAGATATAGATGTAGAAATATATAGATATATAGAGACGCTACAGGTAAAGAGTAAATTTCCCAAGCTCTGAAAACTGTTTATCATATCACAAAGCACATGACTTTTTATATATTTATAATTTATTTAGCAATAATATTTATATTTATTTAGCAAGAATCCCGTCACTACTTTGAAAATATCAACAGCCTTCAAGATTTCAACAGTACATTTAATCTGACCTGAGGGTTTCTCTGATAGCTCAGACTTAAAGTAAAACATCTTGAAAACCATCGACATTCACCTAATTGTTGAAAAGTATATGATACAGGCTGTCGCTATTTTCTAACCAAATTTTGAAAGCAAATAATATATCTGCTATTTATTTCATAACTTCAGTTCTGTCGCTCAGTCGTGTCGGACTCTTAGCAGCTCCGTGGACTGCAGCACGCCAGGCTTCCCTATCCGTCACCATTTCCCAGAGTTTTCTCAAACTTATGTCCATTGAGTCAGTGATGCCATCTAATTATCTCCTTCTCTGTTGTCCCCTTCTCCTCCTGCCTTCAATTCTTCCCAGCATCAGGGTCTTTTTCAATGGGTTGGTTGCCATCACGTGGCCAAAGTATTGGGAGCTTCAGCTTCAGCATCAGTCTTTCCAATGAATATTCAAGGTTGATTTCCTTTAGGATTGACTGGTTTGATCTCTTTCCTGTCCAAAGGACTCTCAAGAGTTCCTCACCACAGCTCAAAAGCATCATTTATTTGGTGCTCAGCCTTCTTTATGATCCAACTCTCACATCCATACATGACTACTGGAAAAACCATAACTCTGACTATATGGATCTTTGTCAGCAAAGTGATGCCTCTACTTTTTAATATGCTGTCAAGTTTCAGTTCAGTTCAGTTCAGTCGCTCAGTCGTGTCCGACTCTTTGCGACCCCATGAATCGCAGCACGCCAGGCCTCCCTATCCATCACCATCTCCAAGTTTAGTGATAGTTTTTCTTCCAAGGAGCCAGTGTCTTTTACTTTCGTGGCTGTAGTCACTGTCCACAGCAATTTTGGAGCCCAAGAAAATGAAGTCTGTCACTGTTTTCATTTTTATCCGATATATTTGCCATGAAGTGATGGGACCAGATGCCATGATCTTCCATTTTTGAGTTTTAAGCTAGCTTTTTCACTATCCTCTTTCACCTTCATCAAGAGGTTCTTTAGTTCCTCTTTACTTTCTGCCATAAGGGTTCTCTCATCTGTATACCTGAGATTATTAATATTTCTCCTGGCAATCTTGATTCCAGCTTATGCTTCATCCAGCCCAGCATTTCACATGTTGTACTCTGCATATAAGTTAAATAAGCAGGGTGACGATATACAGCCTTGACATACACCTTTCTCAATTTTGAACCAGTTTGTTGTTCCATGTCTGGTTCTAACTGTTGCTTATTGACCTGCATACAGGTTTCTCAGGAGGCAGGTAAGGTGGTCTGGTATTCCTCTCTCTTAAATCCCCTTAATTGGGAATTTAAGAATTCCATAACTTACTTCATAATAATAAAATTAAAAATTTGTGATGTTGAGGTTTTTTTTTTTTTTTTTTACTTCTACAGAAGCTGTGTTTCCTTTTCTTCCTTTAATCTAGGCTCCAAGCAAGCTTGACTATTACAAACACTGAGATTTTCCCAAAGTTCTGACTCTAAGTGATGCTTCCAACCACATCTGTATTGTGGTGAAATACATTTATGGTTTGATAAATTCCCTATCTATCCAAATAGTTACATTCTCCAAGGTATTTAGTGTGGATTACTTCTGGTTTTGTTTTAATTTATCCATTTTTTTCACTCTTAATTTTATTTTTGCATTAAGACTTCATTGGTAAGTATTTTTCCATACAAGATTTATGGTGGTTTCTATAACTCATCATGTTTAATGGTGAAAGTTAAAAATAATGATATAGAAACATCACTGTTCTTCATAGACATTTTACAAATTGACCTTGGCCCAATATAACCACAGTAAATACTACTAATAATATTTTACTTAATCTTTATTCACATTTTACTTAATTCCTATCAAGACAAATGTTTCTAGATATACTATAGTTGTATGACCATTTCATATAGTATATGGTATCATCATGAAGAAAGAATGACTTAATATG
This sequence comes from Oreotragus oreotragus, assembly GCA_006410675.1. NCBI lineage: Eukaryota > Metazoa > Chordata > Mammalia > Artiodactyla > Bovidae > Oreotragus > Oreotragus oreotragus. Next base: position 259,747 of record SJYX01007508.1, read on the forward strand.
TTTATATGTATTTTTCAAAGATATTTCCTAAGTAGCAGAAATAAATGTAATCATCTTTTTGTGAATATGTTTCATAAACTCACTGAATCCATTTTACTGATTGATTCTTATTTCCTTTGGATGCCAAGGACCTCATAGTCATAAGTCTAAATCTATTCTGCCATGTGTGAATATGTCAAATTAAAAAATTAAATATTAGTATAAAAATCTGGGTTCTACTTTAGAGGTTAATATTTTTTGAGCAGGATTACTTCCACAAATATCATAACAACATAAAGCTAATCTGTACTCACTGAATGCTTACTGTCTATCAAACAGTTTTCCTGGCAGTGTAAGAATTAACTCATTTAATCATAACAGCAATATATCCTCATTATAGATATTATAAAACTAAAGCACAGAAAAAATGTGGTTCACCCAAGTTATCACAATTTGTAGGCAGCAAAACAGGGATGGGACTTTGAGAAATCTTAACCCTGAGTGCAGACTCTTAAGTACTCTGTGTACTTATTTCAAACTGAATTAAAGAATTTCAATAAATAAATATAAAGATTTAAACAATTACATTTTCATTTTTAAAAATCTTGTATTGCACACCAAGGATCTAGATTTAGTCATCTTAAGTGCTGACATCTACTATTATGCAAAAAAAAAAATGTACTTTGGTGATCAGGGTAAGCTGGGAAAACAGGAAAAATTTGCCTCATGTGTGTGTTTGCACACATGCATGCATGTGCATGAGCATGGTGGTAGATTGGCTGGAGTTAAACTTGCCCCGATAACGTTGACCAGAAATCAGTTCAGTCAGGCAAAAATGGCACACATGGTTAGCCAGCAAAACAAGTACTCAGAATAAAAATCATCAATTCAGAAAAACTGCCCTGCTCAGACAGTTTAAACCAAGCAACAGAAAACTGGGCAACAAAATTACCCAGTGGTTCAAGGTGGCAGGACCTCAGGTAGGGGATTTAGGGTTCTGGGTAGGATGGCTCTCACTGAGCAACAGGGAAAGAAAAGTTGTAAGGTCAAGAGGAAAGACAGGAATGTGGAGCAAGTAATCAGATGTCAAAAGTAGGGTACAAACTGGGGACAATCTCTCTGAACCTGATTACTAGGACAGCGATGAGAAGAATGTGTCTGATTCAATATTCAGTCATCTGTGATTTAAACTAGAGCTTTCCCAAAGACATTTTCCTAAGTTCATATTTTTTTCTAAGTCTGATGGTTTGGTTAACTGAATTTAAATGTGTAGGTAAATCATAATTATGAAATTGCCACATATTTATTATTTTCGGGCAAACAATGTAGGAAGTGCTTTACTTCTATCTCTATCTTCCCAAAACAACTCTCTGTGGAGGTTATTATCATGCCAAAGATAAGAGAGTATATAATTAAATTGTATTCCAGATCCAGAAACATAGCTCCTCATATCGAGAAGGTAGAATAGGAAGATTTTTGGTGAAGAGCACCTTCTAACCAGAGAATCAGTAAGTATTTCACTGAAACAGTGTTAAGTGTTTCCTGAATCGTATTTATTGAAAATTTAATCCTAGCAGTGATTCTGTGGCATAAATATTGATATAACTTTTCCTACAATAAATCAGATAAACGTATTTTTCACACGAGGCATCAATATAATATTGACATGTTACTGTGCATGTGTATGTGCTAAGTCACTTCAGTTGTGTCCAACTCTTTGCAATCCTATGGACTGTTGCCCACTGGGCTCCCCTGTCCATGGGATTCTCCAGGCAAGAATACTGTAGCAGGTTGTCATTTCCTACTCTAGGGGATCCTCGTGACCCAGGGATCGAATCCACGTGTCTTGTGTCTCAGGCATTGGCAGGCAAGTTTTTTACCACTACCACCACCTAGGAAGCCCTGTGACATGTTACCTATCACCAATACACAAATATTACTGACGTAGTACTGTTATCTACATGGAGATTGGGAAAAACAAAAGTTCTAGGTCTTCACAATGGCTTTCCCAGAATATTAGACATTCAATTTAGTTCTCTCTGACATCAAAGTCTTTCTTTAAAACAATTGATTAAGTGTTTAAAAAAACAAAACTCAGACATGAACTTTTTTGTTATCCCTTTCATAAGAAGTAATTACTTCTGAGTCCCCATATAATTTCATAAGCAATATTAATCCACAGTTACAACTAAAACAGTAAGTATCACAACTCACTTTCTAAATAAAATGCAACTTTGTTAAATTAAAAATGAGGTTTTTTTTTTAAATTTCATAGTCATGTACTTTGAGGACATACTTATTCTGAAATTTCATTTATAAATCTCTTACCTTGGAATAGGAAATTACAAGATCTGGAAAGGTGGAAGTAAGAGAGAAATATCTGAACTTCCATATAATAAGAAGCTTCACTGGAAAGTTTTAACAAGGTAAAAAATGGTTGAGTCTATGCGTTCACCATTATACTTTGCTTGGATCCTCTCAAACATCCCAGAGTCTTTCTGCAGAGTCTACGAGAGTCCCAGACCCCTAATGTCTGTCTCCATCTGTGCTGTAACAAAATCAGCCGTGTATTAGAGCAAGTGATGTATACTACAGTGATCTGATTTATGACTGCATTTTCTCTAAGACTGAAGAATACCGTCAGATCTAGGACTGCTTAGCATAATAGCTGCTACCTAACAAACAAAAATAAACTAAAATCTACCTGTCCACAAGACACCAAAGAGTGTGACATTTTTATGCAGAATTATGATCATACAGTTAGCCTACCCATAGTTATTATTAAAAAGCTTTCTTCACAGTCCAACTCTCATATCCATACATGACCACAGGAAAAACCATAGCCTTGACTAGACTGCAGGAAGTACGTAAATGCCCATCAGCAATAGAACAAACTTCTACACACACAGTGAAATATCCTTCGATGGTGGAAACAAATGAACCACAACTGAGGTGCCAACAGGGAGGAATTTTGCAGAAGAATGAAAAGATGAAAGAACATAGACACAAAACACTCATTATTGATTAAAAATAGGCAAAACTAACCTTCAGTGTAGCCATTAGGAAAGGAATTCCCTTAGGAGAGACTCAGTCCTGACCAAGAGCACCAAGGGGGCTTCTTAGGTGCCAATAATGTCTCACTTCTTGATCTGAGTCCTATTACGATACGAATGCAGCTTGTGAAAATTCAGCCTTTTCAGCTTGTGTAATAGTTGTACTTTTCTACATGTATGTAATGTTTCAATTAGAAATTTGTAATTTTTTAAAGTTGTCAGAATTTAGATGTGCAAATACTTTTAAGAATGGCATTTTTAGACACAGAGAATGTAAAGACATTGAAATGTGCTTAAAGAAATTACTTAAATTACTTGAGGAAATTACTGTACTTTGATAACATGGATTTTTCAATAAGTGATCTGAAACTACTGGTTATCCTTATGGAAAGAAGGGAATTAGCCTCCTATCTCACATTCCTTTCAAGGTGAAGAAAAAACTTTACTTTTAGAATAAAATATAGGAACATATGGAATTAAGACAGAAACAGATTTATTTTAAAAAATGTTGTTAGAATGAAGAAATGAATTAAACAAAAGTTTGATAAATTTGGCTATTTTCAAAATTAACGATTTATGTTAGCTAGATGATACCCTGGAGAAAATTAAAACAGAAGCTAAAACTAGAATTATATAACTGGAGTATAAATTATATTGGATTGCTATCTTGAAAATATAAAGGATTACAGATCAGTATGAGAAGCCAAACAATCCAAGAAATATTAATAATGTGAAAAAGTTACTGATAAGGAAAAATATATATTAGCTAAAACACTAGGATTTTTTAATAACAACTTTGGGGAAAAAATAAAAGGTCACCAAATATCCATGAAGATATAGAACTGCAAGGATTTCTAAGCAATAGTGGTGCTGGCAATGACCCTGTCCCAATAAACAGAAAGATGAAGAAATAGAGATATAGATGTAGAAATATATAGATATATAGAGACGCTACAGGTAAAGAGTAAATTTCCCAAGCTCTGAAAACTGTTTATCATATCACAAAGCACATGACTTTTTATATATTTATAATTTATTTAGCAATAATATTTATATTTATTTAGCAAGAATCCCGTCACTACTTTGAAAATATCAACAGCCTTCAAGATTTCAACAGTACATTTAATCTGACCTGAGGGTTTCTCTGATAGCTCAGACTTAAAGTAAAACATCTTGAAAACCATCGACATTCACCTAATTGTTGAAAAGTATATGATACAGGCTGTCGCTATTTTCTAACCAAATTTTGAAAGCAAATAATATATCTGCTATTTATTTCATAACTTCAGTTCTGTCGCTCAGTCGTGTCGGACTCTTAGCAGCTCCGTGGACTGCAGCACGCCAGGCTTCCCTATCCGTCACCATTTCCCAGAGTTTTCTCAAACTTATGTCCATTGAGTCAGTGATGCCATCTAATTATCTCCTTCTCTGTTGTCCCCTTCTCCTCCTGCCTTCAATTCTTCCCAGCATCAGGGTCTTTTTCAATGGGTTGGTTGCCATCACGTGGCCAAAGTATTGGGAGCTTCAGCTTCAGCATCAGTCTTTCCAATGAATATTCAAGGTTGATTTCCTTTAGGATTGACTGGTTTGATCTCTTTCCTGTCCAAAGGACTCTCAAGAGTTCCTCACCACAGCTCAAAAGCATCATTTATTTGGTGCTCAGCCTTCTTTATGATCCAACTCTCACATCCATACATGACTACTGGAAAAACCATAACTCTGACTATATGGATCTTTGTCAGCAAAGTGATGCCTCTACTTTTTAATATGCTGTCAAGTTTCAGTTCAGTTCAGTTCAGTCGCTCAGTCGTGTCCGACTCTTTGCGACCCCATGAATCGCAGCACGCCAGGCCTCCCTATCCATCACCATCTCCAAGTTTAGTGATAGTTTTTCTTCCAAGGAGCCAGTGTCTTTTACTTTCGTGGCTGTAGTCACTGTCCACAGCAATTTTGGAGCCCAAGAAAATGAAGTCTGTCACTGTTTTCATTTTTATCCGATATATTTGCCATGAAGTGATGGGACCAGATGCCATGATCTTCCATTTTTGAGTTTTAAGCTAGCTTTTTCACTATCCTCTTTCACCTTCATCAAGAGGTTCTTTAGTTCCTCTTTACTTTCTGCCATAAGGGTTCTCTCATCTGTATACCTGAGATTATTAATATTTCTCCTGGCAATCTTGATTCCAGCTTATGCTTCATCCAGCCCAGCATTTCACATGTTGTACTCTGCATATAAGTTAAATAAGCAGGGTGACGATATACAGCCTTGACATACACCTTTCTCAATTTTGAACCAGTTTGTTGTTCCATGTCTGGTTCTAACTGTTGCTTATTGACCTGCATACAGGTTTCTCAGGAGGCAGGTAAGGTGGTCTGGTATTCCTCTCTCTTAAATCCCCTTAATTGGGAATTTAAGAATTCCATAACTTACTTCATAATAATAAAATTAAAAATTTGTGATGTTGAGGTTTTTTTTTTTTTTTTTTACTTCTACAGAAGCTGTGTTTCCTTTTCTTCCTTTAATCTAGGCTCCAAGCAAGCTTGACTATTACAAACACTGAGATTTTCCCAAAGTTCTGACTCTAAGTGATGCTTCCAACCACATCTGTATTGTGGTGAAATACATTTATGGTTTGATAAATTCCCTATCTATCCAAATAGTTACATTCTCCAAGGTATTTAGTGTGGATTACTTCTGGTTTTGTTTTAATTTATCCATTTTTTTCACTCTTAATTTTATTTTTGCATTAAGACTTCATTGGTAAGTATTTTTCCATACAAGATTTATGGTGGTTTCTATAACTCATCATGTTTAATGGTGAAAGTTAAAAATAATGATATAGAAACATCACTGTTCTTCATAGACATTTTACAAATTGACCTTGGCCCAATATAACCACAGTAAATACTACTAATAATATTTTACTTAATCTTTATTCACATTTTACTTAATTCCTATCAAGACAAATGTTTCTAGATATACTATAGTTGTATGACCATTTCATATAGTATATGGTATCATCATGAAGAAAGAATGACTTAATATGTTTATATGTATTTTTCAAAGATATTTCCTAAGTAGCAGAAATAAATGTAATCATCTTTTTGTGAATATGTTTCATAAACTCACTGAATCCATTTTACTGATTGATTCTTATTTCCTTTGGATGCCAAGGACCTCATAGTCATAAGTCTAAATCTATTCTGCCATGTGTGAATATGTCAAATTAAAAAATTAAATATTAGTATAAAAATCTGGGTTCTACTTTAGAGGTTAATATTTTTTGAGCAGGATTACTTCCACAAATATCATAACAACATAAAGCTAATCTGTACTCACTGAATGCTTACTGTCTATCAAACAGTTTTCCTGGCAGTGTAAGAATTAACTCATTTAATCATAACAGCAATATATCCTCATTATAGATATTATAAAACTAAAGCACAGAAAAAATGTGGTTCACCCAAGTTATCACAATTTGTAGGCAGCAAAACAGGGATGGGACTTTGAGAAATCTTAACCCTGAGTGCAGACTCTTAAGTACTCTGTGTACTTATTTCAAACTGAATTAAAGAATTTCAATAAATAAATATAAAGATTTAAACAATTACATTTTCATTTTTAAAAATCTTGTATTGCACACCAAGGATCTAGATTTAGTCATCTTAAGTGCTGACATCTACTATTATGCAAAAAAAAAAATGTACTTTGGTGATCAGGGTAAGCTGGGAAAACAGGAAAAATTTGCCTCATGTGTGTGTTTGCACACATGCATGCATGTGCATGAGCATGGTGGTAGATTGGCTGGAGTTAAACTTGCCCCGATAACGTTGACCAGAAATCAGTTCAGTCAGGCAAAAATGGCACACATGGTTAGCCAGCAAAACAAGTACTCAGAATAAAAATCATCAATTCAGAAAAACTGCCCTGCTCAGACAGTTTAAACCAAGCAACAGAAAACTGGGCAACAAAATTACCCAGTGGTTCAAGGTGGCAGGACCTCAGGTAGGGGATTTAGGGTTCTGGGTAGGATGGCTCTCACTGAGCAACAGGGAAAGAAAAGTTGTAAGGTCAAGAGGAAAGACAGGAATGTGGAGCAAGTAATCAGATGTCAAAAGTAGGGTACAAACTGGGGACAATCTCTCTGAACCTGATTACTAGGACAGCGATGAGAAGAATGTGTCTGATTCAATATTCAGTCATCTGTGATTTAAACTAGAGCTTTCCCAAAGACATTTTCCTAAGTTCATATTTTTTTCTAAGTCTGATGGTTTGGTTAACTGAATTTAAATGTGTAGGTAAATCATAATTATGAAATTGCCACATATTTATTATTTTCGGGCAAACAATGTAGGAAGTGCTTTACTTCTATCTCTATCTTCCCAAAACAACTCTCTGTGGAGGTTATTATCATGCCAAAGATAAGAGAGTATATAATTAAATTGTATTCCAGATCCAGAAACATAGCTCCTCATATCGAGAAGGTAGAATAGGAAGATTTTTGGTGAAGAGCACCTTCTAACCAGAGAATCAGTAAGTATTTCACTGAAACAGTGTTAAGTGTTTCCTGAATCGTATTTATTGAAAATTTAATCCTAGCAGTGATTCTGTGGCATAAATATTGATATAACTTTTCCTACAATAAATCAGATAAACGTATTTTTCACACGAGGCATCAATATAATATTGACATGTTACTGTGCATGTGTATGTGCTAAGTCACTTCAGTTGTGTCCAACTCTTTGCAATCCTATGGACTGTTGCCCACTGGGCTCCCCTGTCCATGGGATTCTCCAGGCAAGAATACTGTAGCAGGTTGTCATTTCCTACTCTAGGGGATCCTCGTGACCCAGGGATCGAATCCACGTGTCTTGTGTCTCAGGCATTGGCAGGCAAGTTTTTTACCACTACCACCACCTAGGAAGCCCTGTGACATGTTACCTATCACCAATACACAAATATTACTGACGTAGTACTGTTATCTACATGGAGATTGGGAAAAACAAAAGTTCTAGGTCTTCACAATGGCTTTCCCAGAATATTAGACATTCAATTTAGTTCTCTCTGACATCAAAGTCTTTCTTTAAAACAATTGATTAAGTGTTTAAAAAAACAAAACTCAGACATGAACTTTTTTGTTATCCCTTTCATAAGAAGTAATTACTTCTGAGTCCCCATATAATTTCATAAGCAATATTAATCCACAGTTACAACTAAAACAGTAAGTATCACAACTCACTTTCTAAATAAAATGCAACTTTGTTAAATTAAAAATGAGGTTTTTTTTTTAAATTTCATAGTCATGTACTTTGAGGACATACTTATTCTGAAATTTCATTTATAAATCTCTTACCTTGGAATAGGAAATTACAAGATCTGGAAAGGTGGAAGTAAGAGAGAAATATCTGAACTTCCATATAATAAGAAGCTTCACTGGAAAGTTTTAACAAGGTAAAAAATGGTTGAGTCTATGCGTTCACCATTATACTTTGCTTGGATCCTCTCAAACATCCCAGAGTCTTTCTGCAGAGTCTACGAGAGTCCCAGACCCCTAATGTCTGTCTCCATCTGTGCTGTAACAAAATCAGCCGTGTATTAGAGCAAGTGATGTATACTACAGTGATCTGATTTATGACTGCATTTTCTCTAAGACTGAAGAATACCGTCAGATCTAGGACTGCTTAGCATAATAGCTGCTACCTAACAAACAAAAATAAACTAAAATCTACCTGTCCACAAGACACCAAAGAGTGTGACATTTTTATGCAGAATTATGATCATACAGTTAGCCTACCCATAGTTATTATTAAAAATGGCATTTATATTTGAAATATCTTGTTTCAAATGCATCAACAGTCAACTAGTCAATTATTCTGAATTCAATTTAACTTAATTTTATAATATTTCACTCTTACTAAATAAAATATAATTGAAGTACTCTTTGATATTTAAGAAAACTTTCTGTGGAGTTTTGCTTGGAAGAAGTAGCCTAAACTTTGCAGAGGGAATACAGATTCAAATGTCAACAAATTTTCATCTCATCATCCAAAAATCATATGACATTTTCAACATAATACCATTGTAAACCTCACTAGGACACAGGAACTTGCCTTGAGTCTAAATGTAAGCCTAAGATTATGTGAATAAATTGGTATTGAATAAACTAGTGTTATATACAGATATAAACAACTATTAATTTACGGTTATATATAAATTTGGGCTTCCCTGGTGGCTCAGGTGGTAAAGAATCCGCCTGCAATGCAGGAGACCTGGGTTTGATCCCTGGGTTGGGAAGATCCCCTGGAGGAGGGCATGGCAACCCACTCCAGTATTCTTGCCTGGAGAACCCCATGGATAGAGGACCCTAGCAGGCTACAGTCTATGGGGTTGCAAAGAGTCAAACACAACTGAGCGATTAAGCACACATTCTATAAATTACATAGAGTAAACTAGTAACAGCATTGGCTACCCAGGTGGTGCAGTTGTATAGAATCCACCTGCCAATGCAGGAGACGTAAGACAAGTGGGTTCAATCTCTGAGTCAGGAAGATCCCCTGGAGAAGGAAATAGCAATCTGCTCCAGTATTCTTCCCTGGTAGATCTCATGGACAGTGGAGCTTGGCGGGCTACAGTCCATGAGGTTGCACAGAGTCAGACATGACTGAGCATACACACACATACAATATCAGCATTAGTTTTAAATATATTTATATATACCAGTACTAAGTATCACATTTATATTTCTTTATTCTGTAGCCCTTTTAGGTATCTCTTGCATTTCAAAAATTGGGGGAATATTGTACCCCAGAGTCTTCCCCATTAGTATTTCTCAATTTAGGAAGAAAGACATGCTATGTGGCAGTGGCTATAGTTCAGCCATTCCTAGTATATTAACAGGACTACACATCACAGACAACTAAGTGCCCAGGGAATCTGGGAGGTTCACAGAAAAAGTAGTATTTGAGTTGTGTGAAGATTCTTCTAGCAGAATGGAAAGAAAATGGTATTGCTGGCAGAAGGAATGTCAAGTGTATGCTCAGTGCTGTCTTGGAAAAAGCTGTTAGATTTGACAATGTGAGTCCTTGATGAGTTAGACAATTCAGAGAAGGACCTAGATGACAAGAGCTAGGGGTGGGGGGATTCCACAAACACATCTGTCAAGAAATGAAAAAAGAATAAAGAGACACGTGGAAGGTTGTAAGTTAAAATAGGCTCAATCAAAGACTTAGTTAATGATTGGGAAGGAACATATTTGCAGGCAGAGCTAGTGAAGTTTATGAGAGGATATTTGAGTGTTTAATGTAAAATGATACTTCAGAAGCAGTACAAGGGTATATATAGTAAGTGCTTCGGCTCAAGAGTGAAATTAACGAGAGCAGGTTCAGTCATGTGGTAGCGGCATGAGTCTGCTTGTGTTCATGCTGTCACTCAGTCATATCGGACTCTTTGCAATCCCACGGACTGTAGTCCACCAGGCTCCTCTGTCCATGGGATTTTCCAGGTAGGACATACTGGAGTGGATCGCCATTTCCTCCTCCAGAGGATCTTTTCAACCTAGGAATCGAACCTGCATCTCCTGTGCCTCCTGCATTGCAGGTGGATTATATACCACTGCATTGCAGGCGGATTATATACCACTGCATTGAGCCACCAGCGAAGCCTAGCTGCATGAGCTTGGAGAAGTATTATTTCTCTCCAAGTCTCACTTTCCTTGTTAATAAAACTGAAGTGCCATATAATGTGATTGTGAAAATTTGATTACCTAATGCATATAAAGTGCTTAGCAAAGAACCTAGCCTGTGTGTGGGGTTCCTATACAATGCTTGGAGTCTTACTCAAAGATGAGAGAGACTGCCTCTGCCTTCAAGGAATTTGCATAAAGCAGGACTCATTAAGAGATACAGTTAATAAACAGCATAAATGCAAAGTTAGACAGTGAAGGGAGATAGTGAAGGACAGGGAAGTCCGGCGTGCTGCAGTCCCTGGGGTTACAAAGAATAAGACATGACTTAGCAACTGAACAGCAAACACATGGGTAATTATGTGAACATAAAAGCAGGGCATCAACTGAGCCTGTTCTACTCAGAGAAAAGGGTCAGGAGGAAAGGATTTGTGTCGAGTTTTAAAGTATAAGTAGTCAGTGGGGCAGAAAGGGAACGCACACCAGGTAGCATATGCAAACAAACAGCATTGGGGGAAAATGCCTAGATCACAGACTCCTTTTACTAGGGTGGTAGGTGCGTGATCCAGAGTAGGCATTAAAAATCCTGGAGAGAGAGAAGGTCAAGAGATTTCAAACACACGTGCATATCATGTCAAGGAGCCAGAGTTTTGTTGACTAGGCAATGGGAAATTGTTGGATGTTGTTAAAATCTGATATGACTCAATTTCTATTTCTAAAATGATTACAGTAGAGAAGGTGTGGAGAATGCATTTGAGTGGAACAAGGCAGGAAGCAGGGAGAGAAGTTATAGATGTTTGATTGTTAATGGTTATGGTATGATTACATTTTCACTATGTGGTGTTTCTATTGTACTATAAAGACTTACAGCAGAATTATATTAATTCAATCTGAGCTGCATTCTGAACAAGTTTGAGTAATACAAAATTTCAGATAAAAAAACTGTGTGTGACTTTAAAAGCACCTTCCATTAATTCAAGACCTTTGGAACAGTAATATCAAGAGCATCTCTTAAGCATGAAGGGCATGTCCACATTCAGACACTGAGCTGAGAACTGGAGAGAAATTAATCCATATAGAGAAGGCCACTTCTACCTTCAAAAATAAGTAATCGTATCGTCCAAACCTCCAGCTTTCCAGGACGTTGTGCCAATGATCAACATTGCCCACAAGAAAGATCATCATTACTACTTTAGAAATGGACAAACTGAGACACACACATAAGCCAGCATCATACATTGCTAAAGCTAGTTACTGACAAGCCAAATCCGAATTGATACCTCTGGATTATGTCCAGCGCTGGTGCTTTCCAAGTACATTCACACCAGTGGTGACTTGCAAGATCTAGCTTCTCAGACTGTGATCAATGGTGTGAGGAGGGCAGACTGCAGAGTCCCTCCAGATGAATGTTAATGATAGTTCCTGTGATATTCCTATGTAGAATGCAATGCTTCACTATAATTTTTCTTTCCGTGAATTACCTTGAATAAAAGTACTTAGCGTGGCAGTTGTCATCCTATTTGAGACATTAGTTGAGACTGAGTTTGGCACAAGTGACCAAGATATTATGGACCCTTTCCTCATATCTGTATTAAACAGAAAAGAAGAAATTAGGAGACTGCACTGTAGGGATTCCCTCATAGCTCAGTTGGTTAAAAAAAAAAAAAAAAAAAAAAATCCGCCTGCAATGCAGGAGACCCAGTTCGATTCCTGGGTCGGGAAGATCTGAAGAAGGGATAGGCTATGCATTCCACTATTCTCAGGCTTCCCTGGTGGCTCAGCTGGTAAAGAATCCGTCTGCAATGAGGGAGACCTGGGTTCGATCCCTGGGCTGGGAAGACCCCCTGGAGAAGGGAAAGGTTACCCACTCCTGTATTCTGGCCTGGAGAATTCCAGGGACTATACAGTCCATGGGGTCGCAAAGAGTCAGACACGAATGACCAACTTTCACTTTCACTATAGGTAGAGAAGGTATTTTTCATAGAGGTGACTGGCAACAGTGAGTGATGAATTCAATGTTCCCTCCATTGAACTTTGGGTGCTACCTAATGACAAGGAGACCAAGGATAAAGGGCATGAGGGGGTCTTTTCCTGGGCTTATGTGACATACATGTGACCCTCCCAATGTCAGTTACACAAGCTGGAGGAAAGGACGAAGATCCTGAAGCTATTCCAGTGCCTACAAAATATGTGTATTTTTAAAGGCAACTTCATTTGTATGCACATCATTTCACTCCTGCATCGTGGACAACAGCAACAAAAGCTGTCAATACTGTGGAGCTGGACTAGACCGGCTTAAAAGTAGATCATGAATTCTCAGTGTCTGTCACTGACCCTTTTTTAAAATAACCAGAGTAAAAGATTCCGTCAAGAGAGTGAAAAGACCGTGCACAGGCTGACGTGAATGACAACGCAGAAAAGTGTGAAGACATGATCACAGTGTCATTCCTTTCAAATGGTCCTTTGTTTGCCCTAAAAGCACATCAAAAATCACGACTGGGATCTAGGAGGAGAAACCATGGTCTCTGTGCAGCATGGAGAGCACGAAAGAGAAGAAGATCTTAGAATAATGAAGTAATCGATGTTACTACATATTTTCAAATAAATTTCAAAGATCAAAAGGACTGGCAAGTGAAAGGATTCCATCAGGATAAGAAGTATGCAATGTTCTGGGCATCCCAGAAACAGGCCAGAGGGATAGGGTTGGGAGGGAGGTGGGGGCGTGGTGTTCAGGATGGAGGAGGACACATGTATACTTGTGGCTGATTCATTCTGATTTACAGCTAAAATCATCACAATATTGTAATGTAATTATCCTCCAATTAAAAAAAATTTTTTTAATAAATATGCAATGGATATTATATATACATATTGATCAGTACAGGTGGTCTTATTTGGAATACTAAAGATACTAAATATGTAAATATGTATATAAATGAATACATATGTATATGAATGAATGTCTCCATACACACAAATACATATATACATCCAAACAAATTGAATGAAGGAAGGTGAGGAAAATATCTAGTGAATTGAAAAGTTTAAATATTTAGGAGAATGCCTTAAAAACTGAATTTAAAAAGTAATAAATTCTTCTCACAGTATTTGACAAATTAATGGTCTGAAAATGCTGACTGAAAATGAAATTGCAATGAGATATCAGGAAGCAAACTCACATCACTTTGTGGAAGGGAGATTTTTTTTTATAATTTGTGCATATTAATTGGGTCTACTCATTACAAAATATGTATGTTAGTCGCTCAGTCATGTCTGACTCTCTGTCCATGGGATTCTCCAGGCAATCTGAGTGGTACTCGTTCCTTAATATTGCCTTGGAGTGTGGAAAGTTCTGGCTTTGAAGTGAAAGACCCATCCTACAATACATAAAAGACATGTGCAACTCAATAATAAAAAGAAGGGAATATCAATTTAAAAAACAGACAAAGAATCTGAATAGATATACCTTCAAGGAAAATTTGCAAATGGCCAATGAGCACATGAAAACAGGCTCAATATCATTAGCCATAAGGTGAATGCAAAGTTCAGTTCAGTTCAATTCAGTTCAGTCGCTCAGTCGTGTCCGACTCTTTGCGACCTCATGAATCGCAGCACGCCAAGCCTCCCTGTCCATCACCAACTCCCGGAGATCACTCAGACTCACGTCCATCAAGTCAGTGATGCCATCCAGCTATCTCATCCTCTGTCATCCCCTTCTCCTCCTGCCCCCAATCCCTCCCAGCATCAGTCTTTTCCAGTGAGTTAACTCTTCTCATGAGGTGGCCAAAATACTGGAACTTCAGCTTTAGAATCATTCCTTCCAAAGAAATCCCAGGGCTGATCTCCTTCAGAATGGATTGGTTGGATCTCCTTGCAGTACAAGGGACTCTCAAGAGTCTTCTCCAACACCACAGTTCATAAGCATCAAGTCTTCGGCGCTCAGCCTTCTTCACAGTCCAACTCTCACATCCATACATGACCACAGGAAAAGCCATAGCCTTGACTAGACAGACCTTAGTCGGTGATCCACAATTATAACCTCACCAGGATGGCTTGATTTAAAAAAAAAAAGAAAGAAAGAAAGAAAGTAACAAGTTTTGGTGAGAATGTGCAGAAACTTGAACTCTCATAATTGCTTTTGGAAATTAAAATGATTTGGCCACTTTGGAAAACAGCCCAGCAGTTGCTCAAATAGTTAAACAAATAATTATCTTTGATGTATTATAGCAATTTCACTTCTGTGTATATATTCAAGATAAATGAAAACATATATCAATACAAATTTTAACAAAAGTGTTACAACAGCATTATTAATAATAACCAAAAACTGGAAACAATAAAGAGTCAGACACGACTGAGCGACTTCACTTCAAACTTGTGAATAAGTACTGAGTATGTAGTTACATGTTGTTTTTGCTTTTGCTGTTTTTGCAAAAGGTCCATCTAGTCAAGGCTATGGTTTTTCCAGTAGTCATGTATGGATGTGAGAGTTGGACTATAAAGAAAGCCGAGCACCAAATAATTGATGCTTTTGAACTGTGGTGTTGGAAAAGACTCTTGAGAGTCCCTTGGACTGCAAGGAGATCCAACCAGTCCATAGTAAAGAAGATCAGTCTTGGGTGTTCATTGGAAAGACTGATGTTGAAGCTGAAACTCCAGTACTTTGGCCATCTGATGCAAAGAACTGACTCACTGGGAAAGACCCTGTTGCTGGGAAAGATTGAAGGCAGGAGGAGAAGGGGACAACATGGATAAGGTGACAACAAGGATAAGGTGATTGGATGGCATCACCAACTGAAGGGACATGAGTTTGAATAAACTCCAGGAGTTGGTGATAGACAAGGACACCTGGAGTGCCGTGGTCCATGGGGTCGCAAAGAGTCAGACACAACTGAGCGATTGAACTAAACTGAACTGAATGTAGTTACATATTCATTCAATGCTGATATCACTGAATTCATTCAAAGGAATGTACTATAATAAGTGCTATAACATAGATAATCCTCAAAAATATTCTTCCAAGTGAAAGAAATTAAAAGATATTGGCTCCTTAAAAGAAAAGCTATGACATAACCTAGATAGAATATTAAAAAACAGAGATATCACTTTGCCAACAAAGGTTCATATAGTC
The DNA here is from genome assembly GCA_006410675.1 of Oreotragus oreotragus. Classification (NCBI taxonomy): domain Eukaryota; kingdom Metazoa; phylum Chordata; class Mammalia; order Artiodactyla; family Bovidae; genus Oreotragus; species Oreotragus oreotragus. The sequence continues at coordinate 275,592 of SJYX01007508.1, forward strand.
AAAACTATGGTTTTACCAGTAGTCAGGTATGGATGTGAGAGCTGGACCATAAAGAAAGCTGAGTGCTGAAGAATGGATGCTTTCAAAATGTGGAGTTGGAGAAGACTCTTGAGAGTCCCTTGGACAGCAAGGAGATCAGTCAATACTAAAGGAAATAAACCCTAAATATTCATTGGAAGAACTGATGCTGAAGCTGAAGCTGAAGCTCCAGTACTTTGGCTCTACAATACTTTGGCCCTACAATACTTTGGCCACCTACTGCAAAGGGTCAGTTCATATGAAAGATCCTGATGCTAGTAAAGACGGAGGGCAGGAGGAGAAGGGGACAGAAGCAGACAGAGGATGAGATAGTTGGATGGTATCACTGACTCAATGGACACGAGTTTCAGCAAATTCTGGGGGATAGTAAAAGGACAGGGAAGCCTGGAGTGCTGCAGTCCATGTGGTTGCAAAGAGGTCACAACTTAGCAACTGAACAACAACAAGTTGAAAAAAGCAAGTCACATGAATTAAATATTGTTTGAATCTTTTTATATGAAATGTATAGAAAAGGCAAATCCAAAGACTATATCTCAGTAAAGCCGCCTAAAAAAAACTTGTTCATAACTGCTTTAGTTTCATGGTTTTTTGTATCCTAGGTTAAGCAAAACCAATCTCCTCCCTAACCAGGGCAACTAACTCAAGCAAAAGTATACAAACCTAAGGTAAGTAAATACAGCAGCTACATCTGCAAGGTGAAATGGGTCCTAGTCAGCAGTAATGGTAAATTCACCGAAAAATAGCATCATATATGTGGCAATCCCTTTATAATTATTTCTTTTATAATAACAATGTGATCTACCATTTATTGAGTATTTACAATGTGTCAGGTATTTTGCTAAGCACACTAGGTATACTACTTAATTTATTTAATTAACTTAATTAGATAACTTAATTATCTATATATATAATTTATATATATATAAATCTGTATATGCTGCTGCTGTATCTATATAAATTATATATAAATATATATCTGTATATAATTTATATCTCTCTATATATAATTTGTATCTCCCTATATATAATTTATCTTAATTAACAACCCCATAAGATGATATTATTTGTGGGAGACTCAAGAAGAATAGGTAACATTGTAAGATCACATTTAATTTAACATATTAGGGCTTTCCAGATTGTGCTAGTGGTAAAGAATCTGCCTGCCAATACAGGATACACAAGACATGGGTTCAATTCCTGGTCAGGAAGATCCCCTGGAGGAGAAAATGGCAACCTGCTCCAATATTCTTGCCTGGAGAATCTTGCCATGGACAGAGAATCTGAATTAAATCCAATGCACATGATGTAAATGTATTGTTTAAGCCTATTTTGAATCCATCCTTCCCAACTGGGAATTCATGGCACCATCCCAGCACTATTCTCATGTAAATGGGTAACCCAAAATTGTAACCAATAAAACTTTTATTTGTAGTATGAATTGGCTGTAGCTTAGAGACCTCATCAATAATTGGTGTTCTCCTTAGAGATATAAACTACTCAACCAAACTCTCAAGTCTAAAAGAATTCTGTTACACATGACTGTTTATATTGAAAAACCACACACATAGTATAAAGGAGATAAATGCTCTTACAAGTTAAAATATACATTTTTAATTAACACTTTAAAGTTTCATTTGTAAAGGCTAGAAGGTATAAATTGAAAACTTGTTGTGTAATGATGGTGGTGGTTTTTTTTTTTTTTCTTAGTCCTGAGTTTCTGCTATGCTAGGACCTTATAGAGCTTTTAGAAAATGCTTTTAGAGTGGTCCATGATTGATTACAATACATAGTCCTGCTTAAATAGAGTACATGGTCAGTGAGTCCTAAACACAAAATCAAAATCCTATTCATGTATAAGAAAGTCATGTAAACAATGCATCAGACTACCAATAAGGCTTTATTAATCTATACGAAAGATGTCACTAAAGATATGGGCTATGGAAGGCAGTTTTATATATATAATAAAAATATTCTTTATCAAAATAAAAAAAAAGATGCTAAGAAAATTTTAAATTTAAAGAGTTCAAAAGGTAGAATAAGCCAGTGTGAGACGCAGAATATAATGCTGGGGTAGATGAAGTATGTTTGCTCTAATACATATAAGATCTGCCCTGACAAGTTACTAACAGCAACTGCAGCAATTTGATGAGAACTCAGGTTTCTTTCTACAGGGCCCTTTCTTTCTCAGCAGTTGGTCCCTAAGGTGCTGAGCAAAACTTTGCTTGAAATAATGTATTCCCTGCAGATCCATAGAGAAGAGCTTCTCCAGTTTCTGTATAACTTCTTGAAGGAAAGAAAATTGTGCTTTCATCCCATTTGATTCTCAGAGAGATGCTGAACATTTGGGGAACATTTAGGGAGCTTAAATCTTTATATATATATATATATATATAAAACAGGGAGATTGCCAGATTGATACATGGTTTAAACTACAGACATGTATGATTCTAATACTAATTAATTATTGTAACAAATCCGCTCATATCGAGTCATAAGAGGAGCTATTACGTGTAGTACTGCATCATCAAGCATCCACAGTGCCCATGCTCACTGAAGGGCTGTCACTCATTCTTATATCAAACAGTCATTCTTTCTACCAGGCTATCTGCAGAGCCTCAAGGATGCAGATAGTTCTTTCCAATGAGGAGATAATAATCATAGTAGGGGAGAAACACATGGTAAATTTATGACCAAAGTCTTCACAGGGTGCTTTAAGAGCGCGCGTGCACACACACACACACAAAACAGGTAAAAATCAAAGTGTTCCAGATATAGAAAAAAAACTTATAGTTTCCAAGAGGGTAGGGTGGGGGATAGATTGGAAGACTGGGACTGACATATACACACTACTCTATACACGTACTATATAGAGTAGTCACCCACGGATTGTGAGAGTTGGGCCATAAAGAAGGCTGAGAGCCAAAGAATTGATGTTTTCAAATTGTGATGTTGGAAAAGACTCTTGAGAGTCCCTTGGATAGCAATGAGATCCAACCAGTCAATCCTAAAGGAAATTAATCCTGAGTATTCATGGGAAGGACTGATGCTGAAGCTGATGCTCCAATACTTTGGACACATGATGTGAAGAACCGGCTCATTGGCAAAGACCCTGATGCTGGGAAAGGTTGAAGGCAGAAGAAGAAGGGGGCCACAGAGAATGAGATGGTTAGGTAGCATCACCAATTCAATGGACATGAATTGAGCAACTCCAGGAGATAGTGGAGGACAGAGGAATTTGCATGTCCATGGGGTCACAAAAAGTCAGACATGACTCAGGGACTGAACCACAAATAAATAAAACAGATAACTAATAAGGACCTATTGTATAGCACAAGGAACTCTACTTCCTATATGGGCAAATAATCTAAAAAAGACTGGAGATATAATATATATATATATATATATATATATACACACACACACACATATATATATACACAACTGACTCACTTTTCTGTACAACAGAAAGTAACATAACATTATAAATAAACTATACTCCAATAAAGAGGAGTAGGGCTATTTCATAAAGGATGTGGGGCTATTTTAACAAGTTCTGAAATATTACTACTCGGTAGAGGAAGGAGGAATAGAATAGCATGCTACAGTGAACAGGGGCCCCCTTTCCCTTTGTTCCCTCCTTTATGGACTTCTTATCTTCCCAGTTCCTCCAGACATATGCTTGTTCCTGTCTCAGGCTCTTCTCAGCACTCTTTCCCCTTCCTGGAATGATGCTTCCCCCTACCCCCATATCTAGTTCACTGTTCCTCATTACTTACAGCTTCCATCACAAACATCCCTGTTACGGGGACTCTGTAATTCTTCTTTACACCATTGCCCATGTTTCATTATTTGGATTCTTAATCTCTAATCTTTGTACTATACTCCAAAGAAACAGACTTTAACTGTGTTGTGCTCTGGTGCATCCTCAGCTCCCAGTAAAACCCCTGGGTCATCACAGGTTCTCATTCAATGATTGCTGAGTGAGGGAAAAAAAAATGAACATTTAACTTGTGAATCAAATAACAAATAAATTATTGATAGGAACAAAGAAACTGTAGGTAGAGTAAAATCTGAGGATTTCAAGGAAGGTAGAGTACAGAAAGTGAAGATCTGAGCCATACTTTGAAAGATGATTTTATTAATCAAAATTTAATTAGCTGTGTGAGCATATTTATTTTGTTCGATGATCCCTTCGGCAGAAGCACAAAGGACAGAAGGGAACCAAGGAAAACTAGAAACAAAAGGACATCACTAAAGTGGATGAGAGAAGAAAGTGCCAGCAGTAACAGAAAGTATAGTAAATGAGTGATTTCTGGTGAGAAACCCTGGAACTTCTTGAGTGAACCTCAAACTGGCCTCCGACATGGAAGGCAAGGAGACATGGAGGAAGCAGGACAGGTTTAATGGCAGGTTTAATAAGCAAGGGAACTTACAAGGCTTGTCTTGGGCACTGCAAGTTAAGCAGATCTCCCCCATGTGCCTGCCAGGAATGTGAAAATTTAGACAGAGGCTTTACCGGGTTCATCCAGATGGTCTGGAAAACATTGCTCTCTCCACGCTGCATTCTGGAAAACAGCTTCCACTGCAGGGAGAGTGGGCAGTACTACATTCTAAGGGGAGGGAAGGAGCCTTTGATTGCTGGCAGCTCTGGAATAAACTAGGGGTTGCCTCCTCTATTCTATGACCTCCTCTGCCAGTGAGTTTGAATAATGGACTCTAAGGGAAAGGGGAGAAATGAAGGAGGTTTGTTTTGAGTTTGTGCACTATGTGAAATATTAGTTCTAAACACAAAAGGAAGACATTTAGGACAAGAAGCACTAGACAGGAAAGATGATCAGTTCAACTTTATACACTAGAGTACCAAACATTAGGAACAGCTTAGCAGGGATGTCTGTGTTAAAGTGAGCTTAGAAGATATGTATACATAGTAAGTAGTCAAGGCCAAGTGCTGGGATGACATCCTCCAGGGGAAACCTCATATTCTAAGAACTGAGCTCAGCGGCTGTAATTTACTAAAGTAAGAGGTTGTCCATAGAGATGGAATGAATGTTTTAAAAATTCTGTCAAAGGGAACAAAGGACCGATATACATTTAATAAGGAAAAAGGTGTTAAATGCCATACGTAATCAAAATAAGGTGATACCAAAAGACCAGCGTTCTTCAAATAATACTAGTGTCTTTTTCACATTTCCTAATTCGTTCTACGAGTGTTTATTCATTCATTCATTTATGTAATATAGATTAGGCGCTTGCTATGAACAAGGCATTTCTGTGGGTCAAGAAAATACATCAACTGAAAAAACAAGTGCCTGTCTTCATGGACCCTACATTCTTACACGTAGCAATATGATAAATGTTCCCACAGAATTTAATTTCTGCCCTTCTCTCACCCATTTACACATGATGTGTAATGAATAGAAATCTCTTTAAAATATCTACCATTATTATCCAAAATGATCTCTCAGGCTAGGACTATACTCTAAATAGAGTCTGCCCTCCAACTTCCCTTCAAACCAGTCACTCTGAAGATGCCTTGCTGGTCGAACCATTCACTTCTTGAAGGATAAAAATGCTGAGACCAAGCTCTGAAACTCGATGGTCTCTGCCGTCAACCAGAGCCCTATGGGCCTTGTCCCTCAACCTGCTTGACTTTAGCTAACCATGAAATTACTCAACCTGGAGCATATATACATAATCACAAAGATAGCTCCTAATCCGTAATTTATTTCTAGTCTTTTTAAAAAATTGTCTATGCTTGAGCCTTATTAAAAAATTGGTCTATCAGTCTATGTTCAATGCAGGATGCAGGATGCTTGGGGCTGGTGTATGGGGATGATCTGGAGGGAAGATGTGGGGGGGGGAGGTGGGAGGGGGGTTCATGTTTGGGAGTTCGTGTAAAAAAATAAATAAATACAAAAAATAAATAAAATGGGGATGATCTGGAGGGAAGATGTGGGGGGGGGAGGTGGGAGGGGGATTCATGTTTGGGAGTTCGTGTAAAAAAATAAATAAATACAAAAAAAAATAAAATAAAAAGAATAAAAAAACAAAAAAAAATAAAAAAAAGATTGTTTTCTACCTCAATATGTGACATTGAGATGACCACTAAATTTAATGTATTTCAGTGTTCCTTTCCACAGTCATGTGCAAAGCGGTATCTGATTCTGTCCTAATCATATATATGTGAAAGAAAAGTAAAAGCTGCTCCGCAAATTTGCTGGACATCCCAAATGGAAAGTGATTTCTACACAGTTAGAGCTTTCTGAGAAAATTTTATGAAGACGTGGGCTAAAAGGACCTAAACTATGAATCATGAGCACTCCAGAGAGACGTACCTCCCAGGAGGTACATGTTTATATCTCAGGAGGAAGAAGACTTGGGAGCAAAAGGGCATCCCTTGCTTTGTTAAGCTAGAGACACTAGTCTTCCTTTCCTCCGTGAGAAACTTGCTTAACATTCCCAAGAATGAAGAATCAATATCGTCTCCATTATGTCTCCAAGGTGATGGGAGAGCAAGGTCAGCCACCTCTCTTTCCTGTATAAATGCTGGGCTCATTTTGGAGCTCCTCACATACACGGCCCCCACCCCATGGAGGGGACTACATCTGCTTCTCATATCACCACTCCAGGGGTAAGAATTTGGGCAAACGGAAGTTGAGACACTTATTCATTTGCTCCAAGTAAATAGTAACCTAGTCTGTTCCAGACATTTAACATTGACATTCAGGATAATGCTAATAAAGATAAATATTAAGCATAGAGCAGAAGAAAATAGCACATCCGTTTTAGAGAAAGTGACATTAAAATACATTCAATTTAATGGTCATTTGAATGTCACACATTGAAGTAGAAAACAATCTTTTTTAAAAGATAACAGATTGATTTGATTTTTTTTTCCCACAAGGCTCAAGCACAGAGAATTTTTTAAAGGGACTAGAAATAAATTATAGATTAGAACCTGTATGTATGAAAAAGTGAAAGGGTTAGTCTCTGTTGTGTCTGACCCTTTCATGGACTGCAATCTGCCAGGATCCTCTGTCCATGGGATCTTCCAGGCAAGTATACTGGAGTGGGTTACCATTTCCTTCTCCAGGGGCTCTTCCCAACCCACATTTCTAAGTTGGGTCTCCTGCATAGGCAGGCAGATTCTTTACCATCTGAGCCACCAGGGAAGCCCCCATATATATGTATGTGTGTGTGTGTGTGTGTGTGTGTGTGTATGTGTGTATATATAATATATATGTATATCTGTTCCAGGTTCTTGGCATGGAGCCTCTAAAACACTTGCAACTTCCTAAGTGATTAGAGTATCTCTTATTCTAATATTTGGTCTTTCTCCTCTTTCCCAATGCAGGGCTCCCATAACCTCATATATTCCTAACTGATCAGAGCATTAGGAGCTTTTTTTATTCTAATGAGGTAATCCTGGTGGGCTCCTGGATGAGGCTATTCAGCAGAAGGAACAAGCCAGGATTAGAAGCTTGACATTTGCAGCTCCACCCTTCAGCCCTCAGAGAGAGGAGAGGAGCTGGAAATGAAGTTCAGAGTTGATGACTGCAATGTGAGGAAGCATCCATAAAACATGAATTGTGGGTTTGGAGAGCACCTAGGTAGGAAAACACATCCAGACCAGGACAGTGACACACCCCTGCTTTACAGGGACAGCACTCCTGCCGTGATACTCCAGGACCTCCCAGATGAAGGATACTTATGAACAGCAAGACAGGTACTGGATCTCTTCACCTGGCTGTTCATCTGTATCCTTTAATAAACTGGCAAGCAAGAGTACGTTTCCTTGAGTTCTATGAGCTGTTCTAGTGAAACAGTCAAACCCAAAGAAAGGGTCTGAAGCACTGATTGCAGCCAAATTGTAGAGTTGTGGGTAACCTGGCAACAGAAGCAGGATGGGAGCAGTCTCATGGGACTGAGCCCCGAATCTGTGGAATCTGACACTATCTCTTGATAGATAGCGTCAGAACTGAGCTAACTTGTGGAACACTCAGACGGTGTCACAGAGAATTGCTTTGGTGTGGTGGGGCGTGGGGAGATGGATCCACACACTAGTGGTGACCAGAAGCATCAGAAGTCAAGTGTCCTGTGTGATGAGCAAAGGACACACATGACAGAGTCTCAGGAGGAAACAGTTGGGTTTCTTCCTACACAGGAAGAGAACTATAGATTTCCCTTTACCATATTTTGAAAATAGAACAAATTACATATCCTTATGCAGCTTGTAACAATGCTCCAACTCTTCCACCTGCTGTTTTATTTGAACAGAATTTCTTACTGAAACTTGACTTAAAGTTTCAAATGGGGCAGAAAAATTACTGTGGAGAGACTTTGTACACTGCACTTTCTTTCTGAAAGCAAGGATTTATTTTAAGAAAAAGTAAATTGTATTTAGCTCACCATAATTCTACTTCATTCTACTGACTGAAAGAAAAATGAAGTGGCAAAGGAAACACTTTGCATTTCTTATTTCATTTCAATAATGTGGTATGTGCTTGTAAAATACTATGGTCAAATTATTACTTATGAAGAAAGGACTAAGTTGACAAAACTTAAATAAGATGGTTGTGGCATTGTTCTGAAAAATCTACAGTTTCTCACTTTGTGATAAAAATCTAAGATACATCTTGGATCGAGATGCAGGTAGCTACATACAACCAAATTCTTGCGTTGCCTTGGCATATGGCTCCTTCAGGATTCTTACAGGAAACCTGAGCAGATGATGGTTGTGTTCTGTGCTCCATGAATTCTGAGCTACTCTATACAACTCTTATACTGCCAGAACTTAACCAGAGAACTATGAAATGACTCGAAATGAAAGATTCTGCAAAACTGCAGATTCCATATACTGGATACTCATTTCCATTACAGACTTGAGTATAAACAGAACAGTGTTTGCAGCTTCTGTAGTATAGTGATTTCCCCCAAAACTAATCTTGAGGAAAGTCAAAATTTTATCCGAAATAGAGTAGAACAAAGAACTATTTTTATATGGGATTCAGGGTATAACTCTCCTAATAAGTTAATCAGGAATATTTTAAAAACTCTTAAATAATGCATACTTTGTGTATGTGTGTGTGTCTGTGTGTGTAGAGGATGAAAAATAAAAAAAGAAAGCAACCATGTGGCTGACTATTGAAGAAACTGTGCCCATAGTTTCACTTTGCAGGATTAACTCTAAATTTATCTGAGAAGCTGGTCTATTTCTGCCAGAAGTACTCTCAAGGTGATCAGACAAGTAATATCTATCCATCTATGACAAATAATGAAGGAGACTCCTTGCATATGTGCTAAGTCGCTTCAGTTGTGTCTGACTCTTTGTGACCCCATGTAACCCTCTATGTTCCTCTGTGCATGGGATTCTCCAAGTAAGAATACTGGAGGGATTTCCTCTGCCCTTCTCCAGGGGATCTTTCCAACCCAGGAATCAAACCTGTGTCTCTTACGTATATCTCCTGCATTGACAAATAGATTCTTTACCACGAGTGATACCTGGGAAGCCCTTACTGCTAGGCAGTATATTCCAATGATGCATATTTTTTCCTTGAACAAATGTAACCACTTAGTATCTTTGTGATAGTTCAAATAGAAAGGATAAATCATAGATGAACTGATCTTGAAAATGTATTCACTGTTCACTGATATTCTACTATAACTAACTTGGTTCTGCGGGTAAGGCTATCACACTTTGGCCTATGAAGCTCCTGGAATAAGAAAGCCTGTTAATAGATGTGGTTCAGGTACTATGTTACATTATTAACTTATATTAATAGAGCCTCTAAGAGAGAAATGTGTGGTTTTGGCTTTGAAGTGTATCATCTCTGCCAAGAGCTCATTAAATATAAAATGTATTGTGTAAATGAGAAAATAGGAAAAAAGAAAAACTTAAGGAGGCATGAATGCAAATCCCTGATCCAGTCCCTGAGAGGCAAGCCAGCACTCTGTTGAGTGCGATTTGCTAGATTGAGTTCTGAGATGCTCTGCCTTCACCTCCAGGCTATGACTGACACTGATGTATTTCCAGGGCAGGAGGGAGGTCACGCAACTGAAAGCCTCTGCTCTCCATGGAGTCTTTAGACCACGGTGCCAGGCAGGCTGGGTGTCTGGGCTGACAGCTCTCCCTAGATTCACTGCCAAAGCTCCACGGATTAATTATCATGAAGTTCTGGCCTTAGCATCCAGGGATCAAGTGGGATATTTTAAGATATGGTAGTTTCATTTTCAGTATTTTGTTGAATGGATCTTAGATTTTAATATAAGGTCTACATTAGAACTAAGACAAAAATATTAGAACTATAGCCATATTCTGTTAGCATAAACCAGGAAAAGATGAATTTTATTTAATCTTCAAGATGTACTCATATGTCTGTTCTTGACTAATTAACTCAAAAGTGATGAGGGTCTAATGTAGTAACATCAACATTATATCTTTTCTACAAATCTGTCATATAAAAGTACTTAGCCCAAGTAAGTACAGAAATATAGATAAGAAAGGGCACTGCAAAATTTATTTCAAAATAGATACATATACAGACAATTATATCTACAATGTATTGTTAAGTGAAAAATAAAAATGAAAAATATCTATTGTGTGACACTATTTTTTGTAAAATTAAATATTTAAACATTTACTAATACACAGAGGCTTTCAGTATGTATATAAAATTGTTAACAGTGGATATAACATCTCTAGGGAAATGATATATGCCTTAATTTGTACTAAATTTTAATTACTATTATGAGGATAAATATAAAATTTTATTTAACAGTATTGCTCAAGTTCTAATTGTTAAATTGGGTGCCTATATGAGCATATAATGGACTTCCCTGGTGGCTCAATGGTAAAGAATCCACCTGCAATGCAGTAGATGTGGGTTCAATCCCTGGGTTGGGAAGATCCCCTGGAGGAGAGCATGGCAACCCACTCCAGTATTTTCACCTGGAGCATCCCAAGGACAGAGGAGCCTGGCAGGCTACAGTCCATAGGGTCCCAGAATCGGACATAACTGAAGTTACTGAGCATGCATGCATGTACATGAACATACAATACTTATTTTATTGCATGTATTATGCACAATGTATGGATATGAGAGTTGGATCATAAAGGAAGCTGAGTGCCAAAGAACTGATGCTTTCGAACTGCAGTGTTGGAGAAGACTCTTGAAAGTCCCTTGGACAGCAGTGAGGTCAAAGTAGTCAATCCTAAAGGAAATCAACCCTGAATACTCACTGGAAGGATTGATGCTGAAACTCCAATACTTTGGCTACCTGATGCGAAGAGCTGACTCATTGGAAGAGACCCTGCTGCTGGGAAAGACTAAGGGCAGGAGGAGAAGGGGGCAACAGAGAATGAGATGGTTGGATGACATCACCGACTCAATGGACACAAGTCTGAGCAAGCTCTGGGAGATAGTGAAGGACGGAAGCCTGACATGCTGTAATCCATGGGGGTCATAAAAAGTCAGACACGGCTTAGCAACTGAACAACAAGGCTCTAGGTAATAACTAATCTAAAGAAAATTAAGTCCAAATTCATCTAGGATTCTGGGTAGCATTATATAGGCTCAAAAAAACGTTGAATTTTGATTCAGTCAATTTTAACACTAGAATATCATTAACTACTTATTTGACTGAGTGACTCACATGCTGTAAAAGTCTCAATTTCTCAAATAATTGTGCTATAGTAGAAAAATACAAAGGTTTCTTCATTCTAGAATCAGCAACTCCAAATGTTCAACCAAATATCTTGCAATGACAGTAACAAATACAAACAATGAAAATAATCCTGGGTAAGTCTTGTTTCTTTTTCCATTGCTAGCCTATTAACAGAAATTTTAAAAACGCACTGCAGAAGGAAATGGCAACCCACTCCAGTACTCTTGCCTGGAGAATTTCGTTGACAGAGGAGCCAGGCAGGCTACAGTCAATGGGCTTGTAAACAGTCAGACACAACTGTGTGACTGTCACTTTCACTTCCAAAATGCACACACTAGAATTTCTGAATATACTTTAAAAAAATGAAATACCCTTTTCAGTTTTCTCTATAGAAAAACCTGAGAACTTAGGTAGTGCAAAAAAAGCAAATCCTTTTGGTCATATTTATGGATTTGGGGAATTTTTCTTTTTCTTTTTAGTAAATGAGGAAATAAAAGTGTGGGATGTGGAAAACATGTTATGTGGGATCTTCCTTGTGTGAGATTATCTTCCATTTAATAAATCAAATATATATTTTGATAAAACACTGCTGACTCTTTTTAAACATAGAAAAGAAAAATTTCCATTTCTAATGCCTGATTTGACAAGACTGTCGCTTAATTTAGTAATTCTGTACATTTACTTGCCTCACAAAGCTAAATCAATATTGAGCTTTTCATTAATTTTGTTTTCTGCTTAGTTTTATCCTCTCACCCAGTGATCTGCAGTGTGCAACATACTTTTATGACTCCTTTGCTTTTTGTGCTAGACTCTACTAGGTATCAAGGATGGCCCAAAGCCCACTGGACCAAAAATGTCTGATAAAGCTATAGATCGATGCAAAATTCAAAGACTATAGTCTATACAGCTTCACATATAATTAACCCCAACACTTATTCTCTCCATGCTTTGCTTCATGGAGCAGCATTATGCCCTCAATGAACAAAATACATTACCCCCAGAGTAGGTCCTGAACTGCTCTTCTTTTAGGAGAGCTTCTAAAAGAGGCCTTGAAGACTTAGCCAGAACAAAAATTAGAAAGTTTACCTGACACAATGAGATCATTTCCCAGAGAGATTTCCAGGAGACAGCAAGGAGAGTCTACGGTATTGACTTCAGTATGTACGTCTGGGGTTGTGTTTTTATTACAGACATCATGGAATAGTTTCTGTGGATGCTCAGCCACTCACTCATGTCTGGCTATCTGTGGTCCCATGGACTGTAGCCCTCAGGCTCCTCTGCCCATGGGATTTCCCAGGCAAGAGTACTGGAGTGGGGTGCCATTTCCTACTGCAGGGGATTTTCCCAATGCAGAGCTCAAACCCATATCTCTTATACCTCTTGCATTGGCAGGCAGGGTCTTTACCACTAGCACCCCCTGGGAAGCCCTATGATATAGTTTAGTGACAGACAATTGCTTATCAGCTTTCATAATATATTCTTTATTTTTACTAGTAAGATCTGAATTGTGTGTGTGTATTTTTCCTTCCTCTACCTAGTACAACCTAGCATTAGAGAATATACAAAGCAAGGCATAAAGTTCAAAAGCTAGGTCTTTTGAGTAAAAAAAAAAAATTTTTTTTTCTATTTCTTTGGCATCACTAGTAAACTAAATAAAAACATTAGGCTATTTTCAAGTAAATGAATACAAGACACAAGCATGGAATGTAACGTACTATTGTTGTGAATACATTTCAAACAGAAGACAAAAATGGAATAAAATGGAAATAGTTCAATTCATTTACACTTAGTCCTCTGAGACAAAAATGGACCCATTTGCAGCAACACAAGTCAGCTTATGGGAAAATACACGCAGATGCCAAATGAGAGCATTAACCCCCCTTGGCATAGTTAATGCAGACATGCCCTTAGGGATCCTTATAAGACCCATCTGTTCAGTCAAGCATTTGCTTAATTGTGTCAAATGCCTGGCAAACGCAGTGTCAGTTAATAGATAATAGATATGTAAATGATGTTTGCATTCTTGTACCTATGCCCAGGGGCTTTACAATAAACGTACCACATTTTAAAAAATAATTTTGTTGAGGAAAACATGAGAGTCTGACGGGCGGCAGCAATTCTACCTACGACAGTCCTAACTGTTGTAGCACTGAATAGCTTACAAAATAGTAATACTGTCATTCAGGACTTTTAGTCGGGCTTTCCTAGCGTTTCAGCAGTAAAGAACTTGCCTACAAAGCAGGAGGCGGGGCAAGACCTATGGGTTTGATCCCTGGGTTGGGAAGATCCTCTGGAGAAGGAAATGGCCACCTATTCCAGTATTTTTGCCTGGGAAATCCCGTGGACAGAAGAGCCTGGCATGTTATATAGTCCATGGGGTTGCAAAAGAGTGGGAAACAACTTAGTGACTAACACACACACACACACACACACACACACACACACACTACTACTACTAGGGATCTCCATTTTCCAACAACATTGATCACCGTACTTGTTATTTACCTATTTTGATGAAGAGAGACAGCAAACGAACAGTCCCTCGTTTCACACGTTCCTGAGCATGTGCTCAGTAACACGATTCGGTAAGAATGGTTTGGCCTCTGGTGTCCACTCCAAGGTCTCCCAAAAGACCCCAACAGCGATGGGACCTGCCTCGTCCCTTTCTTATGAAACTGGAGGAGAATTAATTTGGCCCCATAGGGTTGTGCAGAATTTGAAATACAGAGACACTAAACAAGTCATGCTGCTGCTGCTAAGTCGCTTCAGTCGTGTCCGAGTCTGTGCGACCCCATAGAAGGCAGCCCACCAGGCTCCCTCGTCCCTGGGATTCTCCAGGCAAGAACACTGGAGTGGGTTGGCATTGCCTTCTCCAATGCATGAAAGTGAAAAGTGAAAGTGAAGTCGTTCAGTTGTGTCCGGCTCTTTGCATCCCCATGGACCAGGCTCCTCCGCCCATGAGATCTTCCAGGCAAGAGTACTGGAGTGGGTTGCCATTGCCTTCTCCAAAATAAGTCATAGATCTTCAATAAACACCTCTTCCTTTCTCAGCTTCACACACGCCATCACTTTGCAAGATTTCAGATTAGATGTTCAGAGGAATTAGACTACTTCTTGTTTTAAGCTGCTGATGACACTGCTGACAAGTGTCGAGAATTATGTTCCTAATATCCCCTTTCCCCTCTGTGATGCAAAACTCTTATCAATGACACTTTTGACAGCTCTGAGGGAAATGGCTGCCAACACGTTTTAGCAAAAGTTAGATTGACAGTTCAGAAACAGAATCATACTCTAGGTTTTATGACAGGAAATCCTTACAGCATCTTTTGCACCTTTAAAAGATTTCCTAAGAAGCTCTCTCTCTCATACCTCAGACACAGAGAATCGTGAGTTCACTTACAGCATAAAACGATTAAGTGGGCCCTGACTTTCTCCAGGCACGGTGCATGAAATAATGAATCAATTTTGCTACTGACAGCCCAACTACTAGAAACAATCTTCTGCCACATTTTATTTTGTTATAGTTGACTATATTACTTCTCTTCTTTTAGAGGTAGAAGACATGTGTTGTTTGCTTTACTGTTGTTCAATCGCTAAGTCGTGTCTGACTCTTTGCAACCCCATGAACTGAAGCACGCCAGGCTTCCCTGCCCTTCACTACCTCCCGGACTTTGCTCAAACTCACGTCCGCTGAGTCAGTGACACTGTCAAACCGTCACATCCTGTCTCCTCCCTTCTCCTTTTGCCCTCAGTCTTTCCCAGCATCAGGTTCTTTTCCAATCAGTCAGCTCATTGCATCAGGTGGCCAAATGGAGCTTCAGCATCAGCCCTTCCAATGAATATTCAGGGTTGATTTCCTTTAGGATTGACTGGTTTGATCCCCTTGCTGTCCAAGGGAGTCTCAAGAGTCTTCCAGCACCACAGTTCCAAAGTGTCAATTAGAAAGCGTTGTTTGCTNTGGAGCTTCAGCATCAGCCCTTCCAATGAATATTCAGGGTTGATTTCCTTTAGGATTGACTGGTTTGATCCCCTTGCTGTCCAAGGGAGTCTCAAGAGTCTTCCAGCACCACAGTTCCAAAGTGTCAATTAGAAAGCGTTGTTTGCTTAGGAAGAACAAATTTTCAAATAAACCAATGTACCACTGAGCAAAAAGGAAGACTGGTTTTGTCCCTTTTGAAGTTCAAATGTATTAGGTCACCTGTGCCATGCTGACATAGTGCAGCCTATGTTAAGCAACAGAAGTAGATACTAAGAGCTTGTAAGCAGGGACTCATCACTTAGAGAAATCCAGATGGGCTTAATGCTGGTTAGAGAGGATAGGTCCATGGAGCAGCTTCCTGCTGAGTCTAGACATTTCTGTAGCCTTAAGACACCTATAACTCCAAATCTACCTCATAAACAGTAGTTGTGTTTGCGAGGGTAAACAAGTCTGATATTCAGATTTTAAGAAGCATGGCTCAGTGAAAAGAACACACCCTAAGTTAGACAACAGAGTGGGGACCACTCAGATTTCCCTTCTGGACCTTGAGAAACACTGCTAAACCGCAGATGTCATCATCACAGCCTGGTTAGGGCCGACAGGGAACAGCCTGCCTGTCTGTCTTCAATAGAAACCGTGGGTTTCGGTGCCTTGGCAGAGAGAGCAGAGAGACTGGCAGTGCTGAGCAGGAAGCGTTTCCAAGACGACCTGCCAATTGTGTGTGGCTCCAAGTCTCAAAAGGCTGGCATCCTGCAGGCGCCAAGCACAGGGCAAGGAGACCTTGATTCTGGGTAGGGGTGAGAGACCCAGTGTGAGACAGGAGACCCCATGTTTGGTTCTCTCACAGCAGTGAGAATGATGGCACTGGTAGCTAAAGCTGGAAAATCTGAATGTACTGTTAAGAGCCAAAACATGTGTCTGTGAGTGCTTGCTGCTTATTCGTGCCTGACTCTGCAACACCATGGACTGCAGCCTGCCAGGCTTCTCTGCCCATGGAATTTTTTAGGCAATAATGCTGGAGCAGATTGCCATTTCCTACTCCAGGGGATCTTCCTGACCCAGGGATCAAACCCAGGTCTCCTGCATTGCAGATTCTTTACCACAAGTGCCAACTAGCATGCTTCTATATCTCTAGCATCAGGTAGTGATTATCTCCTTCTTTCAAGAGGGGTTCATGCTACGATGATGAAAAAAAAAATGATGATTGTGAGTCTCCTTTTCTCAAGATTATTGAACACACACACACCTTTTTTTATATATATTTAGAAAAAGGATAAACTGGCAAAATGAAGATAAACAATAATACCCCAAAGCAAAAGAAAGTTTAGCTAAATCCTTTCTATCTATATTTTATTCTACATGGAATACTACCATATCTTCTTATGTAATTCTAAACTGTTCCTAGTTGAATTTCTTCAACTGTCAGTTTTAAAAGAAGAATACAAAATGCTTTGGCGTTGCATATTTTTGCTGTGGTAGGCTGATCATGTGAACAGCTGGTAAAGAATCCACCTGCAATGAGGGAGACCTAGGTTTGACCCCTCGGTTGGGAAAATCCCCTGGGGGAGGGCATAGCAACCCACTCCGGTATTCTTGCCTGGAGAATCCCCATAGACAGAGGAGCCTGGTGGGCTACAGTCCATGGGGTCCCACATAGGTGGACACGGCTGAGGATACCAAGCAGCAGCAGCAGCAGCTGATCATCTAAGTTGTTCTTTGGCATTTTATAAACAAACAAATGAAGAGCCAACTCATTGAAAAACACTCTGATGCTGGGAAAGACTGACAGCAAAAGGAGAAGGGGGCGGCAGAGGATGGGATGGTTAGATAGCTCATCACCAACTCAGAGGACATGAATTTGAGCAAACTTTGGGAGATAGTGGAGGACAGAGGAGCTTGGTGCGCTGCAGCCCATGGGGTCACAAAGCGTTGGACATGACTTAGAGACTGAACGACAAATAAACAAACAAAAAGGATAGTTGACTCAGCATTAAATCATATCCCTGGTTACAAATAATTGTGAAGAGTAGCTTGCAAGAGTTCCCTGTGACTACATAACACATCACAGGACAGGAACTGCTGGAAATCGGAGTAGCTCTTCTGTTGGCATCGCTTGGGATTAACCCTGTCACCTAGGATTGCATCTAACAGTTTAACTGGTGCTGGGAGGTTCAAGATGACCTCACACATTTGGGATGCAGATGAGGTTGTTTGACAATAATCCTTATTTTTGTAATGCGCTTGTTCTAGCTGACAGTGTATACTTGAAACCACCTTACATCTTTTGTAAGTATTAGCAAGAGGTCTTTGAAATGCACCTTTGTTTCATGTGTAGCCCTAGGTCTCATATTACTTTGATGATGGTTTACTGGCTGGGGAGATGAGGAGTGTTCATGTTTGGGAGTTCGTGTAAAAAAATAAATAAATACAAAAAAACAAAAAAAATTAAAAAAAAAAAAACTGCAGTAACAAAATAAACTGAACAGGTTACAAAAGAAAGCTTCTCTTTAAATTAATCAGGCTGATTTTTAAAATAACTATATGTGAAAGTTTATAATTAAAAACATAAATTCAAATACATGTTTAATCAGAATATTAAGGCATAACTAAGAGAGTGTTGATGGGCTGGAAAATACAGGCAGTACTATTGAAAGATACATCACTAAGAGATAAAACACAGCCCTCTTGAATTTGAGAGGTGGATATATTTCAAGGCTAGAGAGAAAAGACCTGTAATAAACTTATCAGAATTCCAAAGGAGATGACAGAAATTATGAGAAAGAGGCAATAAGAGAAGATATAATAGCTTAAGTATTTCTAAAAATTATTTTAAATGTCATTCTCCTATTTAATAAACCCATTGAAACCCAAGAATTCCACAACTAGGCATACAATATAACACAACAAGAACAAAAAGAACACAAAAATCCAATCATTCAAAGAAGAAAATCACTTGAAAAAGGTAATAATAAACAGATGATTTCCTTAAAAAATGAAACATGAATGGTCTGGACCTAACAGAACCAGTAGATATTAAGAAGAGGTGGCAAGAATACACAGAAGATCTCTACAAAAAAGATCATCATGACACAGATAATCATGATGGTGTGATCTCTCATCTAGAGCCAGACATCCTGGAATCTGAAGTCAAGTGGGCCTTAGAAAGCATCACTACGAACAAAGCTAGTGGAAGTGATAAAATTCCAGTTGAGCTGTATCAAATCCTGAAAGATGATGCTGTGAAAGTGCTGCACTCAATATGCCAGCAAATTTGGAAAACTCAGCAATGGCCACAGGACTGGAAAAGGTCAGTTTTCATTCCAATCCCAAAGAAAGGCAATGCCAAAGAATGCTCAAACTACTGTACAACTGCACTCATCTCGCATGCTAGTAAAGTAATGCTCAAAATTCTCCAAGCCAGGCTTCAGCAATACGTGAACCATGAACTTCCAGATGTTCAAGCTGGTTTTAGAACAGGCAGAAGAACCAGAGATCAAATTGCCAACGTCTGCTGGATCATGGAAAAAGCAAGAGAGTTCCAGAAAAACATCTATTTCTGCTTTATT
>SJYX01007508.1:298322-340354 GCA_006410675.1 Oreotragus oreotragus
CATCAGGTCTTTTCCAATGAGTCAACTCTTTGCATGAGGTGGCCAAAGTATTGGAGTTTCAGCTTCAGCATCAGTCCCTCCAATGAACACCCAGGACTGATCTCTTCTAGGATGGACTGGTTGGATCTAATTGCAGTCCAAGGGACTCTCAGGAGTCTTCTCCAACACCACAGTTCAAAAGCATCAATTCTTTGGCACTCAGCTTTCTTCACAGTTCAACTCTCACATCCATACATGACCACTGGAAAAACCATAGCCTTGAATAGATGGACTTTTGTTGGCAAAATAATATCTCTGCTTTTCAATATGCTATCTAGGTTGGTCATAACTTTCCTTCCAAGGAGTAAGCATCTTTAATTTTATGGCTGTGGTCACCATCTGCAGTGATTTTGGAGCCCAAAAAAATAAAGTCTGACACTGTTTCCCCATCTATCTGCCATGAAGTGGTGGGACCAGATGCCGTGATCTTCGTTTTCTGAATGTTGAGCTTTAAGCCAACTTTTTCACTCTCCTCTTTCACTTTCTTCAAGAGGCTTTTTAGTTCCTCTTCATTTTCTGCCATAAGGGTGGTGTCATCTGCATATCTGAGGTTATTGATATTTCTCCCGGAAATCTTGATTCTAGCTTGTGCTTCTTCCAGTCCAGGGTTCCTCATGACGTACTCTGCATATAAATTAAATAAGCTGGGTGACAATATACAGCCTCGTCGTACTCCTTTTCCTATTTGGAACCAGTCTGTTGTTCCATGTCCAGTTCTAACTGTTGCTTCCTGACCTACATATAGGTTTCTCAAGAGGCAGGTCAGGAGGTCTGGTATTCCCATCTCTTTCAGAATTTTCCACAGTTTATTGGGGTCCACACAGTCAAAGGCTTTGGCATAGTCAATAAAGCAGAGATAGATGTTTTTCTAGAACTCTCTTGCTTTTTCTATGATCCAGCGGATGTTGGCAATTTGATCTCTGCTTCCTCTGCCTTTTCTGAAGTCAGCTTGAACATCTGGAAGTTCATGGTTCACATATTGCTGAAGCCTGGCTTGGAGAATTTTGAGCATTACTTTACTAGCATGTGAGATGAGTGCAGTTGTTCAGTAGTTTGAGCATTCTTTGGCATTGCCTTTCTTTGGGATTGGAATGAAAACTGACCTTTTCCAGTCCTGTGGCCACTGCTGAGTTTTCCAAATTGCTGGCATGTTGAGTGCAGCACTTTCACGGCATCATCTTTCAGGATTTGAAACAGCTCAATTGGAATTCCATCACCTCCACTAGCTTTGCTCATAGTGATGCTTTCTAAGGCCCACTTGACTTCACATTCCAGGACGTCTGGCTCTAGGTGTGATCACACCATCACTATCATCTGGGTCATGAAAATCTTTTTTGTACAGTTTTTCTGTGTATTCTTGTCACCTCTTCTTAACATCTTCTGCTTCTGTTAGGTCCATAGCATTTCTGTCCTTTATTGAACCCATCTTTGCATAAAATCTTCCATTGGTATCTCTAATTTTCTTGAAGAGATCTCTAGTCTTTCCCATTGTGTTGTTTTCCTCTATTTCTTTGCATTGATCACTGAGGAAGGTATTCCTATATTACAGATGAGGAAACATCTGACAGAAAAAAATGTAATCAATTTCCCTGTAAACTGGTAAGTGGTGGTGTATGAATGTGTAACCTAAGGAGAAGAGGCATATAGCAACTATAAGAGGTCTTTTTTTTCACTGACAAGTTTAACACAAATTAGAAAAGATTACATGGTTCTCTGCAACCAAATATAGCAATGATATAGACCTAGAAATACACTGGTAAGCTCCAATTTTTTTCTTTAAAATGTGGAAGTGTTTTTCTCCTTCTCAACTTAGGGTAATATGTTCTAATTGTAATCCTGGGTCTCTAAATGTCAGTTTTTTTTCTGTTTTCCTTTCTCATTAATAAATTAATAGTAAGTAATAACAGCCTAAGAGATTTGGGGAGACATCTGATAGAAACATGAGAAGTAGCCCTTTGACAAAGTTTAGTAAAGTATTTGCACACACAGGTCCACAGAACCTAATTAGTAAAGCTCAGACTAAAATTATAGATTGCAACTACTCTATTTCTAAAGTTGCACATATAAAACTAGGCCCATGCTTTCCACTCTGGGGAAATCATTAAATCATGATTTAAATTCCACTTCAATTTTTTCATTTGTTTGCTGAGAGTAATAGCACGTGAATATTATTTCTAAGCAGCATGTGACAAGCTGATCATGCAGAAAGAAAATAAAATTACATTAATAAGCTTAAGCTAATGCAAGTGATAGAAACATGAATAATTTAATCTGTAGTACCTTTCTATACATTCTTAAAGAATTTGGACGCAAAATGTTTGAAAGTTCCACAGTCACTTTCCTCCAAATTCTTGTCCTTTTCATGGTGCCTGGAGGGACTATGTTCTGTTGATCAAAGAATATATAATACATGATTCCCATCAGAATTCTAGTTTAATGTGTATTAGGGATAAATCATAGACCCAGAAGCAATATTAGCTGTATGTTCCCTCATATTCCTTCATTATCTATCACTTTCTGAATTCACACAGAGAAATTTAGCAGGGCTTGTCAGACATCAGATTCCTGAGGAGCAATTCTGATCCTTAAGTTATGGAGATGACTAAGTTTTACAGTGAGGGAAATACCAACCTCCGTCACAGTAATAGGAGTGATGGGATCCAACAGCAGCATGTTTTGAGAAATAACAACCCTCTGCCATATTCCTCTATTTCACCATTTATCAGCTCTGAGGACATAAGTCTTTCTGCCTTGGGTCAGGTTCTGTAGAAGCAGACCTGAGACAAGGATTCTTGAGCAAATGATTGATGGAAAAAGTGATCTCAGCTGAATGTAGTGAAGGAGCATGTGTGCTGTGCTGAGTCAATAAGTCATGTCTGACTCTGTGACCCCATGGACTGTAGCCCACCAGGCTCCTCTGTCCATCAGATTTTCCAGGCAAGAATACTGGGATGGGTTGCCATGTCCTCCTCCAGGAGATCTTCCTGACCCAGGAATCAAACCCGCATCTCTTATGTCTCCTGCATTGGCAGGCGAATTCTTTACCACTAGCACCACCTGGGAAGCCCTTTATTTCCTTTAGTCAAGGACAATTCTCAGAAAGACAGAGATGTGAACTGTTCAAAACCAACACTTCTCAGAGGCATCCCCCTTCTATTCTAATACAATTTAGACATAGTTTTGGAGTCTCCGTATCTCCACCCTTCAGATTGTTTGCATTTTTTCTAATATTCTCAATCTTGTGTACTGAGTGGTTAATCTAATTAAGTAGCAAATTTTTCAAAAATAAATGTGCCAAACCCACTTGGTAGTTCTGTTGACTCATTTGGTCTGCATGGGGGTTGTTTCCTTTATATATAGATGGGAATGGTGGAGGTCACATGGGTCATGGGATGTAGTGTCCTCTTCTCATGATTCCCATTTTACTGACCTATGCAGCAAGTGGAAACAGAAGCCCACCTCAGACCTCACGCATACCACACCATCCAAAGGTCAGCTTTTCCCACTCCTGGCATAGATTTTGACTTTCAGTCACTTGGGTTGTTTCTAGCCCTCCAAATTGGAGGCCAAGATAAATCTTCTGGTCATAGTGCTGATTTCAATAACACAAAGACAATGACCAGAGAGGATACATTTTCTCTGCTGGAAAGCCTTTACTACAGACAATCAATGAACTCACCCCCCCAAAACAGTGGATCTGTCTCTCATTGTCCACTTCAATTCAATAGGACCAGATGCGGATTCTGAGACAGCAGCCTGGCCCTTGAGTGTGGGATTTTAGCTGTGTGATTGTAGAAGAGCTGGCTCCTCCTCGAGCTTGGTCAGCAGGCTGAAGTTCAAGCCTGGAGACTCAGCAGTCCAGTGTAACAGAAACTTGCTCTCGGACTTGGTTATACAACCTCAGCATTTACAATGAGGGAGGCACTAGCTTGAATGCAAAACATAGGTTGCAGCTCTTTTAACTACCATTTACAGCATTTCACTATAGCCAATTTCCATAGAATCTTAGAGAAAGCTGAATCATAGAGTCTTATAGAAGCTCCAATACTTTGGCCACCTGATACAAGGAGCCAGCTCATTAGAAACGACCTTGATGCTGGGAAAGATGGAAGGCAGGAGAAGGGGACAACAGAGGATGAGATAGTCAGATTGCATCATCGACTCAAAGGACATGAGTTTGAGCAAGCTCGGGGAGATAGTGAAGGAAAGGGACGCCTGATATACTGCAGTCCAAGGAGTCACAACTTAGCAACTGAATCGGACACGACTTAGCAACTGGATAACAACCAAGAGGAGGAAGAAATCAATCTACAATAAATTAAAGTCTTACTTTCATTTTCATACAGTCATAGCAGAATTCTTTACAGTGTGATCTCTCTGCCTAGCAGGGAGAAACTCAGAATCAGGAGATAGAGCTGGAAGGACGTCAGCAATCATCTGGTCCAATATCCACATGGCAGAGTTACGGTGGAATTTTCAGTGCAGATAAATATACCAATTCCATCAAATTCCATGTGTCAGTTCAGGTCCTCTGAGAAAATGCCAAGATGTGATTAAACTTCCAAGAGCTTTTATGGAGAAATGGCTGTCAAGGATAAAAGGAAACATGCAGGAGTAGGCAGGGCAAACATTCAAACTATGATGTGGATCTGGCACATATGAAAAGGGAGAAATAAAGAAGAAGAGCATATGAGTTTTATGCACTTATAAGGAATTTTCAGCCAGAGTCCTGGGATGTCCTCAAGGTGACCTCTTTTTCAATCTTTAAATTTTTTTGGAATATAGTTGCTTTACAACACTGTGTGAGTTTCTGCTGTACAGCAATGTGAATCACCTACATGTATACATATATTCCCTCTTTTTTAGGATTTTCTTCCCATTAACATCATCTCAGAGCACTGAGTAAAGTTTCCTGTGCTATAAAATAGGTTCTCACTAGTTATCTGTTTTATGCATATTAGTGTATATATGTCAATTCCAATGTCCCAATTCATCCCACCCTCCTTCCCCAACTTAGGGTCCATATGTTTATTCTGTACATGTGTCTCTATGTCTGCTTTGCAAAGAGATTCATCTGTACCATTTACAATAGCCAGGACATGGAAGCAACCTAAATGCCCATCAACAGATAAATTGATAAAGAAGATGTGGTATGTATATATATATATATATAATGGAATATTACTCAGCCATACAAGTAAATGAAAATGTGCCATTTGCAGAGACAAAAATGATTTTGAACAACAAAGCTTCTGAATTCCAGAGTCCACTTACATGAGGATTTTCTTCAGTGAATCTATAGTCAACCCTCCATACCCCCTGGTTCTTCATCCCAGGGTTCAATGAACCGTGAAGAGTAAACTTAATATATAATCCAATATTGTTTGAATTTGCAGCTACAGAACAATGAGTATGACTCATGAGGCTGTAGGCTGACCATGGAACTTGAGCATCCCCAGATTCTGGTACCTTTCGCAGGTCCTGGAACCAATCCCTACCCCCATATGGAAAAACAACAACTGTCATTATAAGCACCTTTAGCAAATAAAAATACAAATGCACAACAGCAAACAGTTTTTAGAATGCAATTACCCAGGTGATGCATGCGTGCTGCTGCTGCTTAGCCACCTCAGTCGTGTCCAACTCTATGTGACACTGTGGACTGTAGCCCACCAGGCTCCTCTGTCCATGGGATTCTACAGGTAAGAACCTCCTCCAGGGGGGTCTTCCCAATCCAGGGATCAAACCTGGGTCTCCTGCATTGCAGGCAGGTTTTTTACTGCTGGGTCACCAGGGAAGCCCACTGAGTGCATATCTGTACTAAAAACTTACTAATTGTTGATTTGAAATTCAAATTTAATTGGATGTCTTGCATTTTATTTGGCAACCTTGCTTACTGGAATTCCTTGCAGGCAGGAATAGAATGGTGCTAGGAAATGGCACCCCATTCCAGTACTCTTGGTTGGAAAATCCCATGGACGGAGGAGCCTGGTGGGCTACAGTCCATGGGGTCGCTAAGAGTCACACTTTGACTTTTCACTTTCATGCACTGGAGAAGGAAATGGCAACCCACTCCAGTGTTCTTGCCTGGAGATCCTTGCAGGCAGGAATAGAATGGTGCTAGGAAATGGCACCCCATTCCAGTACTCTTGGTTGGAAAATCCCATGGACGGAGGAGCCTGGTGGGCTACAGTCCATGGGGTCGCTAAGAGTCACACTTTGACTTTTCACTTTCATGCACTGGAGAAGGAAATGGCAACCCACTCCAGTGTTCTTGCCTGGAGAATCCCAGGGACGGCAGAGCCTGGTGGGCTGCCATCTTTGGGGTCACACAGAGTAGGACACGACTGAAGCGACTTAGTAGCAGTAGTAGTACCCCACTGTGCTTAGTCATGGTATGGGAAAAACGAGAGGAAGTAGGGCCTTGATACAAACATTGTAACTGAATGAAAGAAGTAGCAGCTGTGACTGTCAGTCAACTTCACTCCTCACAGTAGATTATCCTGAAGGAGATATGAGCAGGGTAATTACATTGGCTGCCCCAGACTTGCTACACAAACTAGAAGCACTTAATATGCATGTCTTACAGACAGGAAACACCTTTTGGGCTGATGTCTGACTCTCCTTTGAAGCACCTAGAAAGCAGGAGACAAATCGGCTAGCTATTAAAATGGAGGAGTCAAAAAGGAACTGACTGCTCTGGATGTTCTTCATTTCCTCAGTCTGTCCTGGCAAAGAATGTGCATGCATTTTCCAAGGTAAGGATGGGCCAGAAAGGGATGATATCAATGTGAGATGATTTATGTTGTTAGTCAAAGATGACTGCTAGGAAAGACCTAAGATAAGAGACTAGCAACATCATCAGTGAACCCAGGTTGAAGAAGGTATTAACAACAACCCAGAGATGCATCACTGGAATTGAGAATGCATAGGTAAGAAGTCTCAGTGAGGAGGGTATCTTCAAATACAAATTAAAACTCTGTAAGCCACATTCTGCTGTGGCAACAAGTAACACCCAAACCACAACAACTTCTCATCACAAAGCACATTTCTCATTCTTGTTACATGATGTCTGTAATTTCACTGCAGCTTAACTTCCGTGAGAGCTCAGAAGTTCTTCTATCTGTGTTTATTCTTCCTGAATATGGAGGAATATGGAGGGCCTCGGGGAAGGCAATGGCACCCCACCCCAGTACTCTTGCCTGGAAAATCCAATGGACGGAGTAGCCTGGTGGGCTGCAGTCCATGGGGTCGCTAACAATCGGACAGACTGAGCGACTTCACTTTCACTTTTCTCTTTCATGCATTGGAGAAGGAAATGGCAACCCACTCCAATATTCTTGCCTGGAGAATCCCAGGGATGGGGGAGCCTGGTGGGCTGCCGTCTAAGGGGTCACACAGAGTCGGACACGACTGAAGTGACCTAGCAGCAGCAGCATGGAGGGCCTGCTGTTCTCGTGGCAGACAACAGAATCTCAAGAAGAGGAGCTGAACACACATGCTCAGCACAGACATGTTGACACTGGCACACCTGCCCATTTGCACGGACATAGAAAAGTGTATGCCAAGACCACAGCCACCAGGATGAAGTGCCGATACGGAAGGAGGATGAAGTCACATGGCAAAGGGCACAGGAGAATAATCCTGCGGAGATTGGCTGGACCTAGGACCCTTTGCTGCAGCGCTAGCATCTGGACAAACATCTCCTTGAACAACAAAATACAAAATAATAAGGAACTAAAAATGACTGCATGCATGAACAGGTGGGGCAAATTATGGACAGAAGATCCAGAAAGGCCAAACAAGTCCAGTTGCCATTTCTGAGGAGCTGGGAGCTCAAGCAGGGCACTGTGCACACCCCTGCACTCAACACCACCAGAGTGGTGTGCAAACCACCTAAGTCACCCCTCCGGCCCAACCGCTGGACATGCCCCTACCTTCACCCCATGTAAGGAACCATTTACCCTCTTCAGAGACTGAGCAAGGGAACCTACTGCTTGTTCCCATTCCTTCATCATGCTGCAGAGGCCCCAGTAAAGCCTTGTCTAAGATTCTTATCTGGCCTCTGATCAGTTTCTATTGATCAAGATGCTCTAGCCTGCTGTGTCTTCCCCCAGGGCCTGGCAGAGGAACAAAGCCATCTTTCCATCTCCTCCAGACTCTGTCTCTGTATTTCTATTTGGCACTGGACACAGGGCCAAGATTTTGGCAACAAGATAACTCATTTCTGTTGCTAAGCTACCAAGTTTGTGGTACTTTGTTATAGCAGCCTTAGCAAACTTATGCAGGAATAATAATCTGATTTATCACAAATCACCAGGAGAAAATATCAGTTTTAAACATCTGCCAATACAGAGTGTGCCCAAGTTATATCATCACTAGAGATCACGACAAAGAAAAAAATATCTGCTCCCTTCTCTTCCTGCTCCTCTTGATATTCTAACCCTTGAGGGATCAAGATCGCTTGCCCTCCTTGTTTATTCGAGGCTGAAAGAAATCTCTAACTGACATAAAATTCAGAGTTTCAGTTATTATATACAGATGGACAATTCAGTTACTGAATTGAGGTCATGTTTTCTGACAGAAAGTGACTGGAAATCTTTATAATACCTAATAATAGTCAGAGATGTCACAGGCCCTACTGAGTTTTTTTTTGTTGTTTTTTTTTTAGGGCCAAGGAAATAGACCTCAAAGCAAATTTAAAGAGACAACAAAAAACAAAAAGTAAATTAGCTATAATTATATAATTATATTCAAAAGTCGTGCTTGTTTGAGAAAACAAAGTTATTCTACAAATGAAGAAATTTGGGTTTAGGGAATGTAAATGAGTTGCTTAAGGTCAAGCAGCTAATTAGTGGTAGAGCTGGAACTAGGTCCAAATTTTCACATTCCCTGCTTAATTTCTACTGAACTCTGCTGACTTCCCTTGTACACCAAAGAATTATTTTTAAACTATCAGAAGGGCCTTCTTTTCATACAGCCACAATGGAAACAGTTTGGCAGTTACTCAAAATGTTAAGATCCAGCATTTCCACTCTTGGTTATATACCCAAGAGAAATGAACACATGTATTCAACTAAAACTTGTACACAACTAAACATGTTATTCCTAATAGTCAAAAAAGTTAAAGCCACCCACTGTCGTGATGAATAAATAAACATGAGGTGGTATCCCATACAATGGAATATTATTGCAATAAAAATGAACAATGGATGTTAACTAGACTTGTTGTGGTGATCACTTCTCAATATATACAAGTATAGAGTCATTATGTTGTAGACCTGAAACTAACATAATGTTATATGCAAATTATACCTCAGGAAAAAAAAGATAAATAAAGGAATAAAATACTGATACATGCTACACCACGAATGATATTAAAAACATTTTGCTAAATGGAAAGCAAGTCACTAAAGACCACACATTTCATGGTTCTGTTTATATGAAATATCAAGAATAGACAAATCTATAGATAGGAAATTAGGTTAATAACTGTTTATGTCTGGGGATATGCAGGTAATAAGGAGTGACTGTCATAGCCACAGTTTCTTTGGGAGGGTAATTAAAATATAATGAATTAAGGGGTGGTAGTGGCACACTCTGAATATATTAAAACTACTGAACTGTACAATTTAAATGAGTGGATTTTATGATATCTGAAATATATCTCAAAGTTTTTTTTTAAAGAAATATGTTTTCCCTAAAGTAAAAAATTCTCTGTTTAACAATCATTTTACAAAAACCAAGAGAAACACTCATTTATTTACCAATTTAAATTCTTCTACAATATGTTCTCTTTTGGTCTGCAGTTTTGGCAAAAAACCAGTGTATAGTGCTGGTAGCTGGTTCAAGTAAAGACCTGCCTTATACAAACACAAAGAAGGCAGCTTACCAGTTTATCTAGAAAAATCACAATGAACTTTTCACACTAAAGCCAGCACTTTCACTGCCCTAACAAATTTTAGTGAACTTGAATTTATATCTTGCTCTCTTTACCAACTTCCATTCATTTTTTATTCCATTTTATCTCCTTAAATCGTTAAAATTAAAAGTTTCCTAATCTTGGAATCTTTGTTTACAAGGATTGTTTCTCTCCCTCCCTCCCTCTCTTTTCTTCTTTTCATTTTTTCTCTCTCAGTGTCTTTCTGATGCATGATCTCTTGAGCTCTCTTCAAGAAAAATATTCTAGAAAATAATATTTCAAAAAAAATAAGTGCTAAAATATTTTAAATAACATTTCATGTTGATATTGCTAGGAAAGAACATAGTAAATTGAGGCATTGTGGTTTAGAGGTTATAATATGAGCTTTTTCCTCTGATGGACTTGGGTCTAAATTCTAATCCTGTCACTCGTTAAACACTATATCTTAAGAAACTTAACACTGACCTAAACAGACATTTCTCCAAAGAAGACATACAGATGACTAACAAACACATGAAATGATGCTCAACATGGCTTATTATTAAAGAAATACAAATCAAAACTACAATGAGATATCCTCACACCAATCAGAATGGCCATCATCAAAAAGTCCACAAACAATAAATGCTGGAGAGGGTGTGGAGAAAAGGGAATGCTCTTGCACTGCTGATGGGGATGTATATTGATACAGCCACTATTGAAGATGGTATGGAGATTCCTTAAAAAGCTAGGAATAAAACCACCATATGACCCAGAAATCACACTCCTAGGCATATACCCTGAGGAAACCAAACTTGAAAAAAGACACATGTATCCCATTGCTCATTGCAGCACTATTTACAATAGCTAGAACATGGAAGCAACCTAGATGCCCATTGACAGATGAATGGATAAAGAAGTTGTGGTACGTATACACAATGGAATATTAATATCACTCAGACATAAAAAGGAATGTCTTAGAGTCAGTTCTGATGAGGCGAATGAACCTAGAACCTGTTATACAGAGTGAAGTAAGTCAGAAAGAGACAGATAAATATTGTATTCTAACACATATATGCAGAATCTAGAAAAATGGTCCTGAAGAATTTATTTACAGGGCAGCAATGGAGAAACAGACATAGAGAATAGACTTCTGGACATGGGGAGAGGGGAGGAGAGGGTGAGATGTGTGGAAAGAGTGCCATGGAAACTTACATTACCATATGTAAAATAGATAGCCAACAGGAATTTGCCTTATGGCTCAGGAAACTCAAATAGGGGCTCTGCATCAACCTAGAGGGGTGGGATAGGGAAGAAGATGGGAGGGAGGTTCAAAATGGAGGGGATATATGTATACCTATGGCTGATTCATGCTGAGGTTTGACAGAAAACAACATAATTCTGTAAAGCAATTATGCTTCAATTTAAAAAAATTAACATCTTATCCAAGCTTCAGTTTCTACATATAAAATTTGGATAAATTATTTTTAGGGCTGTGTGTGTGTGTGTGTGTGTGTGTGTGTGTGTGTGTGTGTGTGTGTGTGCATGCGCTATAATGATGTATAGCAACAAGTGATATCGTTTCTATTCCCAAAACTCCTAACTAATATCCACAGCTGAAAACAAAAGGCCTTAATGCATTCTATGTCTAAGTAAATTATCAGCCTTGGGCACAGCTCCTAATCATGGGATTGGTTGAGACATATTGTTTGAACAGAGCTAACACAATAACGCTCACCACCTACACGTCGCTCCACAGACTTTAGATCTTTGCTCTATGATAATTTCTGTTATTAAAATCTTTGAGACAGTGGGTTCGCCATTCAGAGATCTGTTTTAGCAGGTAAGCCTGCTAAAACATGGTGAAACTGGCAGCAAAGGGCTGATGAAGCAGAAAAAGAGTGCCCAGTTGACATTCTATATTCCATTGAAAAATGAAGCAAGAACATCTAAGTTTCTATGTGAGTCAAGTGGACACTGCAGAAAGTGCCTAATAATCAGGATAAAGTGGGCTCCAAAAACAGAAAATGTGCACCCCTGATTCATAAAGGGATGTCTTCCAACATATCTATCTATTCAGGTCTACTTTGGGGATCTCCAGGAATATTTTAAAGATTTCCTCATGTAAGTTTTGCAGTTTTGTTTTTTGTTTGTTTGTTTGTTTTATTTGTTTGTTAGCATTTTGCTAAAGTTTTGCACAGCTGTTTTTCTTTTTATTTATTTATTTTTTTCAGCATTTTGCTCCTGGTATGGCTCCCAATTTGCTTTAATATGATGTCCTTGGTGGCTCACCTGGTAAAGAATCCACCTACAATGCGGGAGACCTGGGTTCAATCCTTGGATTGGGAAGATCCCCTGGAGAAGGGAACAGCTACCCACTCCAGTATTCTGGCCTGGAGAATTCCATAACAAAAAGTAAATTAGCTATAATTATATAATTATATTCAAAAGTCGTGCTTGTTTGAGAAAACAAAGTTATTCTACAAATGAAGAAATTTGGGTTTAGGGAATGTAAATGAGTTGCTTAAGGTCAAGCAGCTAATTAGTGGTAGAGCTGGAACTAGGTCCAAATTTTCACATTCCCTGCTTAATTTCTACTGAACTCTGCTGACTTCCCTTGTACACCAAAGAATTATTTTTAAACTATCAGAAGGGCCTTCTTTTCATACAGCCACAATGGAAACAGTTTGGCAGTTACTCAAAATGTTAAGATCCAGCATTTCCACTCTTGGTTATATACCCAAGAGAAATGAACACATGTATTCAACTAAAACTTGTACACAACTAAACATGTTATTCCTAATAGTCAAAAAAGTTAAAGCCACCCACTGTCGTGATGAATAAATAAACATGAGGTGGTATCCCATACAATGGAATATTATTGCAATAAAAATGAACAATGGATGTTAACTAGACTTGTTGTGGTGATCACTTCTCAATATATACAAGTATAGAGTCATTATGTTGTAGACCTGAAACTAACATAATGTTATATGCAAATTATACCTCAGGAAAAAAAAGATAAATAAAGGAATAAAATACTGATACATGCTACACCACGAATGATATTAAAAACATTTTGCTAAATGGAAAGCAAGTCACTAAAGACCACACATTTCATGGTTCTGTTTATATGAAATATCAAGAATAGACAAATCTATAGATAGGAAATTAGGTTAATAACTGTTTATGTCTGGGGATATGCAGGTAATAAGGAGTGACTGTCATAGCCACAGTTTCTTTGGGAGGGTAATTAAAATATAATGAATTAAGGGGTGGTAGTGGCACACTCTGAATATATTAAAACTACTGAACTGTACAATTTAAATGAGTGGATTTTATGATATCTGAAATATATCTCAAAGTTTTTTTTTAAAGAAATATGTTTTCCCTAAAGTAAAAAATTCTCTGTTTAACAATCATTTTACAAAAACCAAGAGAAACACTCATTTATTTACCAATTTAAATTCTTCTACAATATGTTCTCTTTTGGTCTGCAGTTTTGGCAAAAAACCAGTGTATAGTGCTGGTAGCTGGTTCAAGTAAAGACCTGCCTTATACAAACACAAAGAAGGCAGCTTACCAGTTTATCTAGAAAAATCACAATGAACTTTTCACACTAAAGCCAGCACTTTCACTGCCCTAACAAATTTTAGTGAACTTGAATTTATATCTTGCTCTCTTTACCAACTTCCATTCATTTTTTATTCCATTTTATCTCCTTAAATCGTTAAAATTAAAAGTTTCCTAATCTTGGAATCTTTGTTTACAAGGATTGTTTCTCTCCCTCCCTCCCTCTCTTTTCTTCTTTTCATTTTTTCTCTCTCAGTGTCTTTCTGATGCATGATCTCTTGAGCTCTCTTCAAGAAAAATATTCTAGAAAATAATATTTCAAAAAAAATAAGTGCTAAAATATTTTAAATAACATTTCATGTTGATATTGCTAGGAAAGAACATAGTAAATTGAGGCATTGTGGTTTAGAGGTTATAATATGAGCTTTTTCCTCTGATGGACTTGGGTCTAAATTCTAATCCTGTCACTCGTTAAACACTATATCTTAAGAAACTTAACACTGACCTAAACAGACATTTCTCCAAAGAAGACATACAGATGACTAACAAACACATGAAATGATGCTCAACATGGCTTATTATTAAAGAAATACAAATCAAAACTACAATGAGATATCCTCACACCAATCAGAATGGCCATCATCAAAAAGTCCACAAACAATAAATGCTGGAGAGGGTGTGGAGAAAAGGGAATGCTCTTGCACTGCTGATGGGGATGTATATTGATACAGCCACTATTGAAGATGGTATGGAGATTCCTTAAAAAGCTAGGAATAAAACCACCATATGACCCAGAAATCACACTCCTAGGCATATACCCTGAGGAAACCAAACTTGAAAAAAGACACATGTATCCCATTGCTCATTGCAGCACTATTTACAATAGCTAGAACATGGAAGCAACCTAGATGCCCATTGACAGATGAATGGATAAAGAAGTTGTGGTACGTATACACAATGGAATATTAATATCACTCAGACATAAAAAGGAATGTCTTAGAGTCAGTTCTGATGAGGCGAATGAACCTAGAACCTGTTATACAGAGTGAAGTAAGTCAGAAAGAGACAGATAAATATTGTATTCTAACACATATATGCAGAATCTAGAAAAATGGTCCTGAAGAATTTATTTACAGGGCAGCAATGGAGAAACAGACATAGAGAATAGACTTCTGGACATGGGGAGAGGGGAGGAGAGGGTGAGATGTGTGGAAAGAGTGCCATGGAAACTTACATTACCATATGTAAAATAGATAGCCAACAGGAATTTGCCTTATGGCTCAGGAAACTCAAATAGGGGCTCTGCATCAACCTAGAGGGGTGGGATAGGGAAGAAGATGGGAGGGAGGTTCAAAATGGAGGGGATATATGTATACCTATGGCTGATTCATGCTGAGGTTTGACAGAAAACAACATAATTCTGTAAAGCAATTATGCTTCAATTTAAAAAAATTAACATCTTATCCAAGCTTCAGTTTCTACATATAAAATTTGGATAAATTATTTTTAGGGCTGTGTGTGTGTGTGTGTGTGTGTGTGTGTGTGTGTGTGTGTGTGTGTGTGCATGCGCTATAATGATGTATAGCAACAAGTGATATCGTTTCTATTCCCAAAACTCCTAACTAATATCCACAGCTGAAAACAAAAGGCCTTAATGCATTCTATGTCTAAGTAAATTATCAGCCTTGGGCACAGCTCCTAATCATGGGATTGGTTGAGACATATTGTTTGAACAGAGCTAACACAATAACGCTCACCACCTACACGTCGCTCCACAGACTTTAGATCTTTGCTCTATGATAATTTCTGTTATTAAAATCTTTGAGACAGTGGGTTCGCCATTCAGAGATCTGTTTTAGCAGGTAAGCCTGCTAAAACATGGTGAAACTGGCAGCAAAGGGCTGATGAAGCAGAAAAAGAGTGCCCAGTTGACATTCTATATTCCATTGAAAAATGAAGCAAGAACATCTAAGTTTCTATGTGAGTCAAGTGGACACTGCAGAAAGTGCCTAATAATCAGGATAAAGTGGGCTCCAAAAACAGAAAATGTGCACCCCTGATTCATAAAGGGATGTCTTCCAACATATCTATCTATTCAGGTCTACTTTGGGGATCTCCAGGAATATTTTAAAGATTTCCTCATGTAAGTTTTGCAGTTTTGTTTTTTGTTTGTTTGTTTGTTTTATTTGTTTGTTAGCATTTTGCTAAAGTTTTGCACAGCTGTTTTTCTTTTTATTTATTTATTTTTTTCAGCATTTTGCTCCTGGTATGGCTCCCAATTTGCTTTAATATGATGTCCTTGGTGGCTCACCTGGTAAAGAATCCACCTACAATGCGGGAGACCTGGGTTCAATCCTTGGATTGGGAAGATCCCCTGGAGAAGGGAACAGCTACCCACTCCAGTATTCTGGCCTGGAGAATTCCATTGACAGTATAATGCATGGAGTTGCAAAGAGTCAGACATGACTGAGCAACTTTCACTTTTCTCTGTATGATCTCTTCTATGTGGTTATATAAAATGGTGCTTTTATTTTTAAAATGCTTTATATCTGGATATAGCTTGCATATGTGATAACCACTTATTTTTAAAGTTAGTTCTAAAATTATAAATCATATACAAAGAAACAATTTAAAACTGTGTATATAGGCTTTATAGGATTTATAGTGACATATACCTTCCCTGATGTAAATCCTATCTCAGTTCACATTTTCTCAACTCCATGGTGGTCCCCAAACCATTTATTTTATAACCCTTAGAGAAAACATCAGTTAATATTCTGTGTCCTTTCTTGGCATTTTATACACATTTTAAACACCCACACAGAATCTCTTTAATATTACAAAAATTTATGTTTTTTACTATATAATATACTTTTCATAACACATAGTTCTGTATTTGACTCCATATTATATCTTGAATTCAGTTCCATGGCAATACATATATTCACTTCATTCTTTTTCAATATCTTGTCAAAAACCACACAAATAACTTTGAGAATAAAATTTCCTTAAGATAAATTTATATGACTGGGACTATAAATATAGGTAGGGCAGCCAAATATTGTACATTTTAATTTTTCTATGTATGTTTTACTCTAATGCAATAATTTCTACTACAAACATATTTTGATATATTTCCGTAGTATGAGGTTATGAGACAGGTACTTTTTCTTTAATACAATATATATTGAATTGTTAAATATGCACAATTCAACATACAAAAGTAAGCTTAATAATCTTCTTTTATCAGAGATTTGAAATACCATTTATGGAAATATTAAATTTCCATACAGGCACGATTCAACTTATGGTCTGTGTTTCATTATTCTATTCATGAGTCCTTGTACCAGATAGTACAATATTTCAGTTAAGGAACCTTATAGTAAATTTTGATATGCTGATAGCATAAATCATCCCAACATTATTTTTATCCCAAAATGTTCTGGATTTTAAGGATATATTTACCCTTCTGAATAAGAGTCATTTTGTCAAACTTTTTAAAAAATCTTTTGCATTTTAACGAGGATTAAGTTAGACTTATGTCTTCCCTGATAGCTCAGTTGGTAAAGAATCTGCCTGCAATGAGGGAGACCTGGGTTGGGAAGCTCCCCTGGAGAAAGGAAAGGCTACCCACTCCAGTATTCTGGCCTAGAGAATTCCACAGACTATACAGTCCATGGGGTCACAAAAAGTTGGACACCACTGAGCAACTTTCACTTTCACATTAGAATTATGGATTAATGTGGAGCAGAATTGAATCTTCAAATATTGAAATTTTTCCTACAATAATTTAATATTTTCTTGTGCTCAGTTGCTTCAATCATGTCCAACTCTTTTGCAGCCCCATGGACGGTAGCCTGCCAGGCTCCTCTATCCATGGGATTTTCCAGGCAAGAATACCTGAATGCATAGCCATGGCCTTCTCCAGTTACGTTTACTTCAGTTATATCACTATATTTTGTACAAATATGAGATTTTTTTTTGTAGGTAATATTTTACATTTCTTTTTTCAACCTTTTTTTGGCACACACATGTATTTGTAAAGGAATGTACACAAAAGCCTCTCTATGAGCAAACCCAGCCTAGTACTTAGTCAAAACTCAAGGAAACCCTGTGCAGATTTCTGGGTTCCTTCTTTTCAAGCCCTGAAAGTTCTAGTTTCTTCTTCTTTTTTTTTCCCTAATGAGATCACTTATCTCTGGGCTCCACCTCCTTGTGCCCCGAGGTAGAAAATCATGATGAATACAAGGCACACACAGAGGGTGGAGTTTTCCTTCTCACTCATCAAGCCCTGTGAGAAGGGTTATCCAATGTCTTAAAAAAAAAATTTCCTCATCTATTTTCATTCTGTGCCCATTTACTAAGGAAGACTAAATCCAATATTTATTGATCTGGGTGGTGAGGACATGGAAGTTTTCCTACATTTAATACATTTTTATTGTGTAATAAAAGAATCAAATAATATTATATGTACCATAGTACGGACATGTGAATTGCAATAATAAAATGAATAGCTGCTTGCCGACTTCCTAATTTAAGAATGCAAACATACTAATCCTTTAAAGTGCTAATACCTTTGTATTCCATCTCTCCATCTGTCTGCCCCTCACCCGGAGTCTGCGCCTCCTGAAAACCTCCCTCCTCTGTTTTCCCCTCCTCTTTTTCTGCCTCTTCCATCTGACTGTGGGTCTCTCCTGACCTCTTGAGCCACACTCACCCTTGGCTCCTTCCACATCTTGCTCGTCCTTCTTTTGAGTTTCTGTTGATTTCCTACTTGAAAAATAGCTTCTATAGCTATTTTGCTTCTTTTCCTTCTCTTGTTATAATGATGTGTTATTTATTTCATTACTATAAGGCTATTTTCCCACTCTCAATTTGGATGACAGGTTTTCTAAATTTTAGCATTACTTTTTCTACAACCACTCCTTTCTGTATTATAGAAAATAGTCCTTGGTTAAAAAAAAAAAAAGTCTTTGAACTGCTTTCACTGGGATCCACCTCTGTTTGATAAGTGCTTTTATCCATTATTGTTGATAAATAATTATTTCTACTTGAAATTTTCCTGTTTTTTTCAGATCAGTTCAGTTCAGTCACTCAGTCATGTCTGAGTCTTTGTGACCCCATGAACTGAAGAATGCCAGGTTTCCCTGTCCATCAACAACTTCCAGAGCCTATTCAAACTCATGTCCATTGAATCAGTGATGACATCTAACCATCTCATCCTCTGTCGTTCCCTTCTCCTCCCACCTTCAATCTTTCCCAGCATCAAGGTCTAATGAAAAGACCTTCACTGGAAGGTGAAGTTCTTCACATTCAGTGACCAAAGTATTGGAGTTTCAGCCTCAGCATCAGTCCTTCCAATGAGTATTCAGTACTGATTTCCTTTAGGATTACCTGGCTGGATCTCCTTGCAGTCCAAGGGCTTCTCAAGAGTCTTTTCCAAAACCACAGTTCAAAAGTATCAATTCTTTGGAGCTCAGCTTTCTTCATAGTCCAGCTCTCACATCCATATAGGTAAGGTAAGGTGAAGTCGCTCAGTCGTGTCCAACTCTTTGTGACCCCGTGGACTGTAGCCTACAAGGCTCCTCTGTCCATGGGATTCTCCAGGCAAGAATACTGGAGTGGGTTGCCATTTCCTTCACATCCATACATGACTACTGGAAAAATCACAGCTTTGACTAGATAGACCTTTGTGGGCAAAGTAATGTCTCTGCTTTTTAATATGCTGTCTAGGTTGGTCATAACCTTCCTTCCAAGGAGTAAGTGTCTTTTAATTTCATGGCTGCAGTTACCATCTGTGGTGATTTTGGAGCCCTCCAAAATAAAGTCTGTCACTGTTTCCATTGTTTCCCCATCTATCTGCCATCAAGTGATGGGACTGGGTGCCAGGATCTCAGTTTTCTGAATGTTGAGCTTTTAAGCCAAATTTTTCACTCTCCTCTTTCATTTTCATCAAGAGGCTCTTTAGTTCTTCTTTGCTTTCTGCCATAAGGGGGTGTCATCTTGGTCTCTTTAGCCTAGCTCAATCTGAACATTACAACATTACTTCATACAAATAACATGTGTTCTGATACCCATATGCTTACCAANTTTTTCACTCTCCTCTTTCATTTTCATCAAGAGGCTCTTTAGTTCTTCTTTGCTTTCTGCCATAAGGGGGTGTCATCTTGGTCTCTTTAGCCTAGCTCAATCTGAACATTACAACATTACTTCATACAAATAACATGTGTTCTGATACCCATATGCTTACCAATTTCTTTATCAAAAATGCTTCTAGAATTTCAGACTCATTTTGAGGGCTCATTGTTTCTTTTTTTTTTCTTTTACTAAAGTATATCCTTTAGAAGATCCCCTAGTGAAGCTCTGTGGGTAGTCTTAGTTTTTGTTTATCTGAAAATGTCCTTAATGCCCTTGTTCTTGAAAGATACTTTTGCTGAATACACAATTTGAGTTGATGGTTATTTTGTCAGAAGATTATAAGGCTATTTTCCACTTTATCTGGTTTCATTCTTTGACAGTGAAAACTTTGAGTACAACTGTCCTT
Organism: Oreotragus oreotragus; assembly: GCA_006410675.1. Taxonomy (NCBI): domain Eukaryota; kingdom Metazoa; phylum Chordata; class Mammalia; order Artiodactyla; family Bovidae; genus Oreotragus; species Oreotragus oreotragus. Next base: position 318,380 of record SJYX01007508.1, read on the forward strand.
TCTTTGTAGAGAATCTATCTTACTTTCCTTAGCTGTTTGCTTTTATCAACACTATTGAGGTTTAATTAACATACAATATAAATAATACATTTTATGTATTTAGTCTGATGAATTTTTGACAAATGGTTAAATCCTTCTAACCACTAGCTCAATAGATGTATAGAACATTTTTATTAAGTAAAGAAAAATTTTCTTATCCATTTACAATCAATTCCACCAAACTTGTGCCCCAATTAACCACAGGTATATTTGCTTTTAATAGATTAGCTTTACCTATTCTAAAATTTCAAATGAAATATGCAAAATCCAATTCTTATTTCCATTACCCAGTTATTGCTGTCTTATCAAACATTCACTTGTTTTATTGCCCCTTTATATTCCATCGTGTGAATGTACCACAATTTGCTTATGCATACACCTGGTGCTGTACATTTGGCTTGTTTCCAGTACTTGGCTCTTATGAATTAAGATGCTATGAATACCAAGTGCAACTCCTTTGTAGATACACATTTGCATTTATTTTGGTTATTTACAAGAAGTATAATTGTTGAAATATGTGGTAAGTATAAGTTTAAATTTACAAAGGCATTGCCAATGCATTTTCAAAAGTAGTTATATCATTTCACAATCTGTTCAGTGATACAAGTGTTTGAGTCGTTCTATGTTTTGGTCAGCATTTAATATTGCCAATTATTTTAACTGTATCAATTCTAGTGGATGTGAAGTGATATCTAATTGTAATATTAATTTGCATTTTCTGAGTAAATAGATAACATTGTATTTTTTCTTGAACATATTAAGTGTGAGTTAATTTCTGGACTTAATTCTGTTTCATCTACCTAACTGACTATCCTCATACAAATGCCACATGTTATAGCTTTATGGCACAGCTTCAGATAGGTGTGCACGTGCTCAGTCACATCAGACTCTCTGTGACCCCATAGCCAGCCAGGTTCCTCTGTCCAGTGAGATTGTCCAGGCAAGAATACTGGAGTGGCTTGCCATTTCCTCTTCCAGGGGATCTTCCAGACCCAGGGATTGAACCCGTGTCTCCTACATTGACAGGCAGATTCTTTACCACTGAACCACCTGAGAAATACAGCTTCAGATAAGGTTTTATATATTCTACAACCTTATTCCTTTTCAAAATTTTTCCTTCTAAAAATTATTAAGAAAGTCTTGAAGAAGTCTCATACAAATTTTAGAATACATTTAACAAATTTTAAAAGAAAATGTGTGTTGGCCTCTTTTTAAAAGCGTAAAGACAGTTTTGAATCTATAGATCAATTTTGAGAATACTGAACTCAATATTATTGATTACAATAAAAAGTAAATATGGTGTAGTTATCCATTTATTTAGGCTTCTTTATTTATACCCAAGAAAGGTAGTACTAAAGAATGTGCTATCATGGACTCAATAGACGTGAGTTTGAGTGAACTCCGGGAGATGGTGATGAACAGGGAGGCCTGGCGTGCTGCGATTCATGGGAAAAAAAAAAAAAAAAAGAATGTGCTAATCATTGGGCAACTGCACTCATCTCCCATTCTAGTAGGGTCATGCTCAAAATCTTGCATGCTAAGCTTCGACATTAGGTGAACCAAGAAATTCCAGATGTCCAAGCTGGGTTTAGAAAAGGAAGAAGAACCAGAGATAAAATTGCTAACATCTGCTGTATCATAGAGAAAGCTATGGATTTCCAGAAGAACTTCTACCTCTGTTTCATTGACTACACTAAAGCCGTTGACTGTGTGGATCATAAGAAACCATGGAAAGCTCTTACAGAGATGGGAATACCAGACCCTCTTACCCGTCTCCTGAGAAACCTGAATACGGGTCAATCAGTAACAGTTAGAACTCTGTACGTAATAACTGATTGGTTCAAGTTTGGAAAGGAGTACAAGAGGGCTGTCGGCTGTCACCCTGTTTGTTTAACCTATACGCTGAGCACGTCATGAGAAATGCCAGGCTGGATGAGTTACAAGCTGGAATCAAGAGAGTCAGGAGAAACAACAACCTTAGATATATGGATAATACCACTGTAATGGCAGAAAGTGAAGACAGTGAAAGAGCCAGCTTAAAACTAAATTTTAAAAAAAACTAAGATCATGATATCCAACCCCATTACCTTGTGGCAAATAGAAGGGAAAAATGTGGAAGTAGTGACAAATTTCTTCTTTTTAGACTCTAAAATCACTGCAGAGAATGACTGTAGCCATGAAATCAGAAGAAAATTGCTTTTTGGCAGGAAAACGGTGACAAACCTAGACAGTGTGTTAAAAAGCAGAGATATTACTCTGCCGATAAAGGAACATATAATCAAAGCTATGATCTTACTAGCGGTCATGTTCACTTGTGAGAGCTGGACCCTAAAGAAGGCAGAATGCTAAAGAATTGATGCCTTTTAACTGTAATGTTGGAGATTACTTCTGAAAGACCCTTGGACAGCAAGATCAAACCAGTCAATCTTAAGGGAAATCAACCCTGAATACTGGAAGGGCTGATGCTGAAGCTGAAGCTCCAGTATTTTCCTTATCTGATGCTAACAGCCAACTCATTGGAAAAGTCCCTGATACTGGGAAAGATTGAAGGCAGAAGGAGAAGAGAGCATCAGAGATGGCTGGACAGCATCACCGATGCAACGGACATGAACTTGGGCAAACTTCAGGAGATGGCCTGGTGTACTGCAGTCTATGGGGCTGCAAAGAGTTGGACATGACTGGATGACTGAACAACACCTTTATTCTTCATTGTTTTATTCTGTCTTGGGTAAAGGGCTTGGACTTTTTTATCAATTATATTTCAAAGTAACTTATGATATTAATGGTATTTTATTGGTACAGCTCAGTATTTTTCCTAATTGATTTTTGCTACTATCTAGAAATAACATTGTTTTTGATTGTTGATCACTAGTCTGTGCCTTGACTAAATTTAGTAATGAATTCTGTTTTTATCAGGGCTTACTATCCTTGTTAATATTGCTGAATTTTACTTGCTAAAATTTTGTTGAATGTATTTACTTCTATGTGAATAGGAATATTGATCTGTAATTTTTCTTTTGTTTTCATTATGTGTCAAATTTATTTATAGATGTTATGTTAGCCTAATAAAATAAGCTAGAAAATGTTCATTCTTCTGTTTTCTAAAGATTTTCTGCAAAGCTTATGTTATTTCTTTCTTAAATGCCTGTGAAGATGCACCAATGATTTCACCAATGAAATCACCTTATTCTGAAGATTTCTCCCTGGGAATATTTTTATTTATTGTTACAAATTTAATTCCTTTAACAAGAGTAATTCAGATTTTCTATTTCTTCTTGATTCAATTTTGGTAAGAGTTATATAGCAGTTGTTGAGTTTTTATGTACCTCTTTATCTGTTTTCCACATTTTACATATCCTTATTTCTTTTAGCTCTGCTCTGAGTATTTCCTCTGATTCATGTTCTGATGAAAGTGTTTTCTTTTTAGCTAAATCTAACCTGCTTTCCATCATTTTATTCACATGTCCAATGCATCTCGATTTTGTATTTCTAAGAGTTTGACTTCTTTTATTTTCATATCTCGCCAATAAATGCAAATCTTTCATTCTAGCTGTTTTTTCCCCCTTATTTCTCTCTCTTTAAGAAATAATAGTTTATGTATGGTTATACTGTAGTCTTAGTTTGTGTGAAAGTATCTAAGTGGAAGATTCTTTTATGCACAGAAATTTGTGATTGTTTCATCCAGAAGCTAGATATTCTGCCTTCCTACAAAATGTTTCCAGCACTTGGAGCCTTCTCTTGATTAATGCAGGTGTCGCCTAGGCTTGTGGCGCTCTGTCTAAAGGCTCCATCATCAATGAATACAAATACAAATGCTTAGTGCTCATTGCTCTGTTACTTTCATTTTTTGCTTTTATAGTGGGTTTCCCTGGTGGCTCAGTGGTAAAGAATCCGCCTGCCAATTCAAGAGACGCAGGAGATGTGGGTTCTATCCCTGGGCTGGGAAGATACCCTAGGGGAGGAAATGGCAACCAGCTCCAGTATCTTGCCTGGGAAATCCCATGGACAGAGGGACTAGAGGGTTATAGTTCATGGGGCTGAACAGAATCAGACAGGATTTAGTGACTAAACAACAACACCTTAGTTTTGTTTTTTTTTTTTTTCCTCTTTAACTTATTTTCATAAGACTATCAATATACTATAAAGAGTATTATTTTTTTTTATTTTCCCAAGAGGCTGTTATTGTTGTTTTTTAATAGGAAAACCCTTTAGGTAATCAAGTCCCTACACCCCCTAAAGTAAATGTCAGGGCAAAGTTTTGATTCCTAAATGTTTTAACAATGTCTGCTTTAATTGTATTTGCATTTACTTTAGTCTGTAATATCCTGTTTACAACAGACATTCACAGAGGTCTCTACTTTTATGGACAACATCAGAAACAAACCTAACACAGACTGCATGTTTTTACTTCACCTATAGTAAAAAAAAAAAAAAAAATCAAATAAGTAAATCAATCAGGAAATGATTTAATCTTCCAAAATCTAGACGTAAGGTAGAAACTTTGACAGTGCAGTTTCTATGTGGTCATTTTTAATGTTATTCACAACTTTTAATCAGTTTTGAAAATGTCATTTAGTCACCCAAATTGAACATTTAACTCAGTCAAACCCTAAATCTCACTGCAGCAAAATAATAGAACACAGAAATTACTTTAAGAAATACTGTAAGAAATTTAAAACTTCTTCTTTTGAATAATACAAAAACTGAAAAGAGAGGACCATACATATCAGAAAGCTTTCTCTAGAAAAGTAACAAAGTTTAACAGCTCAATTTTTTCTTATTATGAATACACTCAGGTATGGTGAGGCTTTCTCCTAAATCTTTAAGCAATCTTAGCTTATTACATTCTCCTAGAACTTTTGCATATGAATATACTGTATGTTGTGGTTCATGTTCAACAACCTTTCATGATATGTTAGCCTATGTCAAGTTCATTTTCAACATCCAGACTCAGAAAGCTGTTAGGAGCTGTTATAAACCATTACAGATTCTGAATCTGTAGTGGTTTATAACAGCTCCCCAAACAAAATACCACAGACTAAGGGACTTAAATAACACACAGTTATCTTTTGTATCCTTGCGGGGGTTGGATCCGGGTACCAAAATCTAGGGATGCTCAAGCATCTTATATACAAAGGCACAATATTTGCATATAACCTATGCATAGCCTCCCATATACTTTAAATCTTCTCTAGATGACTTGTAATACTTGATACAGTATAAATACTATGTAAATAGTTGCTGGCTCACAGGAAATACAAGTTTTACTCTTTGGAAATTTCTGGGATTTTTTTCCCCCAAAATATTTTTGACCCGCAGTTGGTTGAATCAGCTCATGTGGAACTTACAGATATGGACACATTTACTTTCCTACAGTCCTGGAAGCCAGAAGTCAGAGGTCAAGCAGGGTTAGTTCCTTCTGAAGGCTGTGAGGGAAAGACCAGTTCCAGGAACTTCTCCCCAGCCTGTGGATGGCTGTCCCCTCCCTGGGTCCTCACACTGTCCTCTGTGCAGACACCAGACCCAGAGATCGCTGGAGACACACGACAGAACCCTCTGGCAGAGGAACAGAGCCAGCCACTGGCAAACTCCAGCCCAGCAGGAAGAAACAAGGGGGTTAGATGCCCACCTGAAGGCTGCCTTGTGCTCCAGACCCCTCGCAATAACTGTGGTTGATCCTAACCGAAAACACTGGGTAGCGAGCCTGCTTGACTCTGTCCTTAGAAGTTGGTCTTAGAGGACATAAAACAAGCAGGTTCACAATTCTAGTCTCTCTGATGAATTAAAATACTTCAGCAGCTCTTTCACACATACACACAAACACGTCCCTTTCCCCGAGTTATATTTACATATCAAACAGTGATAGTAGGGTCTATTCCTTATTAACTATATTTGGAAACATGGCCACAGGCTAATGAATGATAGAGTCTACCCAGACCATATAAAGATGTAAAGAACTTTATAGAAAGTTCTTTAATAAAGTCTTTTACAACTTCTTAAGTGAACCAATTTAAACAAATGAAGAATTTCAGTAGGTTAATTTACTTGGATATGTGAAATCTTGAAGAGAGGTCTAGGCTAGGACCTTGGTTTCAGTTTAACACTGAGCGTATAAATGTAATTTCCATAAAAACAAATTGCTACATGTTTCAGCCGTGTGAAAGATCCAATTTTCTAAAATGTTTTTGTTGTGGCAGTTGGGAACTGTACAGCCTACTTCATTTCGATTATTAGAATCATTTTGACTATTATTCCACCCACACAAAGACCATGGCAAAAGCTTTTTGTGTACACACAAAGTTTGATTTCAGCTAGCAGCTGTTCATTATAAAGGAAATGTTTCCGATGGCCTTCATTCCGTAACACTTAAAACTATTTGGCAACCAAGAATGCTGTCTTTCCTAGTCTTCAGTGTATTTTTTTTTCATTTTGAGTTGTTTCTCAGCTATTTTATATTGTCTATTTAATTGCCTCAATATGTTCCTTTCGTAGAAAGGAGGAAAATTCAGTTACCTATAATATGATTGCTTTACTTGACCCAACCTCTGGGTAATCATAAAACAGATAGAAGGTTTGAAAATAGATTAAATAACCCCAAGCAGGCTTCTTTTTATGAACACTTCACCGCTAAGTGGGCCTGCCCCTTTCTAAAAGCCACTGCTGCTGGAATATATATTTTTATTTGACATTTTTAACTTTTACCTTTGAGATACAGTAACATTTTTATAATCATAGTTTTTCACAGGAACATTTTAGAAACACTCATCAGACTTAAACACATGAGTATCAGCATGAGACACTTTGCCCTCCATTTCTTCTCCCCTGATGCATACATGTTCCATCTCTGTTCTCACAGACACTTATTCTGGAAGAGAGTTTGTTCCCTGAACAAACTATGGAGATGGGAAGAGATGGGTTCCCAAACCTAGGGATGAGATAAAAAGGCATTTCCCCAGATATCACAATGGAAATATGAAGTTTTTATTTTTGTTTTTGTCTTTTTCCAAAATAGCTGTTAAGTTGCCTGGTCCTATGAGCCTATTTGGCCAGCTACATTATCAGCTCTTGTGGACTAATCAGACATCTTAATTACGATTTGTCATGTCCCTCCTCTGAGAAAAGTTGATCCAAGTTTCTAACAACTTCCACAAAATACGTTTTAAAAGTTGAGAACATGTTCTATTTGGTCTCTAAAACTCCTTACTTGGTGAAACGTAAACACATATTTTAAATTGTTGGTCAGTCATTAAGTCATGTCGAACTCTTTGTGATCCCATAAACTGCAACACATCAGGCTTCCCTGTCCTTCACTCTCCCCCAGAGTTTGCTCAAACTCATGTCCATTGAGTTGGTGATGCCATCCAACCATCTCATCTTCAGCTGCCTCTTTCTCCTGCCTTCAATCTTCCCCAGTATCAGGTCTTTTCTAATGAGTTGCCTCTTCACATCAGGTGCCCAAAGTACTGGAGCTTCAGCTTCAACATCTGTCCTTCAGTGAATATTCAGGGTTGATTTCCTTTAGGATTGACTGGTTTGATCTCCTAACTGTCCAAGGGACTCTCAAGGGTCTTATCTAAAAACATACTTTATATGTCTTTATATTTGAGTAGAAAATTAAGAAAAAGATTACTGCANGCTTCAACATCTGTCCTTCAGTGAATATTCAGGGTTGATTTCCTTTAGGATTGACTGGTTTGATCTCCTAACTGTCCAAGGGACTCTCAAGGGTCTTATCTAAAAACATACTTTATATGTCTTTATATTTGAGTAGAAAATTAAGAAAAAGATTACTGCATATGTATAGAGAATATCACGAAATGTGGTGGAAACAAGGCTTTAATAGAAAACAGACTTGAATTCTTCCTCCATCAACATAGACTACAGGCCCTAACGAGGCTTACTTATCCTCTTTCTATATCAATTTTCATTACAGTGGTAATAGATATCATCTAAATGACTGTGAATATTAAGTGAAATGACTTGAAAAATATTTAGTATCATGTTAGCCTCAGAGTGGCCCTTATTAAATACTGATTTTCCTCCTTTCACTGTTGATCCCACAAGTATTACAGAGAACAGGATTTACAGCATGGTCAAATGTCTGTAATCTCAGATAACGCTCACCTTATTTTAATGAACAGGAGTTACAACAATATTCCAGCAACAACAACAACAGAAAGAAATATGGCCAGAGTCTTAGAGATTTTTTTTTTTTTTTAACCTTTTGGCCACGCTGCACAGCATGTGAGAACTTGCTACCCCGACCAGGGATGGAACCCACACTTCCTGCACTGGAAACCCGGAGTCTTAACCACTGGGCCACCAAGGAAGTCTGGAGACTTGTTTTGTCTTTAAATATTTTTTGACTCTTGAATATCAACATGCACATTCTGCTTTGTATTCATTAAGAAGTGGTTAAGGATACCATGCGGGCTTTGGAATCAAGTTCCTTGCCCAAAGGCCTTTGTGAGGAATGGTCTTGCTGCCTCCCAGATCCCTCCGTTGTGTGCTTCTTAGATAAGACTCCCACAAGTGCTTATCAGAGCCCCACTCTTTTTGTTTTGAACTGATCAATCCAGCTTTAGCCCAGGAAGCCCAAAGTCCTCCACCCTCGGACCCTAATGAGGCATTCTCCCCAGGTCCTCTCTCTCCCTGCCTGCACCCTGCCTTGGTCTCCCCATGTGACCCTCCTCAAGGCTTAACTGGTACTTCTTCCAAGACCTCTGACTAATAAGGGGCTTCCTAAGTGGCACAGTGATCAAGAATCTGCCTGCCAATGCAGGAGATGCAAGAGACACAGGTTCAATCTCTGGGTCAGGATGATCCCCTGGAGTAGAAAATGGCCACCCACTCCAGTATTCTTGCATGTATACTATCATGTAAGAAATGAATTGCCAGTCTATGTTCAATGCAGGATGCAGGATGCTTGGGGCCACTCCAGTATTCTTGCCTGGAGAACTCTATGGAAGGAAGGAGGAGCCTGGTGGGCTGCAGTCCATGGGGTGGCAAAATCCAGGGGGCTGCAAAGAGTCAGACGCGACTGAGCACATAGGCATTCCTATTCCTTTGTGGCATTTTACTAAACCCAAGCTCACCATCCAACACCGCTGGGCTCTACTTAACAAATGCTAATTCAACAAGGTCACAGCAGGGACTAACCAAGTTATAGACGTATCTCGTTTTATAAACAAAAGCACATTGCCTCACTTGATGTACACCTTATCTTCATGAGTTGAATACTTGAATTTGGTTACATATAAACATTACATGTGTCAGAAAGAGATAACTAATGAGAACCTACTGTATATCACAAGGGAGGAAAGTGAAGAAGGTGCAATCTGTAGGACATATATTAAGCTTAAAAATGCATCCCAATATCTACTGGGTGCAGACAAGGGTTGTCTGATTCCACTTACACGAGACACCTAGACTAGTCAAATTCATAGATTCAGAAAGTGCAAGAGTAGTTGCCAGGGGTGTTGGGAGGGGGACTGTGGAGGGGGAAGAGGGAGTTAGTGCTTAATTCAGTCAGAGTTTTAGTTTAGGAGGGTGAAGAGTTCAGGAGAAGGATAATGAGAGTTGCACAAAAATGGGAATATATGTAATGCCACTGAAGTGTACGGTTAAGTATGGTTTAAAAAGTATGTTTTATATTATGTGACTTTTACCACAATAAAAACCATTTAAAACAAAAAAAGTAAAATGTGCCAAAAATAAACCCATTTTCAAACAATTAAAGTATTTACATAATATGCAACACACTATGAAGTTCAAACTATTCATTTTTTAAAAAGGAAAACTAAAAGATTTAAGGTGTATCCACATGATTTAAACAAAGTATTTACAATCCAAGTGGCCACGTTGGTAAAGTATCTGGTTTCTAGCGTGCTGCTTGAGAGGCCTCCTACTGATTTTCTACCTCTCTTTAATCTTCAAATTCTATATAGAAAGAAAGAAGAAAGAAAAGAAAGTGAAGTCGTTCAGTTGTGTCTGACTTTTTGCGACCCCGTGGACTGTAGCCTACCAACCTCCTTGGTCCATGGAGCTCTCCAGGCAAGAATACTGGAGTGGGTTGCCATTTCCTTCTCCAGGGGACCTTCCCAACCCAGGGGTTGAGCCCAGGTCTCCCGTACTGCAGGCAGACACTCTGAGCCACCAGGGAAGCCCCAAATTCTATACATCTATAATCAAATATCCTTTCCTTTCTCCCACACTTATCTCCCACACATTTTTTATGCATTTCATTCCCATTCATTTCCTGTGGATCACCCCAAAATTCTTTTCTGTATTAACAAGAAAATTTAAATGAGTTGTATTTTTTTCCTCCTAAACAACCCACTCATGGGCTTCTCTGTTGGCTCAGCTGGTAAAGAATCAAACTGTGATATATTCCACTCATGCCGTGATATATTTCACTGTTACCATTTGGAGTCAGATAGATAGATAGCTGGGGCTTCCCTGGTGGCTCAGACAGTAAGGAATCTGCTTGCAATGCGAGAGACATGTGTTTGATCCCTGAGTCGGGAAGATACCTTGGAGAAGGAGATGCAACCCACTTCAGTATTCTTGCCTGGAGAATTCCATGGACAGAGAGACTGGGGGGCTACAGTAGATAGATTGTTCAGTCACTAAGTCATGTCCAACTCTTTGAGATCCCAAGGACTGCAGCATGCCAGGATTCCCTGTCCTTTACCACCTCCCGGAGCTTGCTCAAACTCATATCCGTTGATTTGGTGATGCTATCCAACCATCTCATTCTCTGTTGCCCCCTTCTCCTCCTACCCTCAGTCTTACCCAGCATTAGGGTCTTTTCCAATAAGTCAGCTTTTTGCATCAGGTGGCCAAAGTATTAGAGCTTTAGCTTCAGCATCAGTCCTTCCAATAAATATAGGTAGATAGAAAAGAGATAGAGAGATATCTATATACATATGTAGATATTTTTCTTTCTACATATGTATTTTACACAGATAAACATTGTAATGGTTAACCGTCAACTTGATTAACTTCTGGGTTCCCAGATTAAACATTTCTGGGTGAGTTTGCATAAAGTTGTTACTAGTTGAAATTGACATTTGAATCAGGGAACTCAGTCGAATAGATCATCTTTTCCAATATGGAAACCCCAAATAGAACAGAAGGCAGAAGGAGGAATTGATCCCTTTTCTCCTACCTTGCTGCGTGAGCAGGGACACCCCACCTGGTTTTATCTAGTCCTTAGTCTGTAACTGACACCACTGACTTCCCTAATTCTCCAGCCCTTGAATGCAAACTGAATTATATCACTGGCTTTCCTGGGTCTGCAGCTTACAGACGGCAGATCATGGGATTTCTCAGCCTCCATAATCATGTAAGCCAATTTTCATATATCTATATATAGAGATACAGATATTACGGAGTCCAAGAATGTATGTATTTCTAAGTTTTTTAAAGAAAGTGTCAAATTGCCCTCCACAAGGGTTTGACACTTTACATCCACGAATGCTCTATGATCTTGGCTTTCCTCATAATCCACCAACAGAGGTGGTATCAAATGCCTTTCAGATTTGCACCAGCCTAATAGGTGAGATATGAATGTTGATTATATTTTGTGTGTTGATAATCCTGCTCATAAGTAGAGGCATAAAGATTCCTACCAAGAAAACTAGAAACACTGATGTTACCTAATTCAACCTGGATTTTCCTGTATATATGCAAGAGAAATACATGTAATAGCTTTACAGAAGACAGATGAGAATGAACACTTTTTGAATGATAGATATCAGGCACAGGGCTACTTGCCTTACAAATATTATCTAGCTTGAATCTTACAACAACCATATATAGAAGTTACTGTTGCTTACATTTTACAGTTCAGAAAAAGGAGAAGGACCAGGAGAGGTCAAGTAACTCACCCCGAACCACATGGATTATGAATGGCGCAGTCATATATGAGCTTGAATTGGCCCAACTGCAAAGTGCATCAGGAAGTTATTATAAGAAGGTGTGGAAGGGCATTTTATCCATGCTATATATTTTGCCATATTACTAGCATTTGGAAGTGCATATTTTATTTGACAGTATTTATAAATCATGTGCATCCCTCTCAGAATAACTTGCAGTGCAGAAATGCTTCCATATGCTAGAAGTTTGTCTGGTTCTTTTGATGAGGAAGAAAGCCTCGTTCTTTAGCTTACTTGCTTATAATCACTCAGCTACAGCATGTATAAATTTAGAAATGGTATTCCCACAGAATTAACTCAGAACAAATTTCCCTTCCTGCAAACCTCACATGACTGATAAAGATATGTGTGCAACACAGTATTGTCACAAAATAATGAAATTTTAAGGACTTATTTCATTATTTATACAGGTAATAGAAATTTGCAAATTAAATATGTAATATTTAATTTCCAAATTCAGATACACTTAAATTTTAAACTTTAAATAAATAAGCTATTTACTTTCCTTATGACTGAACTGAACTGAACTGAATGACTGTATCTCAACCTTCCTACTTGACAGCTATGTGACCTTGGAAAACTTTAACTACAATTTCTTGGAATACATTTTTTTTTCATCTATATATAGTATATCAGTATGAAAGCTAACACTTGTTCTGAAAATTCGATGAAATAATCTATGTAACTACTTACAGAGATTTTGTTTTCAGCAAATGGTAAATATGAATAAGCAGTACTCCATGAACTTCATTTAACACAAAGTGTTCTGTATTGGCAATCAGGGGAGTTGAGGTCCACATCAATAATGGTATCTTGCCCCTTATCAATACTAAAATTAGATAAGCTATTTTAATTGAACTCGTATTTCTCATGTATAAAATGAGTCAAAATAAAGTTTGTCAGGAAGAACTCTAAGGTCATAAGGTCCAGTTAGAGGCCATTTATATATATATATATATATTTTTTTTTTTCCTAATTCAAAAAATGAAATAAGCTTTATACTTATTTCTACCCTGAGTCTCTTGTACAGGGAATAGAAATATAATTCACGTCTTTTATTGCTTTAGTCTTAAGTGGCTGTGCTTCTGATACACATTCACTCCCAGACGCATTAGCAGGAGGTCAGTTTCAGAGCCTAAAATCTCTAAGTCAAAAGACAAAAATGAAGTCACCCTTGAGCAGAAAGTCCCTGATTCTCTAAAACACCTCTGCCAGAAACATAAATGCCTCTGGACAAAGAAATATATCTTTTTGCTGCAAGATACTTCTTGTATTTATTGTTCAGATTATAATTAACTAATACAGTGTACAGTTTTACTTAAAATATTTGCCCTGGTATTTTAAAAATAGCTTGGAAGAAATGCTAGTTCAGAGTACTTTATTTTAAATATATTGTGAAAAACTGAAAAAAATCTATAACCTACTCTCATTTCAACTCACATTAAAATATAATTTTATTAAAAAAATAGTCCCCCAAAGTACTTTCTACTCTTTTTATATTTTTCATGATTCTGGTTTTGCAGAACTTGCCAGAACCATTTAGACTCACAGATTAACTGGACAACACATTTGGATAGACAGACACTGCTGCTGACAACAATAATATGACTCTTTCTGAATTTTGCAAAATAACACAGTATTCTTCGTCGTAAACACATATTGAATACCTGCTGCGTACAGGCACTAAAGCTAGATTACATGATGAATACAAATCATAGAACATTGTTTATAGTTCTGAACACTTCACAATCCAGTGGGGGCACATAAATATTAGATCAACCCTGGTATTTCATTGGAAGGAATGATGCTAAAGCTGAAACTCCAGTACTTTGGCCACCTCATGCAAAAAGTTGACTCATTGGAAAGGACTTTGATGCTGGGAAGGATTGGGGACAGGAGGAGAAGGGGATGAGATGGCTGGATGGCATCACTGACACAATGGACATGAATCTGAGTGAACTCCAAGAGTTGGTGATGGACAGGGAGGCCTAGCATGCTGCGATTCATGGGGTCGCAAAGAGTCGGACACGACTGAGTGACTGAACTGAACTGAACTGAAAACAGTAAGTATGTAATAACTGCTAATACAGACATAAAAGAATCAACAGTTGTATAAAATAAGGGGAATCTATTCCCCATGACCATGTAAGACCTTTTCATAAGGAGAGATTGATTCTGGAGTATACAGTGGATTTTTTAAAGCAGATAAAATGTGGAAGCTTTTATATCATATACAATTACAATTTCCTCAGATTTAGTTGTTCAATTTTTATGTATTCACTTTACACTCTGAATTCTACTTTTATAAAGGTATTGCTACAAAATTTTATTTCCGTATTGTTCAAAATAATATTATTAAATAAAATTTATAACTAAAATTAAATAAAGATTTATGAATTAAATTTTAAAATAAAATGTAATACATTAAATATATGAATGAAATAAAGATATCGATTGCAAATTGCTGTTGGAAATAGTGGCCGATGCAATAAGGGAATTCTTGGAAATAAAAGAAGAAATGTGCAATTATTTGCATCTAATAGGCTTGTTTCACAAGAACATCAAGAGAAACAGAAACAGACTCACAGACTTAGAGAATGAATTTAAGGTTATGGGAGCGGGTAGGAAAAGGAAGGATAGGGAGTTTGGGATCAATAACGTGCATACTGCTATATTTAAAATGGAAAATCAACAAGGATCTACTTATAGCACAGGGAACTGCATTACATAATAATATGTTAACAACCAAACTGGGAAAAGAATTTGAAAAAGAATAGATACACGTATTGCATAACTGAATCACTTTTGATGTATACTGAAACTAAAACAACATTGTTAATCACCTATATTTCAATTAAAGTGAAAAGCTAAAAAAGAAGAGAAACTGGAAAAAATATATTTTAATCAATTAATAGAAGAGAACTCACTGAATTAGAAATTTGAATGTACTGAAATATTTTCTTAAGCAAACAATAACTAATTGAAAAATTGTGATAGGAAATTCCATTCATAAAATAAAACAAAATTAGAAATATTTAGGAATAAT
Organism: Oreotragus oreotragus; assembly: GCA_006410675.1. Classification (NCBI taxonomy): domain Eukaryota; kingdom Metazoa; phylum Chordata; class Mammalia; order Artiodactyla; family Bovidae; genus Oreotragus; species Oreotragus oreotragus. Next base: position 333,404 of record SJYX01007508.1, read on the forward strand.
CTTAATAAGGAATATGCATACACACATTCCAATTACACTAGACTCTATTATATAACACTGTATCTTAGTGACCGTGCTGAAGGCATCAAAATGTAACTGAGTCAGGAGATAAATTGTTTTGAGAGAGATGGAGAGAAACCACAGAGAAACCAAGTGGCATCAAAAGCTGTGCCAGCCTTGTGAAAAGATCACAATACTGTTGTTGGAAAATTAAGGCGCAATTGCTTTAATGGCCTAAATCCAGTTCTCCCTTGATTTCAAGTTGCTTATTTCCTTGAACTGAAAATAAATAGCAATCTTAAGTGACCACAGTGAATAGGTTCAGATTACTCTTCTGAATTCTAGCATTATAGGGTTTCTAGGGAATTTTGAAACAAGGAATGAGCAGCTGAGAAATCTGGGTTTAAGGGTAAAAAAGCCTGATATTATGGGGTGGAGACATCACTCACAGTCACTCACAGTCATGAAAGCATGCCTTCAGCACCAGCTAGATTGGTAACTGACAACTTTTTGAAAAATACTGAATAACTGCCAAGTTTATAGATGTGCCAAGGGGTGAGACTGAAGCAGAGAAAAGTTCATATAAACAGTCACTTCTCTAGCTTGTTCTGTAAAGAAAGTGTGTTTGTGTGTGCAGGATCTCATAGGTAGAAAAGCAGGTAGATCTCATAGGAAAGAAAAACATTAATAACATATTGATTGAATTCTCACCAGCTTCATTTTAATGCGTGCAGGAGCCAACCGCTATTTATTTGCTTGCTTTTTTAAAAAAAATTTTACTGGAGTATGGTTGATTTACAATGTTGTCTAGTTTCAGGTAGGTGTACAGCAAAGTGATTCAGTTATACATATATGTATATCCATTCTAAGATTTTTTTTGGTCATACAGATTATCACAGAATATTGAGTAGAGTTCCTTGTGCTGTACAGTATATCCTTGTTCACATACTGTGAGCATCCACCAATATTCTAAGCAAAAAGATGATAAAAGGGAATAAAAGAAAAACAGCAACAATACTGAAGTGAGCCAGTCCATTTAAGGATGCTTGAAATCACCACATACATAACTTCCATTGATCTTTCCAACTGCAAGAAAGACTGAAAGATAATGATATCTGTTTTAAGTAATAAAAGGGCAAAATGATATTGGATCAGCAAATAGTCTATGTTAACAACTTCTCATATGAAAAAGAACAGAGACTTAGAATCCTGTAACTTGCAAATAAACTTGGTTTTGAAAAACTGCATTTGGGAATCTGGTCTCAGAAATAAGTCTTTTCTTGAAATAGACTCTCCAATCAAAATATTGGAACTACATTTAGTCAATGAAACCTTCATACATAAAAGACTATAAGAAGCATTTTTAAAAAGTTCTTTTGGGAAAGAGATGAATATTAAAATGTTACTGCATTGATTTACTATGTTGCACGTGATTTTAAGAACCACAATTAACTGAATTTTAATGGTTTTAAGACAATGCATGTAGTTAAGAGAACTATTGATTTTGTTTATGTGGACGATGACCTTCTAAGGTGGTGAAAGAAAATAAATGGAGACATTATCTGTTAATTGAAATTTTCATAGTATTAATCCATAAAAGAGTAGGGAAAGGTTGCCTATTTTAAGGTTGTATCTCTGCATGATTATTCAATATATTACATGATTATTAGTACAATGTATAGCTATAGGTCTATGTTTCAAGTATCTTTAAATAATTACATTTCTTCAAGAAAATAAAGAAATAATCAGAGAATCTAAAAATATTCTTTTTATTTTTGTTTACATTTATATTATTCATAAGTATATGTGAATATAATTCTGACAGAGGAAATTTTCTGTCTAAATTATCTTGTGTTCTCATAAAGGCAGAATGGAATTTTTTTTTTTCCATTTGCTTGCTAATGGCAAGGAAATTCATATAGATCTGTGCATTTTGAAATTAAACAGAAGATTCCTCATAAATGCTTATTAAAGAGAAACAATATTAATTTGAATTTTGGCTGAAATTGAACACATTTGCTTAATTATTTATATGACTGACAATATGTTGTTGAACTAGAGGGAAAATGGAAATAATACTCAGAGAAGGAAAGACAATCAGCTCAGAAAAGACTAGAAAATCAACCTGAGCTCAGAGCATTTTGAAAAACACATGAAATTTTATGCTATATTACCAAAGCACTTCTCATGTATACCTGCATTATTCCAGGTGTGTACTTAGTTACTCAGTCCTGTCCAACTCTTTGTGACCTCATGGACTGTAGCCTGCCAGGTTCCTCTGTTCTTGGGATTTTATCAGCAAGATTACTGGAGTGGGTTGCCAGATACTCCTCCAGGGGATCTTCCTGACCCAGGGATCTAATCTGAGTCTCCTGCGTCTCCTACATTTAAGGTGGATTCTTTACCACTATGCCACCTGGGAAGCCCCATTATTCTAGGTATTCACACACAAAGACTAACATTTGCCCTCTCTCACTATTTATCTCTGAATGGATGGTCATTAACTAGTTTAATGTTTGTGGCAGTCAAATTCAAGATAAACGTGGATAAATTTTTCTTTCAGTTGGCAACAGAAGGGAAAAGCAGTTTAAATAAGGTCTAGGTATGAAGCAATTCATGATAAATGCAACAATAGATTTGCCAGATTTGAGAGCAGTCTGCTAATGGCTAATATCTCAAAATCTGAACAATAAAAATTGAGATGTTACAGAACAGAGTTATCATAGGATTCAGCAATACCGAATCTGGGCATGTGTCTGGAGAAAAGCATAGTTCAAAAAGAAACTTGCGGAAAACAACTTCAGTAAAGTGGTCTGGGTTGAAGAAGCATCTTGCAGTCTACTGAGTATGCAGAGCTGAGGAATAGATTCTAAACCACTTTTCAATAAACAGAGGAGCTCTGAAGATGGTGGAGGAATAGGACGGGGTGACCACTTTCTCCCTCACAAATTCATCAAAAGAACATTTCAGCGCTGAGCAAACTCCACAAAACAACTTCTGAATGCTGGCAGAGGACATCAGGCACTTAGAAAAGAAGATCATTGTCTTAAAAAACAGGTAGGAAAAAAAAATTACTAGAACTAATCAATGAATATAGTAAAGTTGCAGGATATAAAATCAACACAGAGAAATCCCTTGCATTCTTATACACTAATAATGAGAAAGTAGAAAATGAAATTAAGGAAACAATTCCATTCACCATTGCAACGAAAAGAATAAAATACTTAGGAATATATCTACCTAAAGAAACTAAAGACTTATATATAGAAAACTATAAGACACTGATGAAAGAAATCAAAGAGGACACTACTAGATGGAGAAATATACCATGTTCATGGATTGGAAGAATCAATATAGTGAAAATGAATATATTACCCAAAGCAATCTACAGATTCAATGCTATCCCTATCAAGCTACCAGCAGTATTTTTCACAGAACTAGAACAAATAATTTCAAGATTTGTATGGAAATACAAAAGACCTCGAATAGCCAAAGCAATCTTGAGAAAGAAGAATGAAACTGGAGGAATCAACTTGCCCGACTTCAGACTCTAATACAAAGCCACAGTCATCAAGACAGTATGGTACTGGCACAAAGACAGAAATATAGATCAATGGAACAAAATAGAAAGCCCAGAGATAAATCCACACACATATGGACACCTTATCTTTGACAAAGGAGGCAAGAATATACAATAGAGTAAAGACAATCTCTTTAACAAGTGGTGCTGGGAAAACTGGTCAACCACTTGTGAAAGAATGAAACTAGATCACTTTCTAACACCACACACAAAAATAAACTCAAAATGGATTAAAGATCTAAATGTAAGACCAGAAACTATAAAACTCCTAGAGGAGAACATAGGCAAAACACTCTCCGACATAAATCACAGCAGGATCCTCAATGATCCGCCTCCCAGAATACTGGAAATAAAAGCAAATATAAACAAATGGGATCTAATTAAAATTAAAAGCTTCTGCACAACAAAGGAAACTATAAGCAAGGTGAAAAGACAACCCTCTGAATGGGAGAAAATAATAGCAAATGAAGCAACTGACAAACAACTAATCTCAAAAATATACAAGCAACTTATACAGCTCAATTCCAGAAAAATAAANTAACAAGTGGTGCTGGGAAAACTGGTCAACCACTTGTAAAAGAATGAAACTAGATCACTTTCTAACACCACACACAAAAATAAACTCAAAATGGATTAAAGATCTAAATGTAAGACCAGAAACTATAAAACTCCTAGAGGAGAACATAGGCAAAACACTCTCCGACATAAATCACAGCAGGATCCTCAATGATCCGCCTCCCAGAATACTGGAAATAAAAGCAAATATAAACAAATGGGATCTAATTAAAATTAAAAGCTTCTGCACAACAAGGGAAACTATAAGCAAGGTGAAAAGACAGCCCTCTGAATGGGAGAAAATAATAGCAAATGAAGCAACTGACAAACAACTAATCTCAAAAATATACAAGCAACTTACACAGCTCAATTCCAGAAAAATAAAAGACCCAATCAAAAAATGGGCCAAAGAACTAAATAGACATTTCTCCAAAGAAGACATATGGATGGCTAACAAACACATGAAAAGATGCTCAACGTCACTCATTATCAGAGAAATGCAAATCAAGACCACAATGAGATACCACTTCACACCAGTCATAATGGCTGCGATCCAAAAGTCTGCAAGCAATAAATGCTGGAGAGGGTGTGGAGAAAAGGGAACCCTCTTACACTGTTGGTGGGAATGCAAACTAGTACAAACTTTTAAATTTGCATTCAGATATGCTTTTTTAGGGGACTTCCCGGGTCACTCAGCTGGTAAATAATCTGCGTGCAATGCAAGAGACCCTGTTTGGATTCCTGGGCGGGGAAGTTTCCCTGAAGAAGCATAGGCTACCCACCCCAGTATTTTGGGGCTTCTCTGGGGGCTCTGACAGTAAAGAATCTACCTGCAATGCAGGAGACCTGAGTTCAATTCCTGAATTCAGAAGATCCTGTGGAAGAGGGCCTGGCAACCCACTCCAGTATTCTTGCCTTGAGAATCCCATGGACACAAGAGCCTGATGGGCTAGAGTCCATGGGATTGCAAAGAGTCAGACGTGACCAAGCACAGAACAGTACATACTTTTTTGAATGGAAGAAAAATAATGGAAGATTAGCTAGATGCTGGAAATTTCATGCTCTAATACATCTCAACAGAGGAACTGCTCTGTAGAATCAGTGAACAAAAACAACGTGAAACTATATAGATGTCTGAAACCTATAGACAATTGTATTGTTACTTCAGCCCTGTTTCGCTGGTATTTATATGCTTAAAAACTATCTGTTACCTTAATCAATTCTTACTAATCCTCAATATATTTAATTAGATTAAATTTCAGGCAGTTTTTAATCAAACATAAACTATATTAATGGTCAAAACCTTAATATATCCCAGTATGTTTTTATTTAAATGTTTGTAATTATAAAGTATAGATATCATAAATAATACAATTTATATTTTATATATTTCTAGGTATAATTTTCAACCAACATTTTAGGGATCACCTTTTTATGTGCCATGATAAGTTCTGAAAATGTGCTCGTGTATTCATATTCTAATGAGGAAGACAGGTTTATATTTCACAGTGTGATAAGGACAAGAATAGAAAGACTATAATATTGAGTTAAGCTCAGCAAGGTATGATTAACACTCTTTGGAGAGATCATAGCATGTTTCCTTAAGGCAATGATATTGGGATGAGATTCAGTGAATGAATAGTAATTTCACATATAGTTAGAACTATAACAATAGTGATAGAAAAATTAATTTATGGTGTTCTGTATTTTTAGAATAAAATTATATTTCACAATGTTTTTCAGTATCCTCTCAAAGACCACTAAATCTTAGAATGATCTTATAAAAGTTAAGAATTTCACTCACCTCCCCCCCCCGCAAATTGCATGAGCATTCATGAATTTGAAATTATACACTCAGGTTGAAGGAGTTTGTGTACTGGCTTGTGACACATGCACAGGATACTCTTTTCAATTCTTAAGTTCTTGACATTTAAAGAAGGGTCAAGAAAGATTATGGCAGGAGAATAAATAAGATAGAAAACAGTAGGGCCTTCTTAATTTTCATACACCTTGATTCCTTCTTCTCCCTTAAAGAACCAAAACCAAAACACATTCTCAGATTATTCTATTGTCTACCATAATTCAGCTGCCTTGAAAGTTTATTTCCCAGAATTCAAATCAATTCACGCTGCTAAGCTGCACAAAGACCTATACTAGCTCTTTAGTGCCCTCAGGTTTAAGTCTGAACTTAGGAACATGGTGAACTGTTTACAACCTGATTCTGAGTATCATTTTCTTCTTCCCCTACAAATTCTATATTAAAATAACATTAAATTTTAGATTCTTTCCTCTATGTATCAGAGCTTCTCCAAATTCCATGACTTTGTGTGCATGCATGCTGATCACTCTGTCTGTAATGCTCTGAATAGTTTTTTATCTAATGACTTGATAGTATTTTAAGCACAGATCTCAAAGATTGCATTTTATGACTTTTTGGAATCTCCACCAGTTGCTGCAGGTCTGTTCTGTATCCTCCCCTTTAAAAAAAAAAAAAAATTCAGTTTTGGAAATTTTTTAGCCTGATCATTTTGTAGTTCCGTCAGTGAGTGCTCAGTTTGTGTCCAACTCTTTGTGACCTCCATGGACTGTAGCAAGCTGGGTTCCTCTCTCCATGGAATTTTCCAGGCAAGAATACTGGACTAGGTTGCCTTCCCTACTCCAAGGAACCTTCCTGACCCAGGGATTGAACCCTTGTCTCTTGTTTCTCCTGCATTGGCAGTGGATTCTCTATCACTGTGCTACTTGGGAAGCCTGAAGTACTCTTTATTCTTCTTACTATGGTTTTGATTTCTAGCATTTCCTTTGCTTTTTTTTTT
>SJYX01007508.1:348553-365171 GCA_006410675.1 Oreotragus oreotragus
CATGAGGTGGCCAAAGTATTGGAGTTTCAGCTTTAGCATCGTTCCTTCCAAAGAACACCCAGGACTGATCTCCTTTAGAATGGACTGGTTGGTTCTCCTTGCAGTCCAAGGGACTCTCAAGAGTCTTCTCCAACACCACAGTTCAAAAGCATCAATTCTTCGGTGCTCAGCTTTCTTCACAGTCCAACTTTCACATCCATACTTGACCACTGGAAAAACTATAGGAAAACACATGTTAAAAAAGAACCCAAATCAATTTCCTTTCTGTTTCATACTGAATATGGCTGTTTTTTCATATGTTATCTTTCATTTTTTCCCTGATGTGCTAACTTTGTAATTATTGCATACCCACTATGTGCCAGTCCCAGCAGCACATCTGTTCAGTTTCATTATTTAAATTAAACTCATAAAATCTTAATGATGTTTCATTTAAAAACTACTTATAAATAAATCAAAGGACTTTTATATTTCACCAGATGCTGCTGTTGCTAAGTCGCTTCAGTCATGTCCAACGTTGTGCGATCCCATAGACAGCAGCCCACCAGGCTCCCCCACCCCTGGGATTCTCCAAGCAGGAACACTGGAGTGGGTTGCCATTTCCTTCTCGAATCACCAGATGCTCTATCCATTTTAATTAAAAGGCATTTCATTATTTATATTAAGTATTTTAAGCATTAATACAAAGCAGTGTTGTATTTTATTCTTGATCTAAATATATTTAGTCAAATATTTATTTAGACTTTTAAAAAGGGAAATGTTGTGTATTATAGTAAGTGTTCATAAAGTGATCTACTCTGTTTTTCCTTTTTATTATATAATCATACCTTTTCCTTCCCATTTTTCTTTCCTTCCTATCCTTTTCTATTCCCTCAAATGTAATATAGCTTCCTATGTACATGCATGTGTTCAGTCATGTCTGACTCTTTGTGACCCCATAGACTATAGCCCACCAGGCTCCTTGATCCATGGATTTTTCCAAGGAGGAATACTGGAGTGGGTTGCCATTTCCTACTTCAGGAATATAACCTCCTAGATCCCTCCATTAATGCAAAGATGTTACAGATTGAGAAAATCTTGTCACCATAATATACTTAAGAACATTAATGACAATCACAAACATAACACACTAGTAAAATCTATATGAGCCTTGCTACTGTCTCTTATACACATCNGGAATATAACCTCCTAGATCCCTCCATTAATGCAAAGATGTTACAGATTGAGAAAATCTTGTCACCATAATATACTTAAGAACATTAATGACAATCACAAACATAACACACTAGTAAAATCTATATGAGCCTTGCTATTAGCTCTTTAGTCTCCTAACACTGTTCATCCCCCCCCCCTTTTTTTTGGTAATAAGACTGATGTAAGGTTTTGGGGTTTATTTATTCATCTTTAGTATAAGAATGACTTAAAACACTACAAGGGCTTTTCTTTTATTAACTGAGTTTGTAGAATATGTCCCAGGAGAAAAGAGATTTGTAATACTAATAGCAAATACAGACCAATAAATTCTCATATTGATTGATTTATTTTTCTGATCTATAAAAATGACCCATTCTGTGGCACCCCTGGGCTAGCAAGTGATATAAATTATAACCATGACTTAAAACACTACAAGGGCTTTTCTTTTATTAACTGAGTTTGTAGAATATGTCCCAGGAGAAAAGAGATTTGTAATACTAATAGCAAATACAGACCAATAAATTCTCATATTGATTGATTTATTTTTCTGATCTATAAAAATGACCCATTCTGTGGCACCCCTGGGCTAGCAAGTGATATAAAAACGCAAACATTTTGAGCCAAAACAAATAAAAACCAGCCTTGCAGCTCCATTTCATTCAAAAGGCTTCCTCTACAAATTAGAAAAATCTGGTCTAGAAGAAAGTTTGTGCTCCACTCTCAGAGGTTAAATGGCATTAAATTTCAACAATAGAAAAAACTATAAAGCCTGAGGACTGTCTTTGATCAAATAACCAATATTCACTCCATTTATTGTAAACAGGTAAATTCTGGTTAATCCTAGATGGATTGAAAGCAGCAGGAAACTTGAATATACATTTCACACTGAGAAGACTGCTGCTGCAGGCACATTTAGAAAAACAAATGTATTTACTTTCAGTAGGCTTAATACTGGTTATAGGAAAGCAGAAAAATATACATGTGAATGAACTACAGATAGACTCTGAGAATACTTGTTTTCAAAAAGGTTGAAACATTAAGGGCAACATTTTAAAAAATGCAGAATATTTATCCCCAGCTAATCAGAAAGCTCAAGGGTATTTGAGTCTACTACCCCTGATAGAAGAGTCTGCCTTTCTTTCAGATTGAGCCATGGGGAAGGTGTGACACTTGGCTTCTTATGGTAAATCTTCTGGGCCACAAGATAAAATAACATAATTTAAATATATATGTAGAATTTCAAAGTCAAAATAACAAGTCTGAAACTCTATATAATAAGAATAATGTAATCTACTTTAAAAAGTATTAATAGGTTCCAAATGTTATCTTGAGCACTATATGTTAACGTATAATTACAATCTCCATTTTATAGATGAAGAAATACTTAAATTACTGAAGATCACACATGCACAATATAATGATCTGAGTGACCAAGAATGAGCCATATTAAAGAGAAAAAAGAGGTTTTGAAATTACATAATAAAGGGCAAAAGGAAATAAAATTAACCTGCAGCAATTCTGGAAATACAGGAACTTAGAAGGCTATTAGCAACTAGACAAAAAAGTGATATTTTAGTAGCAAAGTTTTTTCATGACATCATATTGTATATATAACCACTTGAAGATAATATACCTATAACTGATGAATCAGTGTCATGGAGAAGCCTCTATTCCATGTTTGTGAGTTTCTTAAAAGTGTAAACGTAATACAATGATATGTGGAGGTAAGAACACCTATCCTTTTTCTGTTCATGGGAAACAAAAACAAAACATTTTGACTAGTCCATTCTGGCAACAGAACAGTCTCAAGATCTGCAGATATTCTCAATTTATTGATCTATTGTGAAATGGTTCTGAGTGCTTGTTCTGCAGCCTGGTTGAATTTACTGATACTTGAATCCAAGATGACTAGAAAAAGCTGTTATGTAAAATTTAAAATATTCACTCCTAAGGATAGTGTTTTATGGTTTCTGTTCCAGATTTAGTTTAGACATTTACTGGCTATCTGATTTTGAATGATATGTGTGATCTGTTGGAGTCGCCCCTTTTTGTTATATATAAGAGATTATGACGCTGTCTATCAGATGTCAGAATAAGGTGAAATAAAAAAAGTCAAAAAATTCTACATTTTAAAGAATAGATGACTCTTGAGAGTCCTTTGGATAGCAAAAAGATAAAAACCAGTAAATCCTGAAGGAAATCAACCTTGAATATTTATTGGAAGTACTGATGCTAAAGGTGAAGCTCCAATACTTTGACCACCTGATGGAAAGAGTCGACTCATTAGAAAAGAACTTGATGCTAGGAAAAAGTGAGGGCAGGCAGAGAAGAGGGTGACAGAGAATGAGATGGTTGGATGGCATCATGGACTCAATGGATATGAGTTTGAACAAACTCCGGAAGATAGTAAAAGACATGAAAGCCTGCAACTGCAATCTATGGAGTTGCAAAGAGTCGACTTATTAACTGAACAGTAACTTATTAACTGAATAACTTATTAACTGAACAACAGAAAGTTATTACTACACTGAAAATCAATACTTTTGCTAATAGTTCTGGAAGCATCTCAAAAGCAAAGTCATTGTTTAAAGAAACAAAGCAGAATGGAAAAAGAAGACATGTAAAAGAAAGATGTGACTATATATAAACTATCCTGTTCCTCTGGTTTATCTGTACTGAAATGCAGTTGGTCACAGGTAAAATTTTGAAGACCTTAGAGATATAAAGTCCTCCTAATGGTGTGCTATACCACAATTGAAAAATTTCTTCTAGAGAACTAAACTGAGTTAGTAAAGAAACTGAGAATTTACAAAGAATAGAGGATGAAGTAAGAAATAAGCAAGCAATGAGGCAACTATTGATTCAATATTTGTACAGAAGAGAAAACAAAGATATAGGAAGTCCATCCAAAGTCTTCTTGGCCCTGTGATTGTTGCTTCAATTCAAAAGACATTCTATTCTGTGAATGTCCATAAGTAGAATGAGTTTGAAATCTTAGGTAGCTCATTCTTGAGAGCAAAACTTTTTTTTTTCAAGGTCTAGTCCTCTATTCAGTCACTGGTGAATAGTGGAGTAGAGTTTGTTCTTTCAGTTACAAAGAAGCAAACATACTTCTCAACCTCATAGTTTGTACAGCTACATTTGGTGCTCAAAGATTATGTTTTGTGGAAGAGTTAGATGAAAGATGAAAAGTTATTAAAAAAATTACACCCCCACCCCTTGCAACCGTAGTCAGCTAGGAAATATTAAAATGTTCACTAGGAATTAAAGTGAAAGTCAATGTTGATATTAAATTAGTGTTTTCAGGTTGAGTGAAATTTTTTTGGATGAAACTTGAACAGGGAAATTATGTTGACCTTCACTGAGAAGAAATATTGAGTCTAAACTCCCAAAATGTTAACTTTTGAAACAAATTAGTGTTTAGAATGATTATAATAATTTGATGTTTCTCCTAATAGTTTTTGTATAACAGCAGCATATTTGACCTTTTTAAATGTCAGAAATAATATTTAATATTAATATGCTCCTCAGCCACTTTAAACACTCAGGTAATATTTAATTTTAAAAATAATAATCTTGATATTTGTGCTCAAAATGTCATCATATATTGCTTGAAGGATGATTCAATGTCTCTCTAAAATTGATGAATTCAAATATTTCTTCTGCAAAGTTGTTTAGACACTGGAATAGATAAAGTAATTTATTTTGTAGAAATTGAGTAGGATCTACCCCCACCTAAAGTACAATGACATCTTGCTACATTGAGGCCATTTTTATTGTGGGACTAACAATATTTTAGAAAATGAATAGTTGGGAAGAAAAATCTATATTTTAATGTTGGCAACAGGGCCCGTAAGTAAAAATTTCAGGGAAACACTATAACAACGGAACTTAGGAGAACACTATTAAACTGAAATGTCAAGTGATTTTTGTCTTTATATAAAAAATATATTGCCTAAGCCCAGATTCTGTAGGTTAGAGTCTGTTCCTCTTTCACTAGATATTACCATAAACTGAAATTGTTCAGTTATATCTGGAATAGATTGGAATATTTCTTACAATATGGATCATTTTCACAGGCAGCTTGATCTTATTTTAATACTACTTTGAGTGGCAAGCACTTTAGAGAAACAGACATATAATATTTTAAGACATTCATACAAAACAGTCAGAAATATTCCTCTCATATATCTGACATAAAGAGGTTTTTTTTTTTTTTTTTCAAGAGAACTTCTATGCAGTTTATTTCTAGAAACATTACAGCAGAAGACATCTACGTGGCATTTATATATCTTTCAAGTAGGACTATTAGCCAGTGTGTCTCAGGGTCTGAGGACTAAGTGGAGACATGCATGGCCACATTTGGTCTAGAACTTGGTCCATTAGGATACTCTAAAAAAAAAAGAGGTAAAATTTTTGACAGGCAGTGTTGACTACCTTGAAAGAATTCAAGCTTGAAACGATGCACAGGTCTGTGTTTGCAACATCTTCACAAATCGGTGATAGTATGGTTCAGGTAACATAAAGAATGTATATCTTAGAAAAAAAAAATTTTGATTACAGTGTAGGAAACTGTTGAAGAGGGTTTTGTGATCATTATGTTCATTCACTACTCTTTTGGGTTCTCCTTCTCTGGACGTGTTATAGGACTGTGCTCCCTGATAATGCGTGGAATCATGCTGTTCCGCTATGAGTGGAATGATGCCATCTACTTCCTAGTGGGAGTCACTTAAGTTCCAAGCCACAAGTGTCCACTTTCTATTCTCCCTCCATTGACTGCAATGCTCATGATTTTTGGAGAGCTTGTGAAAGTAAATTCCCATGTGAAAACATGCAAACCAGACATTACTGTGCTGGTGCAGACATTTATAGGATTATCTTAAGAAGCGGGCACTGGGCACCAAGAAAATTGGTGTTAAAAATTAAAGATATGGCAAACCATGATATTGTGTGCATGCTAATTCATTTCAGTCATGTCCAACTCTGTGCAACCCTATGGACAGAGGAACTACCAGGTTCCTCTGACCAGGGTATTCTCCAGACAAGAATATTGGAAGGGGTTGCCATGGCCTCCTCCAGGGAACCTTCCTGACCCAAGGATCACAGGCGTGTTCTTTATCACTAGCATCACCTGGAAAATCCCTCCATGTTATTGGCAGAAACAATTTTATAACCAATCTGTAGGAATTTGTGGTTCTGATGATTATCTTAAAGAATTACTTTGGATAGTTACAATAATTCAGAAATCACAGTTTAAAAGTATGAGAGGTTATGTTGGCTGTGGGTGGCAAGTAATATAAGTAAAGGTTGGGTGCAAAAAATAATTAGCCAATTAGCAAAGCAAATAGGAATGAAAAGGATGGAGAGAGTCCACATGTTTAGAGACCTCTAGGATCAAAAGAAGCAGTTGATTTTTAACTCTTGTAGCTAAAAATAAAATAATTAAAGCTTTTAGTTGGAAAGAATAATTTAAACTTAGACTTCAGGGAAAGGTTTAAATTGAAGGTATTGATTTGTAAGCAAGCTACATATAGGGAGTAGATCAGGGCCAAGGAGACAAATGTTCACTACCCAAACTAGTTCACTGCCTCAGTCCTCTGCCTGTTGTGAACTATCTATTCTTATTACTTATGAATCAGGAATGGTTTGTTTGCATTGTTAATATCCCGTTCTACCTGCCAGGCTCCTCACTCTTAGTAGTTTGTGCATCCATCCTTACTTTTTAGTTGATGAGTTTCTTAAATACATCTCCTAGAGATCCCAGATTTAACCTTGATACTGTGACTAAGTAAGCATTTGGGTTGTTACTCTTGTGTTTGGTGAGACTTTACATTGATTTATAAAGAAGTTAGAAATCATATGATCTTTCTGACTTATTACACTTAGCATAATATGCTCAAGTCCATCCATGTCATTGCATATGACAAGATTTCAATCTTTTTATGGCCAAGTATTTAAAAAGCAAAGACATCACTTTGCTGACAAAGGTCCATATAGTCAAAGCTATGGTTTTTCCGATAGTCATGTAACAGTGTGAATGTTGGACCATAAAGAAGGCTAAGTGTCAAAGAACTGATGCTTTCAAATTGTAGTGCTGGAGAAGACTCTTGAGAGTCCCTTGGACAGCAAGGAGATCAAAGAGATCCAACCAGTCAATCCCAAAGGAAATCAACCCTGAATATTCACTGGAAGGTTTGATGCTAAAGCTAAAGCTCCAATACTTTGGCCACCTGATGCGAAGAGCTGACTCATTGGAAAAGACCTTAATGTTGGGAAAGGTTGAAGGCAAAAAGAGAAAAGGGCGGCAGAGGATCAGACGGTTAGATGGCATCACTGACTCAATGGGCATGAATTTGAACAAACTCCGGGAGACAGTGTAGGACAGGGAAACCTGGTGTGCTGCAGTTCACGGGGTCACAAAGAGTTGGACACTACTTAGCGACTGAACAACAACAAAAACAGTATTCCATATATATCTTCTTTATCTGTATATCTAATGAAACTCACATAAGTTGTTTTCATATCGTGGCTATTGTATTAATACATAATTCTGTGATGAACATAGGGATCATATATCTTTTTGAAATTGTATTTTAGAAATCTTTGGATAAATACCCTCAAAATGGGATAACTACATCATATGGTAGTTCTATATGTTTTGAGAAATATGCATACTGTTTGCCATAGTGCCTGAACCAGTTTAATTACTACCAGCGGTGTAGAAGGGTATCTTTTTCTCTATGTCTTCACTAATACTTGGTGTTTCTTGTATTTTTGATAATAGCCATTCTAACAGGTATGGGGTGATATCTCTTTGTGACTTCTATTTGCATTTCTCTAATGATTAGTGATATTTGGCAACTTTTTATGTGCCTGTTGATTATCTGTAGATCTTCTTTGGAAACTTTCTATTCAGTTCCTCTGCCTTTATTTTAATTGGGTTGTTTGTCTTCTTTTTGAGTTGAATGACTTATTGTATATTTGGAATATAAAAAACAACAAACTAAACATAACATTAAATACAGAGAACACAGCAGTGGTTACCAGATGAAAAGGGGTGGGGCGGGGTGTATGCTGATGAATGGAAGTTAAATTTTTGGTGGTGAGCATATTATAGAGTTGGATGGCATCACCTATTCGAAGGATGTGAACTTGAGTAAACTTCAGGGGATGGGGAGAGACAGGGAAACCCGGTGTGCTGCAGTCCGTGGGTTGCAAGAGTTGGACATGACTTGGTGACTGAAAAATAGCAATGTTACAGGGTTATAGAATCAGAAATATTATGGTGTACACATGAAACTTATACAATGTTATATACCAATGTTACTTCAACAAAACAAATTAAAAAAAAAAAAAAAAGCTAGACCTACTTAATTGTTAAAAAACAAAGTGCACTTTGGGGGACTGCACTCTACCACTCACTAAATGCTAGTTTTGAAAAAGTGAGTCACCAGGACCAGAAGTGGTGTGTATGGTTGTTGGGCAAAAGCCTGACAGGGTTCGTGACTTAGCATCTATATTTACTCCTTCCTCTACTCAGTGATTATACGTGAAGAGTTAGAGCTTTTACCATCTTATGCCCTGAAACAAAGATTATAAAGATCTGCATGTCACAGAAATATAAAATAGAAAGCACAGATGGGAAATAAGCCTTTACTGATTTATATCAGTAATAAACTAGTATTGTTTGTTACCATGGTGTAACATATATTTTCCTAATGGAAAATGGGGTGTAAAAAGGATGCAAAGAAAGCAGCCAAAAAAAAAAAATCTAGAGAGATGTTACAAGAAAGAGATGGAATGACCAACTAGAACAATGACTACATGAAAAACAGCAGAATTATCTAAGATGTAACATTAAATGAAATGATGTAATTTGTTGAATATGGGTAGAAAAGGACAAAGTCAAAAACAGTATCTAAATTTATGACTAAATAACAGGGGTGCAGCAGCAACAGGGGTGACTGTTGAAGCCATCCTTAGAGAAGAGTAGCAGAGGAGACATTTGAGACATCAAGATGGAGTGGGGAGGGGGAAGGGAAGATTTATGTACGTGTAAATTTAGCCATTCAGGGAAAAATGTTTAGTAGACATTTGGATATAACATCTAAATCACAAGAGAGACAACAGTGTCAGAAATATGTACCACCAGTTTAACTGTGAAAATTAAGATATAACTGTTGGTGAGTCTACTGAGGAAATTGTGCAAGATAGGAACTTCACGATAGACTGTGAAAAACACCTATATTTAAATGGTATCTACAATAAAAAGGCATTTATAAGATGGCTGAAGAGCAGCCCTCCATAGTAGAAAGTGTGTAAGACTGCACTACTGAACTAAAGAAAGTGTTTCAGAAAAGTAGTGTAGGTCAACAAAGGCAAATGTTCTCAGAGGGTAAACAACACAAGATAAACATGTTTGGATTTAGTCACAAGCAGGTCATAAGTGTGCTTCAAGAGAGGACTTTTTTTCCAAAATTGAAGTGTAATTGACCTACAATATTGTATTAGTTTCAGGGGTACCATATAGTGATTTGATATTTTTATAGATTATACACCATGTGAAGTATAATACTATTGACTATATTCCCTGTGTTGTATNCAGAACAGTCTCAAGATCTGCAGATATTCTCAATTTATTGATCTATTGTGAAATGGTTCTGAGTGCTTGTTCTGCAGCCTGGTTGAATTTACTGATACTTGAATCCAAGATGACTAGAAAAAGCTGTTATGTAAAATTTAAAATATTCACTCCTAAGGATAGTGTTTTATGGTTTCTGTTCCAGATTTAGTTTAGACATTTACTGGCTATCTGATTTTGAATGATATGTGTGATCTGTTGGAGACGCCCCTTTTTGTTATATATAAGAGATTATGACGCTGTCTATCAGATGTCAGAATAAGGTGAAATAAAAAAAGTCAAAAAATTCTACATTTTAAAGAATAGATGACTCTTGAGAGTCCTTTGGATAGCAAAAAGATAAAAACCAGTAAATCCTGAAGGAAATCAACCTTGAATATTTATTGGAAGTACTGATGCTAAAGGTGAAGCTCCAATACTTTGACCACCTGATGGAAAGAGTCGACTCATTAGAAAAGAACTTGATGCTAGGAAAAAGTGAGGGCAGGCAGAGAAGAGGGTGACAGAGAATGAGATGGTTGGATGGCATCATGGACTCAATGGATATGAGTTTGAACAAACTCCGGAAGATAGTAAAAGACATGAAAGCCTGCAACTGCAATCTATGGAGTTGCAAAGAGTCGACTTATTAACTGAACAACAACTTATTAACTGAATAACTTATTAACTGAACAACAGAAAGTTATTACTACACTGAAAATCAATACTTTTGCTAATAGTTCTGGAAGCATCTCAAAAGCAAAGTCATTGTTTAAAGAAACAAAGCAGAATGGAAAAAGAAGACATGTAAAAGAAAGATGTGACTATATATAAACTATCCTGTTCCTCTGGTTTATCTGTACTGAAATGCAGTTGGTCACAGGTAAAATTTTGAAGACCTTAGAGATATAAAGTCCTCCTAATGGTGTGCTATACCACAATTGAAAAATTTCTTCTAGAGAACTAAACTGAGTTAGTAAAGAAACTGAGAATTTACAAAGAATAGAGAATGAAGTAAGAAATAAGTAAGCAATGAGGCAACTATTGATTCAATATTTGTACAGAAGAGAAAACAAAGATATAGGAAGTCCATCCAAAGTCTTCTTGGCCCTGTGATTGTTGCTTCAATTCAAAAGACATTCTATTCTGTGAATGTCCATAAGTAGAATGAGTTTGAAATCTTAGGTAGCTCATTCTTGAGAGCAAAACTTTTTTTTTTCAAGGTCTAGTCCTCTATTCAGTCACTGGTGAATAGTGGAGTAGAGTTTGTTCTTTCAGTTACAAAGAAGCAAACATACTTCTCAACCTCATAGTTTGTACAGCTACATTTGGTGCTCAAAGATTATGTTTTGTGGAAGAGTTAGATGAAAGATGAAAAGTTATTAAAAAAATTACACCCCCACCCCTTGCAACCGTAGTCAGCTAGGAAATATTAAAATGTTCACTAGGAATTAAAGTGAAAGTCAATGTTGATATTAAATTAGTGTTTTCAGGTTGAGTGAAATTTTTTTGGATGAAACTTGAACAGGGAAATTATGTTGACCTTCACTGAGAAGAAATATTGAGTCTAAACTCCCAAAATGTTAACTTTTGAAACAAATTAGTGTTTAGAATGATTATAATAATTTGATGTTTCTCCTAATAGTTTTTGTATAACAGCAGCATATTTGACCTTTTTAAATGTCAGAAATAATATTTAATATTAATATGCTCCTCAGCCACTTTAAACACTCAGGTAATATTTAATTTTAAAAATAATAATCTTGATATTTGTGCTCAAAATGTCATCATATATTGCTTGAAGGATGATTCAATGTCTCTCTAAAATTGATGAATTCAAATATTTCTTTTGCAAAGTTGTTTAGAAACTGGAATAGATAAAGTAATTTATTTTGTAGAAATTGAGTAGGATCTACCCCCACCTAAAGTACAATGACATCTTGCTACATTGAGGCCATTTTTATTGTGGGACTAACAATATTTTAGAAAATGAATAGTTGGGAAGAAAAATCTATATTTTAATGTTGGCAACAGGGCCCGTAAGTAAAAATTTCAGGGAAACACTATAACAACGGAACTTAGGAGAACACTATTAAACTGAAATGTCAAGTGATTTTTGTCTTTATATAAAAAATATATTGCCTAAGCCCAGATTCTGTAGGTTAGAGTCTGTTCCTCTTTCACTAGATATTACCATAAACTGAAATTGTTCAGTTATATCTGGAATAGATTGGAATATTTCTTACAATATGGATCATTTTCACAGGCAGCTTGATCTTATTTTAATACTACTTTGAGTGGCAAGCACTTTAGAGAAACAGACATATAATATTTTAAGACATTCATACAAAACAGTCAGAAATATTCCTCTCATATATCTGACATAAAGAGGTGTTTTTTTTTTTTTTCCAAGAGAACTTCTATGCAGTTTATTTCTAGAAACATTACAGCAGAAGACATCTACGTGGCATTTATATATCTTTCAAGTAGGACTATTAGCCAGTGTGTCTCAGGGTCTGAGGACTAAGTGGAGACATGCATGGCCACATTTGGTCTAGAACTTGGTCCATTAGGATACTCTAAAAAAAAAAGAGGTAAAATTTTTGACAGGCAGTGTTGACTACCTTGAAAGAATTCAAGCTTGAAACGATGCACAGGTCTGTGTTTGCAACATCTTCACAAATCGGTGATAGTATGGTTCAGGTAACATAAAGAATGTATATCTTAGAAAAAAAAAATTTTGATTACAGTGTAGGAAACTGTTGAAGAGGGTTTTGTGATCATTATGTTCATTCACTACTCTTTTGGGTTCTCCTTCTCTGGACGTGTTATAGGACTGTGCTCCCTNGTGTTTGCAACATCTTCACAAATCAGTGATAGTATGGTTCAGGTAACATAAAGAATGTATATCTTAGAAAAAAAAAATTTTGATTACAGTGTAGGAAACTGTTGAAGAGGGTTTTGTGATCATTATGTTCATTCACTACTCTTTTGGGTTCTCCTTCTCTGGACGTGTTATAGGACTGTGCTCCCTGATAATGCGTGGAATCATGCTGTTCCGCTATGAGTGGAATGATGCCATCTACTTCCTAGTGGGAGTCACTTAAGTTCCAAGCCACAAGTGTCCACTTTCTATTCTCCCTCCATTGACTGCAATGCTCATGATTTTTGGAGAGCTTGTGAAAGTAAATTCCCATGTGAAAACATGCAAACCAGACATTACTGTGCTGGTGCAGACATTTATAGGATTATCTTAAGAAGTGGGCACTGGGCACCAAGAAAATTGGTGTTAAAAATTAACTATTCTCCCTCCATTGACTGCAATGCTCATGATTTTTGGAGAGCTTGTGAAAGTAAATTCCCATGTGAAAACATGCAAACCAGACATTACTGTGCTGGTGCAGACATTTATAGGATTATCTTAAGAAGTGGGCACTGGGCACCAAGAAAATTGGTGTTAAAAATTAAAGATATGGCAAACCATGATATTGTGTGCATGCTAATTCATTTCAGTCATGTCCAACTCTGTGCAACCCTATGGACAGAGGAACTACCAGGTTCCTCTGACCAGGGTATTCTCCAGACAAGAATATTGGAAGGGGTTGCCATGGCCTCCTCCAGGGAACCTTCCTGACCCAAGGATCACAGGCGTGTTCTTTATCACTAGCATCACCTGGAAAATCCCTCCATGTTATTGGCAGAAACAATTTTATAACCAATCTGTAGGAATTTGTGGTTCTGATGATTATCTTAAAGAATTACTTTGGATAGTTGCAATAATTCAGAAATCACAGTTTAAAAGTATGAGAGGTTATGTTGGCTGTGGGTGGCAAGTAATATAAGTAAAGGTTGGGTGCAAAAAATAATTAGCCAATTAGCAAAGCAAATAGGAATGAAAAGGATGGAGAGAGTCCACATGTTTAGAGACCTCTAGGATCAAAAGAAGCAGTTGATTTTTAACTCTTGTAGCTAAAAATAAAATAATTAAAGCTTTTAGTTGGAAAGAATAATTTAAACTTAGACTTCAGGGAAAGGTTTAAATTGAGGGTATTGATTTGTAAGCAAGCTACATATAGGGAGTAGATCAGGGCCAAGGAGACAAATGTTCACTACCCAAACTAGTTCACTGCCTCAGTCCTCTGCCTGTTGTGAACTATCTATTCTTATTACTTATGAATCAGGAATGGTTTGTTTGCATTGTTAATATCCCGTTCTACCTGCCAGGCTCCTCACTCTTAGTAGTTTGTGCATCCATCCTTACTTTTTAGTTGATGAGTTTCTTAAATACATCTCCTAGAGATCCCAGATTTAACCTTGATACTGTGACTAAGTAAGCATTTGGGTTGTTACTCTTGTGTTTGGTGAGACTTTACATTGATTTATAAAGAAGTTAGAAATCATATGATCTTTCTGACTTATTACACTTAGCATAATATGCTCAAGTCCATCCATGTCATTGCATATGACAAGATTTCAATCTTTTTATGGCCAAGTATTTAAAAAGCAAAGACATCACTTTGCTGACAAAGGTCCATATAGTCAAAGCTATGGTTTTTCCGATAGTCATGTAACAGTGTGAATGTTGGACCATAAAGAAGGCTAAGTGTCAAAGAACTGATGCTTTCAAATTGTAGTGCTGGAGAAGACTCTTGAGAGTCCCTTGGACAGCAAGGAGATCAAAGAGATCCAACCAGTCAATCCCAAAGGAAATCAACCCTGAATATTCACTGGAAGGTTTGATGCTAAAGCTAAAGCTCCAATACTTTGGCCACCTGATGCGAAGAGCTGACTCATTGGAAAAGACCTTAATGTTGGGAAAGGTTGAAGGCAAAAAGAGAAAAGGGCGGCAGAGGATCAGACGGTTAGATGGCATCACTGACTCAATGGGCATGAATTTGAACAAACTCCGGGAGACAGTGTAGGACAGGGAAACCTGGTGTGCTGCAGTTCACGGGGTCACAAAGAGTTGGACACTACTTAGCGACTGAACAACAACAAAAACAGTATTCCATATATATCTTCTTTATCTGTATATCTAATGAAACGCACATAAGTTGTTTTCATATCGTGGCTATTGTATTAATACATAATTCTGTGATGAACATAGGGATCATATATCTTTTTGAAATTGTATTTTAGAAATCTTTGGATAAATACACTCAAAATGGGATAACTACATCATATGGTAGTTCTATATGTTTTGAGAAATATGCATACTGTTTGCCATAGTGCCTGAACCAGTTTAATTACTACCAGCGGTGTAGAAGGGTATCTTTTTCTCTATGTCTTCACTAATACTTGGTGTTTCTTGTATTTTTGATAATAGCCATTCTAACAGGTATGGGGTGATATCTCTTTGTGACTTCTATTTGCATTTCTCTAATGATTAGTGATATTTGGCAACTTTTTATGTGCCTGTTGATTATCTGTAGATCTTCTTTGGAAACTTTCTATTCAGTTCCTCTGCCTTTATTTTAATTGGGTTGTTTGTCTTCTTTTTGAGTTGAATGACTTATTGTATATTTGGAATATAAAAAACAACAAACTAAACATAACATTAAATACAGAGAACACAGCAGTGGTTACCAGATGAAAAGGGGTGGGGCGGGGTGTATGCTGATGAATGGAAGTTAAATTTTTGGTGGTGAGCATATTATAGAGTTGGATGGCATCACCTATTCGACGGATGTGAACTTGAGTAAACTTCAGGGGATGGGGAGAGACAGGGAAACCCGGTGTGCTGCAGTCCGTGGGTTGCAAGAGTTGGACATGACTTGGTGACTGAAAAATAGCAATGTTACAGGGTTATAGAATCAGAAATATTATGGTGTACACATGAAACTTATACAATGTTATATACCAATGTTACTTCAACAAAACAAATTAGGAAAAAAAAAAAAAGCTAGACCTACTTAATTGTTAAAAAACAAAGTGCACTTTGGGGGACTGCACTCTACCACTCACTAAATGCTAGTTTTGAAAAAGTGAGTCACCAGGACCAGAAGTGGTGTGTATGGTTGTTGGGCAAAAGCCTGACAGGGTTCGTGACTTAGCATCTATATTTACTCCTTNAAAAAAAAAAAAAGCTAGACCTACTTAATTGTTAAAAAACAAAGTGCACTTTGGGGGACTGCACTCTACCACTCACTAAATGCTAGTTTTGAAAAAGTGAGTCACCAGGACCAGAAGTGGTGTGTATGGTTGTTGGGCAAAAGCCTGACAGGGTTCGTGACTTAGCATCTATATTTACTCCTTCCTCTACTCAGTGATTATACGTGAAGAGTTAGAGCTTTTACCATCTTATGCCCTGAAACAAAGATTATAAAGATCTGCATGTCACAGAAATATAAAATAGAAAGCACAGATGGGAAATAAGCCTTTACTGATTTATATCAGTAATAAACTAGTATTGTTTGTTACCATGGTGTAACATATATTTTCCTAATGGAAAATGGGGTGTAAAAAGGATGCAAAGAAAGCAGCCAAAAAAAAAAAATCTAGAGAGATGTTACAAGAAAGAGATGGAATGACCAACTAGAACAATGACTACATGAAAAACAGCAGAATTATCTAAGATGTAACATTAAATGAAATGATGTAATTTGTTGAATATGGGTAGAAAAGGACAAAGTCAAAAACAGTATCTAAATTTATGACTAAATAACAGGGGTGCAGCAGCAACAGGGGTGACTGTTGAAGCCATCCTTAGAGAAGAGTAGCAGAGGAGACATTTGAGACATCAAGATGGAGTGGGGAGGGGGAAGGGAAGATTTATGTACGTGTAAATTTAGCCATTCAGGGAAAAAT
>SJYX01007509.1:0-35223 GCA_006410675.1 Oreotragus oreotragus
CTGAACTGAACTGAACCCCTCCTTAACCCTGATAAGTAGCAATCTGTTCTCCATTTCCATAATTTCACCATTTCAATGAGGTTAGATAAAGAGAACTATGTACTATTCAACCTTTCGAATGGGCTTTTTCTTTCACCATAGTTCTCTAGAGATTCATCCATGGTGTGGATATACTATGGTGTGTTCAATCATTGAGACATCTGGGTTGTTTCCAGTTTTTTCACTATTATGAATAAAGGTGCTCTAAACATTCATGTTCAGGTTTTCACATGAATGTCAGTCTTTGTTTCTCTGGGATAAATGCCCAGGAGAGAAACTGCTGGGTCACATGGCAATTACATATTTAGTTTTTGAAGAACTACCAGATTGTTTTCTAAAGTGGCTGTACCATTTTGCATTCCAGCAGCAATGTATGAGTAATCCAAATCACCAATAACACTTTGTACATACTGTCTGTATTTTTTTATTTTAGGAGTGTGAGTAGACTGAGGTGGTACTTCATTGTGAATTTATTTTGCACTTCCCTAATGGCTAATGATGTTGAACATCGTTGCATATGTTTCTTTGCCATCTGTCTATCTTCTTGTGTGAAATGTCTTTTCACGTCTTTTGTCCATGGATTGTTTGCTTTTGGATTGTTTCCTTTTTACTGTGGAGTTTGCCTTTGTTGTAGGAAGAGCTAGCATTGTTTTCTTTTGACTGGTAGATGTTTAGGATGAGCCAGTCAAGGAAGAGCACTTATTACAATGTGAATGAAACCCCAATCCTTTGCATACTGATGCAGATACGGATGGCATGCACGTATTTCTGGATCAAGCATGTAGGTTTAGGGAGCATGGCAGCAACAGTGAGAACCTTGACTGAATTTCATGTGTGACTTCAGTAGAACTGCTGCTAACACATCTTGTGTTCATGGATGCGACAAGGCAAAAGGCTATTGGTCAGTTTTGAGAATTTTTTATATGTTATAGATACTTGTATTTGTTGGACATGTGGTTTGTAAGTATTTTCTTCCAGTGTAGCATGTCTTTTCGTCCTCCTGACAGGGTCTTTCATAAAGCAAAACTTTTTCATTCTGATGAAGTAAAATTTATCAGTTTATTTTAGGGATAACATTTTTTTTTTAATTTTAGGGATAACAATTTTAAAGTCTAAAACCTCTTTGCTTTATTTTATATTCAAAAGATTGTCTGCTATATTTTTCCTAAAAGTTGGTTGGTTTTACACTTTACATTTGAGTCAATGATGGATGGACTTTATGTTAATTCTTCATGTGATGTGAAACTTAAGTCAAGGCTTGTTTTTCTACCTGCGGATGTCTAGTTAAGTGTAACATCATTTGTTGAAAAGTTTTCTTCTTCCATTGATTTGCTTTTGCAATTCAGTTGGCGTCTGTGATCTTGAATTAGGCAATGCTTGCCCGTGTATCACTCCAAAAACACAAGCAACAAAAGAAAAAATATGTAGTAATTGAACTTTATAAAAATTAATATATTTTGTGCATCATAGCATACAATGCTAGATTTACACCCAAGTATTTCTTTCTTTTTTTTTTTTTTGAGTGAATTAAATGGTGTTGTATTTTAATGTCAATGTCCACATGTTTATTGCTAGTACATAAAAATGCAATTGATATTTTAATGATTATCTTGTATCTGGAGACCTTGATGACCTCACACGTTGGTTCTTTGATTTCTTTTTCTTTCTTTTTTTTTTTTTAGTAAATTCTTTGGTTTTTCTTTGTAGATAGTCATGTTATCTCCAAATGGGACAATTTTATGTCTTCTTTTCCAGTTGGAATGACTTTTATTTTCTTGCCTTATTGCATTTCTTGAACTTCTAGCACTCTGTTGTTTCTTGTATTTCCTCTTTATATATTTAGAACATCAGACAGTGATTGTCTTAGCACATTTGTGCTTCCATACCTAAATACCGTAGACTGAGTGGCTTATAAACTATAAACAACAGAAATTTATTTCTCACAGTTCTGGAGGCAGAAAGTCCAAGATCAGGGTTCCTCTGTTTGAGTTTCTCTGAAACAGTGTCAGACTTTATTTTGGGGGGCTCCAAAATCACTGCAGATGATGACTGCAGCCATGAAATTAAAAGACGCTTACTCCTTGGAAGGAAAGTTATGACCAACCTAGATAGCATATTGAAAAGCAGAGACATTACTTTGCCGACTAAGGTCCGTCTAGTCAAGGCTATGGTTTTTCCAGTGGTCATGTATGGATGTGAGAGTTGGACTGTGAAGAAAGCTGAGCGCCGAAGAATTGATGCTTTTGAACTGTGGTGTTGGAGAAGACTCCTGAGAGTCCCTTGGACTACAAGGAGATCCAACCAGTCCATTCTAAAGGAGATCAGCCCTGGGTATTCTTTGGAAGGAATGATGATAAAGCTGAAACTCCAGTACTTTGGCCACCTCCTGAGAAGAGTTGACTCATTGGAAAAGACCCTGATGCTGGGAGGGATTGGGGGCAGGAGGAGAAGGGGATGACAGAGGATGAGATGGCTGGATGGCATCACTGACTCGATGGACGTGAGTCTGAGTGAACTCTGGGAGTTGGTGATGGAGAGGCCTGGCGTGCTGCGATCCATGGGGTCGCAAAGAGTGGGACACGACTGAACGACTGAACTGAACTGAACTGAACTGATACCCTTTCATGATTAGATTAGGGTTACACTACTTTATCCATAGTTCCACAGAAGTCCATCATAGCAGAAGGCACATGCTTTCAATTAGTATTATTAGGGGTGACATGATATTAACTTTGTTAGCTTTGATCAGTTGGTTAAGGTGATGTTTCCCAGGCTTTTTCACTATGAAGTTACTTTTTTACTTTTTATAGTTAATAAGTATTTTGTAGGAAGATATTTTGAGACTGTGTAAAGAGTCTGACTTAGCAGCTAAACAACAACAAAATATCTTCTTATTCTTCAAACTTTCATCAGCCAGCTTGAACGTCATATATTGATGACACCTGGCTGAATCATTTATGATGGCTTAAAAATTTTTTTTTATTAAAATACAGTTGATTTAAAATGTGTTCATTTCCAAAAAATACATTCGTTTCAGGTGTACAATAAAATGATTTAGTTATACATATATATAAATACAAATATATACATATATTCTTTTTTACATTTTTTCCCATTATAAGTTATTACAAAATATTTATTATAGTTCCCTGTGCTCTACAGCAGGTCCTTGTTGGTTGTCTATTTTATATATAGTAGCATGTAATTATGGGTTTCAAGTGATGATTTTCCCGTATTTGACCAGTATTTCCCGTATTGACCTTAAGTTACCTCCTATTTCCCTGTGATATATCTTTATTCAAAGGCAACATGACTGTCTATGTAGAAAATCCCAAAGAATCTACCAAAAAGCCACTAGATCTGTAAGTGAATATTACAGTGTTGTAGGAAGACAAGATTTAGGTATAAAAATCCATCATATTTCTATAAAATAGCAACATGCAACCAGAAATTAAAATGCTAAAAATATCATTTCCAAGAGCAAAAAACCCATGAAATACTTAGGGGTGAAACTAAGAAAATATGTACAAGATTGGTATTAATATTTTGAAATTACAATTGATGACATAAATTTAAAAAGACAAATAAATGGACACACATACTTTGTTTATGTGTTGGAAGAGTCAATATTGTTAAGCTGTTAATTCTTCTCAAGTTTATCTGTGGATTCAACACAAATACTATCAGGGTCCCAGTAGCCTTTTAGGATAGAAATTGGTAAGCTGATTCTAAAATTTATATGAAAAAACAAAGGATCTAGAATATTGTGGAAACAATTGGAATTCCATATGTTAAAAAAAATGAATCTTGACCCTTGCCTTGTAACAGATCAAAACAAACAATCTGATATTAAAAATGGGCAGAGGAGCTGAATAGACATTATTCCAAAGAAGACATACAAATGATCAATAGGTTCATGAAAAGGTGCTCATCATCAGTAATCATCAGGAAAATATAAATCAAAATCATCATTTTATATGTTAAAATAATTATTAAAAAAGACAAGAGCTAATGAGTCCTGGTGAGGATGTGGAGAAAAGGGAATATTTAGGTACTGTTGGTGGGATTAGAAATTGGTAGTGCCACTATGAAGGAGCTTCACACACTTCAAAGTAGAATTACTATATTATCAGTAATCCCACTTCTGAATATTCCCAAAGAAAATGAAAATGAGATCTTGAAGAGATACCTGCATTGCCATGTTCATTGTGGCATTATTCATAATAGTCAAGATATGAAAATAACCTAATTTTGTTTGTCTGATAGTTCCTCTTAATTAGCTTAATAGTCAAGTTATGAGCAGAGAAAACTTTAAATGCCTTGAACCTATAATTCAGACTTTTTCAAAGGGCTGTGTGTGTGTTTGAGGGGCATGCCTTCAATGCTACAGCTTGCTTTTTTGTCTTAAATACTGTCACTGGGAAACCCCATTAACAATTCCCAGGGAATAAAAATAGAATCTGGATAATAAAATAAAATCTTTTTTTTTTTCCTCTTTGTGCTTAATCTAGTCTCGCTTAGAGGTTGCCACATGCCTTCATAAATGGAACATATACCTGGATGAGCCCTCCTTTTCCATTGGGGACCTACCTCAAAGGAAGTCCTGCCAGGTTGTTGGACCCTGGTTGGAAATTAGTCACACAAATACCGTAAGATTCAACCCAAATAAGATTTCTGGTTCAGGAAATTTGGAACCAGTGCCAAACTGTTAATGGATTCCTTGAAAGACCAAAATGGGTGGTGTCCAATGGGGCAGACTGATGTGACTGGGGGTCCCCCTTGAATTTATAACAACCTGTGCTTAAGATAGTCCTTCCCCAGTCAGAATATCCCACAGGTTAGACAGGACTGCCTCAGAGCTAGAGCCGTTTAGGCACGTAAGTTCTTAACCTACTTGGTCTGTTAGGAAGTGGCACAGCTATCTGAGTCAAGGGTCTTCTCTTTTCTCCTTTCAACCAAAAAGAAAAGAGTTTCACACTTCATACCATGTGAGTGCTAAAAGCACGACGGAGTCCCATGGGGTGCTCACCAGGTCACAAAGGCACCTGGTATTCTGTGCCGATACCAGGAGGAGAACTTGTGGAACCTCAGTTGATAATCACCCAAGATTTGCCTGCCAAACGGAGGGGCCAG
This sequence comes from Oreotragus oreotragus, assembly GCA_006410675.1. Classification (NCBI taxonomy): domain Eukaryota; kingdom Metazoa; phylum Chordata; class Mammalia; order Artiodactyla; family Bovidae; genus Oreotragus; species Oreotragus oreotragus. Next base: position 5,173 of record SJYX01007509.1, read on the forward strand.
GTAAGCAGTGAGTGTTTCTTGTCTGGCCAGCAGCTCACAGGTCTTCCAGGTATTGGGGTTCCTGGTCTTACGAAGGGCTCACAGGGCTCCCCTGCCTACTTCAGAGAAACTCACACCATGCAGCAAGGATTAAAAACAAACAACAACAAAAAAAACTCAATCATAATAATACAAAGGAAATCATTAGAAGCCAACACAAAACCTTTCAGTATTCCTAGAGTACCCCAGGGAATATCACCAAATCTATACTACTACTAGTCCTGAGTGATTAGAAAGGAATGCAATCCTGAGGTCCTGTTTGATTTCCCAAAGTGACCTGGACTTGAGGTGAAAACTTCAGAGAGTGGAAGCAGAACCAGATAGCCCTCCCTGCCTCTCGCCTCAGCAAGGTTGCCTACCAGGTGTTTAATAACCAAGATATAGAGGAGGAAAAATCAGAGGATAAAAGGTCCTGGGGGTATCAGGAAAGGCCTAAGAACGGGCATTCACAGAACCATAAGCATATAAACTGCATGCACACATTCTCACCCATTCCTTTCTATGTGTCCCTGAATGCCCTGTACCCCATATATCATACAAACACGGGGCTACTATCCACCTAATGGGAGACAAACTGGAGATTGCTGTTCCCCTAGACCAAGGCACAAAGAGATATGGTAATGGCTGGGGAAACCTTACCTAGGCAGAACAAGTGGACCTCCTAGGATTAAATCCCGAGGTTTGGCCCCAGGGATGGGGGTGTGGGTAGGCTAGCTGCAGGAGCCAGTCCTGTGATAGTCCATCTAAAACCTGGACATACATTGTCCCAGATTTAGCTCAAATATCACAGACTAGGGTGTCCTATCTAGGCTTCATTCTCACAGGTCAGAGAAGCCTACCCAGAAAAGAAAAGAAGCCATTTGCAGCCTCACTTACCCTAAAACTGGAAGATAGCTTAGGAGTTTCCTGAGGATGGCTGGGTTTTGCCACATCTGGATCCCTAAATATGGTCTAATATCTAGGCCTCTATATGAAAAGTTGAAAGGAAAGGATGATCCTTTTGAATGGGGTTGGAACTGTGTAACTCAGATTGGGACTCAAACCTTAATACCCTTGAATGGAACAACTCAAACATGCTCTCCAGGTAAAAGAAACCATGAAAGCTCTCATGGAATATGGTAACTAAGTGCTATTCCTTCCTACCAGGAGCTAGGTGTATCTAAAAACCCTCAAGATCAGATCCCTCCTAAGTGGAATGGACCTCACTTGGTGATTCTGAGAGAGGAGGGAAAGTAGCTGGACACAACTGCTAGATAAATGGAGAAGGGGTGCAGCTGTTAGGATGCAAGAAAAACTGGCTGCAACCAAAGTGACTTCGAGAATATTTCGTCATTGATCTTTAGCTCATTATGCCTTCACTGTGATACTAAAAATCACTCCCCCTTTTATGCCCTTACAGTTTCAAGGTAGACCATAAAAGGCCAAAAAGTGGGTAGTGGCCCAGTCTGCTGGACAGCCCATTGTGTGTGTGTTCTCTGCTGCTCATTTGTGTCTGACTCTTTGTGACCCTGTGGATTGTAGCCCACCAGGCTTCTCTGTCCATGGAATTCCCCAGGCAAGAATACTGGAATGGGTTGCTATGCTCTCCTCCAGGGGATCTTCCCAGTCCAGGGATCGAACCCATGTCTCCTGCATTGGCAAGTAGATTTCTTTACCACTGAACCATCTGGGAAGTCCTGGATAGCCCATCACTGGCATGAATTCAGTGTCTCCCTGGGCCTCACACTCCAGACTTCATTCTCATTGACTGACTCCTTCTTCTCACTAAGTTTCTCTCAAATTTACAAGTTGGATCTTGAAGAAAGAAAACAAAAAACCACAGACATTAGGGAAAAGATGGAATACATCGATGCTTCCTTCTGGTTAATGTCCCCATCCTCTTTGAACTCTGCTCCAATATGCTTTTACAATCCCAGAGATGGAGTTTGGTAGGGTAAAGGGTACTGTGGAAAGTGTGTTGTTGATGAAATGCAATTTAGTGTCTTCTTGAGGTGAGGTGAGACTGAACACTCTGGTGAGGGAAGAGCCTGAAACCCAAAGAGGACTTCTAAGAGTTGACTGTGATGGAGAGGATACTGGAAAACTACCTGAATGTTTCATGCTTTTCATAGGATGAGTGAACCTGTCAAGAACCAGCTAGATTTGCCCCTCTGGGAGTAAGGGGTTTGCTTTCTCTGAGACTTGCTTTGAGCACATGTCAAAGGGAAATAATTACATGGAAATTCTTCTAAACCCTGCCCAATATGCTTGTGACATGGAGAAAGCAAATAGGCTGGTTGTAGAAACAACCTAGCTGGCCTGGTTGCTCAGCAGTAAGGAATTTGCTTGCCAATGCGAGAGAGGTTTGATGCCTGGGTATGGAAGATCCCCTGGAGAAGGAAACGGCAAATCTCTCAACTATTCTTGCCTGGAAAATCCCATGGACAGAGAAGCCTGGTGAGCTACATCCATGGGGTCGCAGAGTGGGACACAACTTAGCAACTAAACAACTGCAGCAACAACAGAAACAACCTAGAACCTGCAATTGGGTTTGTCTCTTGCTTTAAATATTGAGGGTTCAGTTCAGTTCAGTCGCTCAGTCGTGTCTCACTCTTTGCGACCCCATGAATCACAGCACACCAGGCCTCCCTGTTCATTACCATCTCTCGGAGTTCACTCAGACCCACGTCCATCGAGTCCGTGATGCCATCCAGCCATCTCATCCTCGGTCGTCCCCTTCTCCTCCTGCCCCCAATCCCTCCCAGCATCAGGGTCTTTTCCAATGAGTCAACTCTTCGCATGAGATGGCCAAAGTATTGGAGTTTCAGCTTCAGCATCATTCCCTCCGAAGAAATCCCAGGGCTGATCGCCTTCAGAATGGACTGGTTGGATCTCCTTGCAGTCCAAGGGACTCTCAAGAGTCTTCTCCAACACCACAGTTCAAAAGCATCGATTCTTCGGCGCTCAGCCTTCTTCACAGTCCAACTCTCACATCCACACATGACCACAGGGAAAACCATAGCCATGACTAGACAAACGAAATTATTTACAGAACAGAAGCAGAGTCACAGATGCAGACAACAAACTTATGGTTACCAGGGGATAAGAGGTGGGGGGAAGGGTAAATTGGGAGATTAAGACTGACATGTGCATACTTCTACATATAAAACAGGTAACTATAGCTGCTGTATAGCACAGCGAACTCTACTCAATATTCTGTAATGGCCTACATGGGAAAAAAATCCTAAAAAAAGAACAAAAACGAGCAGAGAGTAGATGTATATACATGTGTAACTGATTCACTTTGCTGTACACCTAAAACTAACACAACGTTGTCAATCAACTATACTTCAATAAAAAAAGACAAAAAAGCAGAAACCTGAGTCCTCTCTTCTCCTTGAGTCCATTGTGCATGCATGGTTCAGCTCCAGCCTTCTTTGTCATGTCACTTCTAGTGCTGGCATGAAGTCAAACTGGTTTCTCCCTTTTTTTAGATCTGACACACAACAGTCCTCAGGCATTCATTGCCTGTACCGGGAAGGAGAAGAGATGATGAGTAGCTATTCATTCTGTCCCTGACATCTGTCTGGATATGGTCTACACTTGTGGGATAGGAATTCAGATTAGGATGGATGTGGAACATGTACAGGTACTCAGGACTGCTAGGGACAAACTAAGGAATACTCTTCCAGCCTCACAGGACCTTTAGATTTGAGTTAGAACCAGGTTGGCCTCTGGGCTGTCCTATTATACAAATCATAACCATGCTGGGATTATTCTGAACAGCTAAAATGTGGACACATCCACTATCAGATTAATTTAAGAACACCTCTAGTTGTTTTTTTTTAAATTTATTTTTTAACTGAAGGATAATTGCTTTACATAATTTTGTTTTTGATCAAACATCACAATGAATCAGCCATAGTTATACATATATCCCCTCCCTCTTGAACCTCCCACCTATCTGCCTTCCCATCCCACCCCTCTAGGTTGGTACAGAGCCCCTGTTTGAGTTCCCTGAGACATAACGCAAATGCCCATTGCCTATCTATTTTACGTATGGTAATGTAAGTTTCCATGTTACTCTCTCCAGACATCTCACCCTCTCCGCCCCTCTCTCCCTGTGTCTGTAAGTCTGTTCTTTATGTCTGTTTCTCCATTGCTGCCTTTCAGGTAAATTCATCAGTACCACCTTTTTAGATTCCATATATATGTGTTAGTACACAATCCCACCCCTCTAGGTTGGTACAGAGCCCCTGTTTGAGTTCCCTGAGACATAACGCAAATGCCCATTGCCTATCTATTTTACGTATGGTAATGTAAGTTTCCATGTTACTCTCTCCAGACATCTCACCCTCTCCGCCCCTCTCTCCCTGTGTCTGTAAGTCTGTTCTTTATGTCTGTTTCTCCATTGCTGCCTTTCAGGTAAATTCATCAGTACCACCTTTTTAGATTCCATATATATGTGTTAGTACACGATATTTATCTTTCTCTTTCTGACTTACTTCACTCTGTATAATAGGTTCTAGGTTCATCCACCTTATTAGAACTGATTCAAATGTGTTTCTTTTTATGGTTGAGGAATATTCCATTGTGTATATGTACCACAACTTCTTTATCCATTCATCTGTTGAAGGACATCTAGGTTGCTTCCATGTTCTAGCTATTGCAAATAGTGCTGAAATGAACAATGGGGTACATGTGTCTTTTTCAATTTTCGTCTTCTCAGGATATATGCCTAGCAGTGGGATTGCTGGGTCATATGGAGAACACCTCTAGCTTTTTGTTGTTGTTCTGCTTTAAGCATTGTCTAGGGGAAAAAAAGAGGGCCTTTGAGGATGTTGCTGGTGAGATCTGGTCTCTAAGTTCTTCATGCTGGTCCTTTTGTATTTTACAGTGTTCTTGAGATATGTACTCATCAATTTAAAGTGTGCAATTTAGCAGTTTTAGTATATTCACAGGTATATGCAATTATCACCACAATCTATTTTATTTATTTATTCATGGTCACGCAGCATGGTCTGTGGGATCTTCATTCTCCAACCAGAGATTGAACCCATGCCCCCTGCAGGGGAAGTGCAGAGTCTTAACCACTGGACTGCCAGGGAAATCCCTACAATCAATTTTAGAGTATTTTTATCACCTCAAAAAAGAAACCCCATACACTTTAGCTATTATTGTCTCTTCCTACAACCTCCTCTGCCCTAAGCAACCACTGATCTACATTCTATCTCTAGAACTTTGCCTATTCTGGACATTTCACATGCATAGAGTCATGTAATATGTGTTTTTTTGTGGCTGACTTCTTTTACTCAGTGTAATGCTTTCAAGGTTCATCCATGTTGCAGCATGTATCAGTACTTCATTCCTTTTTATTACTGAATAATATTGCATTGTGTGAATATACATTTGTATACCCCTTCATTGGCTAATGGACATTTAGGTATACTTTGACTGTTATTAATAATGTTGCTATGAACATTTGTATAGAAGTTTTTATGTGGATATATGTTTTTCATACGTGTCTATACCTAGGAGTGGAATGCTAGATCAAATGGTAGCAATGTACTTAACTTTTTGAAGAACTGCCAGACTGTTTCTACAGTGGCTACACCATTTCACACTGTTTTTGTCCTTTATTTCTAGTGTTCCACTCACCTACCCACATGGTGGTTTTCATAGTCTTCTGACTTCAAGGTAGAAGCTCAGACTATCACATAAGATATTTGAAAGCACAGGCCACCTGAAATATATTATTGGCATCAGAACTGTCCACTGTACCTACCTTTAAGGCAATATTAAAAATTATCTTTCTATAGATATTTAAATATATCCTCATAACAATCTAACTCTCCCTGTTACATCTTCCCTATTATAAAATAACCACAAAGGAGAAAAGAAGCTAAACATATAAAGCTATTTATAAAACTTTCTATAGGCCATGTTTTATCACTCATGGCTAAATTTATTTATTCCTTTTTACATCCTCCTTCTTGCCAGGCTTCTGACTCTAGCACCAACTTAAAAGGGATCTGTTGTAATTATCATTAAATATATTGAATATGTTTGGTACTTTGACTGTTTTACATATATCTTAAAATTTCAGCATGCCCTAAGGAGATAAAAATCTCTGCATTGTACCTCAGAGCTTTTCACCATAATGCTCTGAATTTCTTTCAAATGTTTTGAGTCAAATCCTGGATTTACTAATTGACTGGATTTGTGATTTTAGACTTAATCTCCTTGAGGCTCTTTTTTTCATCTGTAAAACGGAAATGCTCATACTATCACCTTTACAGTATCATATGAGATGATGAATGTGAATGGAATATATAACATTAATACCAGATATATGTGGAGGTTTTCTTAATCAGTTTAGCTATGCATGTCTCATCTGCAGATATTAAATGCTGAGAAACTTGCTGTGAAAGATACTATTTACAGTTAGTAGTTATTTGCTGTTTCCCTCAACTTGGCCAGATTGCCTTTCTAGAAAGAAAGTATCTTTAGTAACAAGCTTCTCTAATTAATTCTTTATACTTCTCAAAGATCCTCCAACAGCTGCTTTGTTTTCCTTCTCAGAGGACTTGAGTTTCCTGCTGACATTCATTCTACAACTGTCAGGACATTTCATTCTCCACTCTGAACAAGACTCTCTTCCAGTATGATTTTGGCTGCTTCATGCTTACCATGTGATAAAACTCATTTCACTATTTCATTTGGGATAGTTCCTGTATCAAATATTTCTAAGTGTTCACTACCAATCACCACAGATAGTGACTGCAGCCATGAAATTAAAAGATGCTTGCTCCTTGGAAGAAAAGCTATGACAAACCAGTTATGGCCAATAACCATTAGTTTCTGGCCCTTCTTTAATGTTTCAAGTGTGTACGTTACAGATACCAGGCAAGATGCCCTTGTTCTTCACTTCACTGTTTTCCCTGGAATTCTTGTTAGCAGTCAGGATGATGTGAAGTATCCCTTTTCTGAATGGAGCTGATGGTTGGTGGGGGCAGTTTCATGGTTATTATTGCTCATATGCTTGCCTTTCTTTTTCTGCTACATCTGAGAAGAGGTTGAGTTTACACTTCCAGCTCCTCCCAAGTGAAGTCCCTCTGTGTCTCCTGTGATTTCAAGTTAGGTAATGAATTTGAAGGGCTTCCCTGGTGGCTCAGAGGTTAAAGCATCTGCCTCCAATGTGGGAGACCTGGGTTCTATCCCTGGGTCAGGAAGATCCCCTGGAGAAGGAAATGGCAGCCCACTCCAGTATTCTTGCCTGGAGAATCCCATGGACGGAGAAGCCTACTAGGTTACAGTCCACGGGGTCACAAAGAGTCGGACACGACTGAGCGACTTCACCTTCACCTCCAATGAATTTGAAAAGAGTATGTCTATTTTTAAAAATTAATTAATTTTTGGCTGCACTGGGTCTTCATTGCTGCAAGTGGGCTTTGTTAGTTTTGGAGGGAGGGGGGTTACTCTCTCGAGTTGCCCTGTGCGGGCTTCTCATTGCGGTGGCTTCTCTTGTTGCAGAGCACAGGCTCTAGAGCACAGGGTTCAGCAGTTGTGGCCTAAGGGCTTAGATGCCCCGTGAATGTCGAATCTTATCAGACCAAGGATTGAACCCCTGTCCCCTGCATTGGTAGGTGGATTCTTAACCACTGGACTACAGTCCAGAGTGTGTCTTAAAATAGTTTTGTACTCTCATGTAAGTTCCTGCATGTCCCTAATTTTGTCAAGATCGGAATCTATGAACTAGTGGACTAATTGCTGTGGTTATTAAAAAAACTCTCCAAAGTGAAAAAGAAAACCAGAACATTGTGATTCCAAAGTCAACGGAAGATTATATTTCAATAATGGAGATGAATATAGTTGAAAAATTAAATGGAATTAAAAAGTATTTAACTTTTACTCTGAACTAATGTTAGGCTTACAGAGAATGTGGAAAAAAGATTTTCTTTATTTTCTTCACTCAACTTCCCCAATGTTAACATCTTACAGCAACAGTTAGAACTGGACATGGAACAACAGACTGGTTCCAAATAGGAAAAGGAGTACGTCAATGCTGTATATTGTCACCCTGCTTATTCAACTTATATGCAGAGTACATCATGAGAAATGCTGGGCTGGATGAGGCACAAACTGGAATCAAGATTGCCAGGAGAAATATCAATAACCTCAGATATGCAGATGACACCACCCTTATGGCAGAAAGTAAAGAACTAAAGAGCCTCTTGATGACAGTGAAAGAGGAGAGTGAAAAAGTTGGCTTAAAGATCAACATTTAGAAAACTAAGATCATGGCATCTGGTTTCATCACTTCATGGCAAATAGATGGGGAAACAGTGACAGACTTTATTTTTGGGGGCTCCAAAATCACTGCAGATGGTGATTGCAGCCATGAAATTAAAAGACACTTACCCCTTGGAAGAAAAGTTATGACCAACCTAGACATCATATTAAAAAGCAGAGACATTACTTTGCCAACAAAGGTCCATCTAGTCAAGGTTATGGTTTTTCCAGTAGTCATGTATGGATGTGAGAGTTGGACTATAAAGAAAGCTGAGAGCCAAAGAATTGATGCTTTTGAACTGTGGCATTGGAGAAGACTCTTGAGAGTCCTTTGGACTGCAAGGAGATCCAACCAGTCCATTCTAAAGAAGATCAGTCCCGGGTGTTCATTGGAAGGCCTGATGCTGAAGCTGAAACTCCAATACTTTGGCCACGTCATGCAAAGAGTTGACTCATTGGAAAAGACCCTGATGCTGGGAGGGATTGGGTGCAGGAGGAGAAGGGGATGACAGAGGAGAAGATGATTGGATGGCATCACCAACTCAATGGACAAGAGCTTGAGTAAACTCTGGGAGTTAGTGATGGACAGGGAGGCCTGGCATGCTGCAGTCTATGGGGTCACAAAGAGCTGGACATGACTGAGCAACTGAACTGAACTGAACCTTAGCACAGTAATCAAAACAAGGGAATGAACATTAGCACCCAATTCTGCTGTTGCTGCTGCTGCTAAGTCACTTCAGTCGTGTCCGACTCTGTGCGACCCCAGATTAGGAGCTAAATTAGAGACCTTATACACGTGTCACCAGTTTTCCCACCAATGTCCCTTTTTCTTTACAGGATACCTTATTACATTTAGTTGTTATTTCTTCCTAGGCCCCAGCAGTCTATAATTGCCCTGAGATCTTTCCTTGTCTTTCATGATCTTGACAGTTTCGAAGAGTATTGAGCAATTATTTTTTGGAACATCCCCCCTTGTCAATTTGTCTAATTTTTTTTGTGATTGAGTGAGATTATACATTTTCAGCAAGAATACCAGAGAAATGATCACTGATCAGGACTTAGCACTTCCATTGCAGGGGCCAGAATTCAACCTCTGGTCAGGAACTAGAATCCCATGAGTTGTCCAGTGAGGCAAGAAAAAAAAAAAAAAGAATGCAAGACTATTAGATTGGAAAAAACTGAACTTTAATGTGAAAGTCATAGATGAAAGATTAGAGTTGTATATGAAAAGTTCTAGGATGGAATGGGGAGGGCGGGGCAGAATAATGCTATCCCCTCAAGGATATCCACGAAACATGTGAATAAATTAAATAGAATATGATCAACTATGAGCATGCATACTCAGTCATGTCTGGCTCTTTGTGACCCCATGGACTGTAGCCTGCCAGGCTCCTCTGTCCATGGGATTCTCTAGGCAAGAATACCAGAGTGGGTTGCCTTTTGCATCTACTGCATTGGCAGGTGGGTTCTNCTCAGTCATGTCTGGCTCTTTGTGACCCCATGGACTGTAGCCTGCCAGGCTCCTCTGTCCATGGGATTCTCTAGGCAAGAATACCAGAGTGGGTTGCCTTTTGCATCTACTGCATTGGCAGGTGGGTTCTTTACCACTACTGCCTCCTGAATATATTAGGTTACAGACAAAGGGGAATTAAGGTTGCGGGTGAGCCAAAGGTTGCTGCTGCTGCTAAGTCGCTTCAGTCGTGTCCGACTCTGTGTGACCCCATAGATGGCAGCCTGTCAGGCTCCACCGTCCCTGGGATTCTCCAGGCAAGAACACTGGAGTGGGTTGCCATTTCCTTCTCCAATGCATGAAAGTGAAAAGTGAAAGTGAAGTTGCTCAGTCGTGTCTGACTCTTAGCGACCCCATGGACTGCAGCCCACCAGGCTCCTCCGTCCATGGGATTTTCCAGGCAAGAGTACCGGAGTGGGTTGCCATTGCCTTCTCCAAATAGTGGCTTAACACCAATTTATTAGCTTACATTCTGTAAGTCAGAAGTCTGACAGTCTCAAACTGGACCAAAATCGAGGTGTTGGCTGGGCTGCCTTACTTTATGGGGGCTCTTGCAAAGTGTTTCCTTTTCCAACCTCCAGTACTCTTGCCTGGGAAATCCCATGGACAGAGGAGCCTGGTGGGCTGCCATCTATGGGGTTGTACAGTCAGACATGACTGAGGGGACTTAGCAGCAGCAACGGCAAGCCACTATTGTGTAGTAATTTGTTAGCTTAGACAAAGAAAACAAACTACCTACATCTGAACTTTAAGAGACTCTACATCTTGGTCCCTCCCTAGTTTACTGACTTTTCCCCCTTTATTCTTTTCCTTTCGATTTCGGCTCCAGTCAGCCCGGTTGTTGCTTAATTATCCCAGTTGATTTTATGTGTTTATGTTTCTGGGTATGTGAAACACAGGGTTCTAAATGACAGTCTTATATACAAAATTGCCACTCCCGTTACTCCTGCAACCTTGTTCCCATTCTCCCCTTCTCCCCACCCTTCTCATACAGGACATAATTCACTTTATCTTCTGGTGTATCCTCCGACTCCTCCCCCTGACAAATGAGCAGGTGTTGACTCCTCTCCCTGACAAATGAGCAGGTATTTGTGTGTGTTCTTACATCCCCTTGTCTCTTTCACAAAGGGTGTAATTTAAAAAAAAAAAAAAAAACTTATTAATCTGCATCTTGTCTTAGTTGCATACATGGGATCTTCGTTGCTCCACTACATGCAGGATTTTAGTTTCCCAAAAAGGGATTGAATCCTGCATTGCAAGGATTTTTAACCACTGGACCACCAGGAAAGTCCCCAGAAAGTGTGTAGTACTTTTGCCTTTAAGCAAATTTAACTTTTCAAAGTCCAGCGAATTTGGCACAAGAAGGCTACTTATGACTTTAAGCGAATGTTGTTTTGTTTAAATGCTAAGGGTCAGAATTAAATGAATTAAAACATGAGACATGGGGGAAATGAAATAGTTAACTTTCAGTAAGTTCTTCTAATCCTTACCTGCAATTAGACTGTACACTAGGTACTTCTCATCACAGATGCTGTTAACCGAGTTGCATTAATTTTAGTCAAAGTGGGCAGCAGAGGGTGCAAACTGTTGAGCTGGCACAGACAGGTCAATTACTCCCTTTTCGGAGGTTCATTGGGTGGGTGTTAGAATACTGAGACATTTCTGATGACGGGTTTGTGTATTCCCAGGTCTTTGAATCCTAAAACCTTCACTTAGGTACCTTGCCCAACTGTGCCACAGCATCGCAGTTTTGGTCGCTGAGCCCAAACTGGAGCCCCTAACTACTGTGTTAAGAGGAGTCCTACAGAGCAGGGCCTTCCCTGCCCAAAGGGACCAAAAACAATGTAAAATATCACACCTGAGCCTATACTTTTCCTCAAGTGAACTGAGCAGTGAATGGTAGCCGTTAACAAACTAATCACAAGTACCCTCCCACTTCCATCTGCAGCAACAAACATTCCCAGGAACCCGGGCCGTTTGGACTGACGTTACTTCCGGGAAAAGTAACCTTTCTTTGGCGGTTGCAGATCAGAGAGGTCTCGCGACATTTGCTCCCGCGAGATCTGCTTGCTCACTCTAGCGATGACATCCTCCTCCTCCTCCCCGCCGCCTTTCGGCAATCTTCGCCAGTCCCAGCCCCGACCAATCTGCCCTCAGATGGCATGGATCAGGGTCTTCCCCCGAACCCCGGTCAGCGCGAGGCGTCAGGCGGCAGCGGCGGGGTGCGAGCTGCACGAGGCCGACGGCAGCGGCACTGCGGACGGCCACGGGCTGGCGACGAGCAGTGAGCGTGGGCGGGGCGGGGGTAAGCCCACTGAGTAGCGGCTCGATTGTTCTGGCCTGGCTATGGCGCCTCTCCTCCCCCCCGCCATGGCTCCCCGTGTCCCTGCTCCGCTCCTCTCAGTGAGTGAAAGTGGCCGCCGCCGCCGCCGGCCCAGCGCCCGCAGCCGCCTCAGCGCCGCCGCCATCTTGGGGTCCCAGGAGCCGCCGAAGGAGCGAGCTAGGAGCGTCCACGCCCAACGCAGTCACCGTCCCACGGCCTCAGAGAGCGAACCGCGGCTCCACCGTCGGCGGGGCGACCCCCCCCTCCGGACCCCGCCCGCACCCCGCCCCCCCTCCGCCGCCGCCGCGGCGGCGGGGCCCGGCGGCCCGAGGTGAGGCGACCAGACGTGGGCGGACGAACGGAGGGGGGGCTGTGTAGGCCCCGTTGCGCCCCTCTCTGTGGGCGACGACTGGGCCTCGTCTTAAAGGGGCCGTCGCCCCCGGCCCTGGGATTTGTTGGGGTTAGTAGGGAGGATGGGTGTGGACACTCCTCGCAGGGTTGGGACCTCAGGGATCTGGGCCTTGTTCTTACTCTCTCCTACCTCTGGAGACCCGGGGTCACGCGGTGACCTCGGCCAGCCGAGAAAGCCCGTGGGGCGCCCACACGTGAGGAGTGTGTTAGACCTGGTGCACGTGGGACCCGGTGGGGCGGTGTCGGCTAACACGTGTGTGGGTTTGGGGGTGGGGTGGGGCAGGGCGGGGGCTGGTTGGGCTCGAGTGGGAACCCGGTGTCGACTGCTGTTTTTGTCCTTTTAAACAAATGAGCTCTAAGGGCTTGATAGTGTCAGTTTATGGGAGCGAGTTGGGATCTGGGTGAATGGTCCATTTTGCTTGTTGGTGTTGGCTGGGTGCAGCCTAACACGTGCGCACACTTGGGAGTGTGTAGGTGTCACCCCTTCTAGGCTTTTTGGCCTTTGTAGGGCGTCTAGGCAAGTGTCATCTAATTTGACGTTCCTTCTTGAGGTCGCTGTTGAAAACTACTACTTCCGTAATCAGCGAGGGTGGAAGCCCCCTACAGTTTAGGAGTGAGAGGTTCTAAGAGGGCACTCACTATTTTAGTTTAACAGCCAGCTTTGCCGAATTCTTTGATTCAAACACTATCTAGTTGTATGTTCGTGTACTTGTTGGTAGAATGGAAGAAGAAATGAGGTGGTTGACTTTGCTAACATCTCAGGCTTACTTTTCCAATCAATGACTTTCATGATTTCCTTTCCCAAAGGGAATTTTCATTGTGGTTTACAAGTCGCGGCTTTTTGTTATTCATTTTTAAAGTAACACCTTTACTGAGATACAATTCGCATACCAAACAGCTCCGCCTTTTAAAGCGTACAATTCCATGATTTTTAGCATAGGAATTTAGTTGTATAGCTAGCACAGTGCGCTATCTAAACTAATCACTCCAAAAAGAAGCCTCCATAGCAGTTACTCCCTTCTCTTCACCCAACCCCTAGCAGTCACTAATCTCTTCTCTGTTTTTGTAGATTTGCCTACTCTGGATATTTCATATAAACAGAATCATACAATATGTGTCCTTTTGTGGGCGTCTTCTTTCACTTAACCATGTTTTCAAGGCTCTTTCATGTAGTAGCATGTGTCAGGACTTTGTTTCTTTTTGTTGCCAATTAGTGTTCCAATTCAGGTTGTGTTTTATTCTTGAAATTCTCAAGCTCTTCCTATAAAACATTTATTTGGTTATTATATATGGTAAAAGTCACATACTTAACTAGATTCTAAAATAAATTTGTATTTTTGAGAGTTATATTCCGTAGTTTTAGTTTACTGTGTTTTTTTCCTCTACAATTCGTTTCAGAAGAATCCGAATAGATTTTTAAAGGTCTGTGTTTTTTAATAGGAAAAAACTAATGTAACCAGCACAAATATGATTAGTTTTATGACTAATAAAAACATTTTGAGTACATCAAGGTACAAATGTGATTCAGTCTCAGCTACAGACCTAAAGCTGTGATGTTATAATTTCACTTAGTGAAAGTTTGTCATGGCACTACCAAGGGAAGGTGTCCTGAAACAGTTTTTGACTGCCATTAACTTGTGTAGACATAGGACTAGGGAGGGACTAATAGGCATCTTTTCTGCCCACAAGGTTAAAACTGGCTTGGGGATTTAACACGTTAACATAAAGTTCACACAAAAGACAAATGCTGGGATGCATTGAGTTTTAGAGTGGATAAGATTTGGATAAGATTGGTAGGAATTGGATAAGATTAATAGGAAACTTTGAATTTGTGTAGGAAAATAAGTGAAGTTGCTGACAGGTTTGCTTCTTAAGCACAAGGATTTTGATACACTAGGTTGTAGCCTGCAGAAGACTGAGAAGAGCATACCCGTTAATACTTACTAAATACCTTATATGGGCACTAATCTAATCAGCAGGCCTCCTGTTCTACCTCATACCTTGTCACCTTGGCAGTTAGGATTTCAGCATATGAGTTGGGGGAGTGAAGGGACCTAAACATTTGAACTATGGCTGTGCATTAAATGAGAAAGTTGTAGAAGCACTGGATTCGCTTGCTAATTGTAGTACAGTCGGTTTGCTTAGAGTTGAAAAGTTGGTCACAAAGAAGTTTAATGCCTGGGTTTTGTAAGTACATAAGAGAGATTTCCATATGTGTTAGGTCAGAAGTAGGATATCAGTAATAGCCAACGTCATTGACAAATTCGATGTGAAAAAAATCACTGGGACTAAATGCTGTCCTTTTTTTTTTTTTTTTTTCTTTAAAATTTGGCGTGCATCATGTGGTATTTAGTTCCCCAGCCAGGGACTGAACCTGAGCCTTTGGCTGTAAAAGCAGAGTCGTAACCACTGGACCACCAGGGAGTTTCCCATATTTTAAACTGACAAAAAGACAGTGAATAAACTGTGTGACATCCCTTTGTAAACCTTCATTACCAAGGTTTGGTAACTGTGATGGTGTCGGAGCAGTATCCTTACATTATTTATGTGCTTTGAACCGCTTTATAGTCTAAAGAAACCTGTGAACCCTTTCTCAGAATTTTATTTTTCAAATGTATAAAATATAGTTCACGTTTTAACAACTAGTGATTGTCCTGCTCATACTGCTGTGGTATGCTACGGGAACTACATTCAGAATAGAAGAAAATGTTAATTTCAGTTATAGGTTATTGAAAATAAGGATGTACGTTTTTTCCCATCCAACTTCTTGAACCCTAAAGAGCCTTTGCCCTGGAGAGACCAACATGTAGCTAAGTCATTTTATATGCATCAAACCAGTGATTTTTTTATTTTAAGAAGTAGAAGGATTTTTGGCTCAAATTTGCATTCACATGAACAGGACTTTTTAAGTGAGTGATAATTTAGCTGAAGAGAAACCTGGTTGTATAATAGAAAGACATTGGTTTTGAACTTAAAAAGACTTAGGTTGAGTCCTACTTAGCACTGAACAAGCCAGTGAACTTTTTGTTTCAGTTCTCCGTATTTGTAAAACAGGTACAATAATTTCACTTCTGAGATTAAATGACATATCAACTATAAGACAGCATATTAAGAAATGTTAGTTTATTTTCACCTTTGAAGAA
This sequence comes from Oreotragus oreotragus, assembly GCA_006410675.1. Taxonomy (NCBI): domain Eukaryota; kingdom Metazoa; phylum Chordata; class Mammalia; order Artiodactyla; family Bovidae; genus Oreotragus; species Oreotragus oreotragus. The sequence continues at coordinate 20,870 of SJYX01007509.1, forward strand.
CATATCAAAAACTTTAACATACGTTTAGTTTTGATTTGGAAGAGGAAACTTTGCAGTAGGAAAGAACATGTATGGCATATAGGGTTTTCTCGGGGTATATGTATAGTGTTCACCTTTTTGTACTGGTACCAAAATGATTCATATTTCTTATGAATATAAACAGATAAGCTGCCTTTGGGTTTGCATGTGACAGCTACTTTTTCTGGGCAAGAAGTTAGTTAACTGAGGAGGATAAACTGGGTAAATCTTTCATTCCTTGTGCATGAACAGAAAAATGGCTAGTGAACATCAATATGGTAAAAGGAATGCTAGGCCAGGTGGTCAATTTATCTCTGAGATAGTTGTCTGAATATTACTAGAAAGGCTGTCAACATATTTGTCACTCCTGGAACTTCCCTGTTGGTCCAGTGGTTTAAGACTTCATGCTTCACTGCAGGAGGCATGGTTTGATTCTTGGTGAGCTAAGATTCCACATGTCTTATGGTGTGTCTAATAAGTAAATGTTTAAAAAAGTCACTCCTGAGAGGTATGAAAAATAAAATTTAGAAATGGACTGTATGTGTATTATCTTGGTAGAAAACCACAGTGCATTCACTCTTAGACTTAATTATTACACCTCAAAGAAGAACAAATTAAGCAGGAGGGAAGTTTCCAATATAAATAATGAAGGCAACAGTGAGGCTTGCATATGAAGATAAATTTGACTTCACAATGGAGTGATGAAGACTGAGATGGACTAATATTGTTAATCTGGAAAATTAGAACTAGCTTGAAAGATGAATATTGTTAGATAGGTGTATAATGAGTGGTTTATGAAACTTAATAACACAGAAAGTGGTTAAAGCTCATAAACAGACCAGACCCAATTTAAATATTACAAAGCCAGAGACTTTTCCATCCCTAGTTCATTTCAGGTCAACAGCCATTTAATAATACTTGAACCTACTGGTTTAGGAAACTCCTTATTCTGTTCATTCATTCACTCAATATTTATTTATTGAACACATACTGAATGTGCTTTGATCCGCCCAACAGTGAGTTGTTGAGCATCTGCCACACTCAGGGACTGTGGTAAGACTCTGTTGGGCGTGTACAAGGGAGTTAATCCAATTGTATGTATATATATATTGGAGAAGGAAATGGCAACCCACTCCAGTCTTATTGCCTGGGAAATCCTTTGGACAGAGGATCCTGGTGGGCTACAGTCCATGGGGTCACAAAAGAATTGTACTTGACTTAGTTTCTGAACAACAACATGTTTATGTATGGAGAGGACAGAGGGGCTCTGCAAAGAGAAACAGAATTGTGCAAACTCTTGGGGCGCCATTTTTTGTTTGTTGTTTAGTCTCTAAGCTGTGTCTGACTCTTCGGCAACCCCATGGACTATAGTCTTCCAGGCTCCTCTGTCCCTGGGATTTCCCAAGTAAGAATACTGGAGTGGGTTGCCATTTCCTTCTCCAGAGGATCTTCTTGACCCAGGGATTGAACCCACATCTTCTGCATTGGCAGGTGGATTCTTTACCACTAGTCACCAGGGAAGCCATGGGGTGCCATGGATAAGTGTAAAAGTATAAACCCAAATGTATCTCTTGACGTGCTGATATAAATTACTAGTACTTAGGTTTTTTTTGTTTGTTTTGATATAGTGAAACATTCTTTTCGTTTGTTTAAAGGTCCTAAACTACCTTGTTGACAGAATTGTCATCCAGTGGCCTTGTAGTATGGCCAGACCCCTTTTAGATGCTAGAACCAGTTGACCTGGGTTCAAATTTTAGCTCTCTTATTAATTGTGTTGCCTCTGGAAAGCTGTTTAAGCCTCAGTTAATTCATCTTTTAAATTAAGATAATAGAAATACCTACTTCACTCACTTGCTCACAGAGACCTAAAAATTCTTAGAGTGGAACCTGGCAAAGGGTGCGCTCTCAACAAGCATTAGCTATAATTGTAAGTACCATTTTGTTTTGACAGTTTAATCTAGAGTTTCAGTTTGTAAAGTATTGAAGTCAGAAACTTTTTATTATGAATAGACAATATCTCAAGTCTTTTTTTAGATAACAGGTAAAAATACATCAATAAAGAAAATCATTACAATGCATTAACCTGTGTTTATGTAATGAATACCAGTAGATAGAAATATCTTTCTACTTAAAATTATAGCGCAAAGCATTAAACTTATTAGTTCAGGGTCTAAAATATTTCTGTCCAAGTTGTCATTCTAATAGTAATAATTTGCCTTTTTTTTTTAAAGAATCATTCTTAGAAAATAATAGTAAGCCAGACTCTACAGTAGGGCTTGGGAGAGGTTTTCTGTAAAGGGTCAGATAATAAATCTTAGGCTTTGCTGGCTATGCTTTCTCTGTCTCAGCCACTCATGTCTGTGATTGTATTGTGAAAGCAGCCAGAGTGAATGTGTACATGAATGAGTGGGGCTATTTTCCAGTAAAACTATGGGCACTGAAATTGTAATTTCATATAATTTTCATGTGTCCTGAATTTCCCCCAGTTACTTCAAAATTTAAAAACCATTCTTATCTGTCAGGATTTATAAAAATGAGCAGCAGGCTGAGTTTGACATGCAGGGCATACCAACTCCTGTTCTAAAGTTATGGCTCTGTAACTCTCTGGCTAGGTGATCTTGTGCTAGTTAATATTAAGCCTTTAATTCCATCATTTCAATAGGGGTAATACATAAAAGTATTTATTTTATATGTAGAGTTGTTAGAAATAAATGAAATAATCCATGTGAAGTGCTTAGCATCATCCCTGACACAAAATGTTTAATAAATGCTGTAAATTATTGTCATCTAGTTGAAACTCCCTCATTTTACACTGAGACTCTTGGGACCCTGAAAGGATAGCTGTTATTCTTAAAGTCTGTATGGCTTGTCAGTAGTAGTAAACTTAAAGTTCTTGACTTCACCTCCTCTTTCTACTACCGAACCATGCTGCTTCCATAGCGGATTGTAATACCATTTGGTTCATTTAAAATACTGCTTGATAAAATTATTCTGTTGGCTATAGTAGTAGTAGATGCATGACATTATGCATTTTGTAAACTCGCAGGGCCTCTATAGCACAGAGTAAACTTTAGTATGTCCAAATTAAGTGAAAATCATTTCGGAGGTTGAAGGATTCCAGGAAGGAATGCGGATTGTGAAAGGAGAATATAATAATATTATAAATGTATGAAACCGCCTTATTAACATTAGGAGGAGGGAACTGCTAACCTAAGTAACCTTGAAAATGAGTGGACTCTTAAGGAACTGCATATGAGCACTGTAGTCTAATTGTTACAATTGTGTTCTATGAGATTACCACTTAATTGTGATACTGAAACACAGAGAGACTACAATTGAACAATTAAGTAAATGGATGGTGGGAGACAGACTGCTTACTGTTAGAGTAAGAATTTACAGATAATCAAGGGAAGGAGGCTAGAAGAATCCTTGTGGTGATGGATTAAAGTTGGAGTCATCAGTATGAATCCGTGTTTAGCTTGATACAGGTATAGGTGGTTGCATATACAAATTTTTAGAGGCACATACATAACATGGGTTTATATATACACAGGTATATTTCTGTGCTCTGTGCAGAGAAGGTTAAAAACCTAGGAGCATACCTAGTACCCACATCGTGTTTTCTTATACCGTTATGTAATAAAAGGAACTGGAGCTCCTTGGAGAAGTAGCTAACTCTAGGTTTGATACAGGAAATCTACAAGATGAGCCTGGAGCATCAGAAGGTAAGGAAATACTACAGTTGCCACCACCAGCATTCCACATTGATGAGGATATGTCAGAGGAGCACAGGGACCGACTGAAAAAGCTCCCAGTGGCCAAAACTCAACGATTTGAGCGGTAAAATAAAGCAGCATTGGATTATAACCCATAACATAAAATCAATATTTATGACTCAGTATTGATCTAAGTAAATGATTGAATGAATGAATATACTGCTTGGAATACTTCATTAGCGTGGCTTTATGCCCTTGGAGCCTCTGCTTGTTGGAAGTCCTTCAGACAACATTGATGATGATGAAGTTGCTCAGTCGTGTCCGACTCTTTGCGACCCCGTGGACTGTAACCTACTAGGCTTCTCCGTCCATGGGATTCTCCAGGCAAGAATACTGGAGTGGATTGCCATTTCCTTCTCCAGGGGATCTTCCCGACCCAGGGATCGAACCCGGGTCTCCCGCATTGGAGGCAGACGCTTTAACCTCTGAGCCACCAGGGAAGCCAATATTGGAATAGTTAAATAAGTGGGAGTTGGGAGTTTGGAGTCAGACTTGTTGGATTCCAGTCCTGGCTCTGTCACTTTGGCTGTGTGACCTTAGGGGAGACCTTAAGCTTAACTCTTTTTTTTTTGTTTGTAAAATAAAGGTTATAGTATTGTCTATGTCATAAAAGAAATACGTGAATGTATATATGAAGTGCATATGCAAATAAAATGGCATCTGGTTCTCAATAGAATGTGTGTACATAGTCTTACTGTATTTGATGCAACAAAATAAAAAATTTGAATTCTCAGTTGGAATTCCTTGTGATGAAGTTTCCTTACCCCCAAGCTTCTTGAATAGTTAAAAAAATGTTTATTGAATGCCTAGTTTGGTGTAAACACTTGCCTTGTTTATAATATCTGTGTATCTTATAAAATAAAGATAATAAAAGTAATTATATTTGGTGTTAATAAAAATATCATGTCTTAAGTGACTGAAATACAGTTGAAAAGCAAGAGCTGTTTAGTATACAGTTCACCTCATGCTTGTTTACAGATGGTTCATCGCCAGGATGAATTACCTGAACTTTGATTTCTCAGACTTCCTTTGGTGAAGAAAGGCCTTCTCTGTTACCACGCACACTGGTTACTGTGTTCACCCCCAAAATGAAAACTGACTTTTAGTATAGGAAAACTGAATAGAAAAATCAGTTTTATAATATTGGCTGGTTATAAATGTCTCTTACTTTTATTCTCAATAATAAACTCTCACCATTACTTTCGTAATAATGGACAGTTAACTATATGCAACTGATAACTAAGTTATCTCAGCTCTTTGTGAGAATCTCTATTTTTCGCAAATATCTATCAAATAAGTTAATGTTAACTTTTGATGAGGAATAAACTGAATTGCTCAAGATTTTGGGCCTGTGGATTCAGTTCTGTAATTTCCCTTTTACTGGTGCATATATTTCTCAGCTATCTCACTCCCTGAAAAAGGTAAGTGTTTTCATGAATTTAGCTGTGAAAGTTGTTAGTCACTAATTCTTCAGTAAGAGGAATCTTTAGCTTTGTTGTCAAATTTTTAATTTGATAAATTGTCATTAATTTAGATTGGGTTCTTTTCACCAGAAGACTTGTGAAATATATTAGGGACCTCTAACATAGCCTAACATAAAACAATTTTTTTAAAAATTACCATGTGAAAGGTCCACTGGCGGCTACCTCAGGAAGTATTTCCTCCCTTTTGGATTTTTTTGATTTAGACTCTAATTCTTAATTAACGGGAATTAAACTTGTTTGACTGGATGTCATGTCTGTGGTGTACACTACAGAACTCCCTATGGGCAGTTGTGCTAGTAATTTATTTTTTATTATTTTGATAAAATGCAGTTTGTTCCCTGTCTTGATGAAGATACTGTTCTAGGAAGCTGAAATGATTCTTGACCTAGAAGAAAGCAAACACACTGTAGTTGTCATCATCCTTGGAAACATACTTCATTTTGATATATATTCTGGTTTTATTGAGAAAGAAAAGTAAGGAAAGGTAAACATGGATAAGTACCTTTTCTTTCTCACAATATACCTATAAGAAAAGCAAAATATTTTATCTTTGCCATTTTAGAACTCTCTGGAAGGGCCATGATTTTTTAGCCAGGAGTTCTTCATTCCATTTAAAGTGCAGATGTAGTGAGTTCCCTGGGAATCCAGTGGTTAGGAGGTTAAGACTGCGCTTTCATCATGGTGGCCCAAGGACGATCCATCGTTGAGAAACTCAGATTCTGCAAGCCGAGTAGCAAGAACTGTCCCCTCCCCAGTCCACCCCCCACCCCCCCAAAAAAAACCCATGCAGGTGTAATTTTTGTCTCAGACTTTGATTTGGGGAAACCCTGGGTTTGTTAAATTATCCCTATGCTCTTACAGTAGGAACTGTCCTTTGGTTGAGCAGGTGCTTTCTGGCCTTCCTGTCAGCCTGTGTCAAGAGGCCACTGTCAGCCGGTGCTCTTTGAGGACAAGGTTTCTCCCTCTGTTTAGTTCAGTTCTGGGGCATAGTGGCTTTTTTAGCTTTTCAGTGCATATTCAGTGGTGAATGGAAAGTGTAGGTTCAACTATAGTATTTAAAGAGTACCTAATGAATTAGTTTCCTCCTAACTTGCCATGTGTAGAGTGACCAGATACCGTTCAAACCTGGATACTTTGGGAAGTGAGGAGAGAATGTTGGTAATTATGTTTCGGACAACAGGCATAAAATTGAACTGTCATGGGCAGACCCCCTCATAGGATCACTCTTGGCTCTTTGTTTTATCATAGCAGAGTCTGTGGTAAAGAATTGGGTGGTGAAGAATTGGGGCTTTTGAGTCACTGGTAATACATCTGAGTTCTAATTCTAGCTCGGGCAAATTATTTAACCTAACTAAAATGGGAATACAGTTTAAATTACCATGAGGATTAAATGAGCTAGTATTATTAAAGCAGGAGGCCGTCTATGGGTCGCACAGAGTCAGACTCAACTGAAGTGACTTAGCAGCAGCAGCAGCGGCAGGACAGAAAAGCCCCTCACGCTAGTGGGCTTCTATTCAGTGATAGGTCCCTTGTCCTCCTCTCATCAGGCCATAACGAGAGTTGTACTTCCAACTGAGGCTGGCTTTGAAAGTTTTTTTTATGGTTAAGGTAATGTGAAAGATTTCAGTGAATGCAGAAATGTTTTTTGGCTGAGCCGTTGAGTTTATTTTTTGTAAAAGTTGTATAATTATGGCGGGCAGGAAATAAAATGCCTGTAGAACCTAATTACTCTTACTCTTTCAAAGCATTCATGAGAAAAAAATTTTACCCTGATTATTTTTTGTAAAATTGCTAAATGATATCTTAATAGATTTTAATAGTTTATAAAATATAAACTATATAATGTTTAATAGTAATGGAAAGACGTTGCTGGTAGTCTTTATTTCAGCTAAATGGAATGATACAAAGATGTTTTATTGGTTAGGGAAAAAGTGATCTAAATGAGAATTTTATTAAATTTCTTGTCAGTATATTGTACAGATTATGTATTTTGGAATTTGGATTATTTTCCCCATGTTTTTTATATTCTGCAAATTTAATCCATTTTAATTATTTGTGAATTTTTAAAAAGGAAACTAAAGAAAAGCAGTTTTTGTTGTACTTTGTGCATTAGTACAAGGCTCCACATTGTGAACCAAAGAGGGGAGTATTCACGTACTAAACATCCACTTACTTCTGATATTGCAAATGATTTCTTACTTAGTAAACAACAGAAAATAAGGGAATACAGAAAGACCTAGGGTAAAGACCAGTCACAGTAATAGCAGATCCAACTAAGAGAACTAAGAGACATGGGAGTTACTTGGTTGGCCCATTTAAGTAAACAGTAAATTGTTGCTGCCTGTAAAATATTGGAGAATTAGGGAAGATATTTCAACAGTAAGGAATACTGGTTAAGCATAGCATATGTTAATGGGAACTTTTAGTATCTGTGTTACCTGGTACTGCTGCTGCTGCTAAGTCACTTCAGTTGTGTCCAACTCTGTGTGACCCTATAGATGGCAGCCCACCAGGCTCCCCCGTCCCTGGAATTTTCCCGGCAAGAACACTGGAGTGGGTTGCCATTTCCTTCTCCAACCTGGTACTGGAGAAATCAAAAAATACTTTAAGGGCAGTGTCTANGCTGCTAAGTCACTTCAGTTGTGTCCAACTCTGTGTGACCCTATAGATGGCAGCCCACCAGGCTCCCCCGTCCCTGGAATTTTCCCGGCAAGAACACTGGAGTGGGTTGCCATTTCCTTCTCCAACCTGGTACTGGAGAAATCAAAAAATACTTTAAGGGCAGTGTCTAGAAATTGAATCCTAATCTGAAGAGCAAAAGGGAAAGTGTAATGAAGATCTTCTGGAGTAATTCTGAGTGGCCTTGGAACCCAGCAGAATCTTGGTAAAGCTTTTGTGTTAGAATTTGCACCTTTATTTGGTGTGGATATGGCAAAGAGGGCTACTGTGTCTGACTACATAGAGTTTGCAGTAATACCCTTTCTCTGCAGACTGTTAATACTGTTGCAAACTGATAATGAATGAAACCAAGCAAAGAAGGACTGACTAGTTTTTTTTAATGCAGAAGTTTTTAATTTTGATGAAGTCAGTTTATCAATATTTTCTTTTGTAGTTAGTGCTTCCTGTGTGCCCTATCTATTAAGTTTTTACCTACTCCAAAATCACAAGGATATGTTCTTATGTTTTCTTTTAGCTTTATCGTTTTAACTTTTTTTTAAAAAATCTGATTTGTCTCTCACATCACTTTTGTGTATGATATGAAGTGTAGGTGTTTGAAGTTCAGTCTCTCCTCCATATAGATCTCCAGTTTTTCCAGTACTATTTGTCAAAAAAAACCCCCTTCCTTTCCCTATTGAATTGTTTAGTGACTTTGTCAAGAACAGTGTGACTGTATAAGTATGGATCTCTTTCTGAACTCTCTTCTGTACTGTTGATTTGTCTCTCCTCTGCCAATGCAGCACCATCTGATTACACTGATTTCAAGAGTTACTGAAAGTTTCAGTGAACTCCCAACTTTAGACGTCTTTTCTAAACTTGTGTGGACTATTCTGCATCCTTTGTATTTCCATATAAAGTTTAGATTGAGCTTGTCAGTCTCTTCAAAAACTGGGATTTGATTGAGAAATCGATAGATGAACTAGACAATGTACATGAAGGATGTTATAGTAATACATATATCTGACAAAAGAATGATATCTGTGATACATCAAGGACTTCTGTAACTCAGTAATAAAAAGACTGAAATTTTCTGAAATGTGGTTGGAAAACCTTAACAGACATTTCACAAAGAAATTTACACAAATGGCCATTAAGCGTATGAAAATGTACTCAACTTTATCAGTCATCAGGAATGTACAAATTAAAACCACAGTGAGATGATAGTATAATACAAAGTGTTGACAAAGATGGGAAGCAACTAGAAAGAACTCTTATTCATTGTTGGGGCGTGGGAAGTGTAAAAATAGTAGAACAACTTTGGAAAGTTGTTTGGTGGTTTCTTTTAAGGATAAACATGAAGAGAAGCTAAAAAGCCTCTTGATGAAAGTGAAAGAGGAGAGCGAAAAAGTTGGCTTAAAGCTCAGTATCCAGAAAATGAAGATCATGGCATCCGGTCCCATCACCTCATGGGAAATAGATGGGGAAACAGTGGAAACAGTGTCAGACTTTATCTTTCTGGGCTCCAAAATCACTGCAGATGGTGACTGTAGCCATGAAATTGGAAGACACTTACTCCTTGGAAGAAAAGTTATGACCAACCTGGATAGTATATTCAAAAGCAGAGACATTACTTTGCCGACTAAGGCCTGTCTAGTCAAGGCTATGGTTTTTCCTGTGGTCATGTATGGATGTGAGAGTTGGACTGTGAAGAAGGCTGAGCGCCGAAGAATTGATGCTTTTGAACTGTGGTGTTGGAGAAGACTCTTGAGAGTCCCTTGGACTGCAAGGAGATCCAACCAGTCCATTCTGAAGGCGATCAACCCTGGGATTTCTTTGGAAGGACTGATGCTAAAGCTGAAACTCCAGTACTTTAGCCACCTCATGAGAAGAGTTGACTCATTGGAAAAGACTCTGATGCTGGGAGGGATTGGGGGCAGGAGGAGAAGGAGACGACAGAGGATGAGATGGCTGGATGGCATCACGAACTCGATGGACGTGGGTCTGGGTGAACCCCGGGAGATGATGATGAACAGGGAGGCCTGGCGTGCTGTGATTCATGGGGTCGCAAAGAGTCGGACGCGACTGAACTGAACTGAACTGAGCTGAACTGATATACCTACCTATAACCTAGCAGTTCCATTCCTCAGAATTTACCCAAAGAGAAATGAAAACCCAAATATCCATCAGNGGGAGGCCTGGCGTGCTGTGATTCATGGGGTCGCAAAGAGTCGGACGCGACTGAACTGAACTGAACTGAGCTGAACTGATATACCTACCTATAACCTAGCAGTTCCATTCCTCAGAATTTACCCAAAGAGAAATGAAAACCCAAATATCCATCAGCAAGTGAATAGATAAATTGTGATTATATTCATTCTTGTAATGGAGTCTGATTCAGTAACAAAAAGGAATGAACTGTAGTAACATGGATGAATCTCAAAAACACTCAAACTCTCAAAGAATTCAGATACAAAAGTATACAGTATTTGTTATTGTTTAGTCACTCAGTTGTGTCTGACTCTTTGTGACCCCATGCAGTATGATTCCCTTTATATAATAAATTTCTAGTCTTATAGTGGTTCAAGGATTGTTTGGATTCAAATCCACATTCCCCATTAAAGTGGTATGAACTTGAGCAAGTTACTTAACATGTAAGCCTTTGGTTCCTTATCTGTAAGTGGGATAATAATAGTAATCTTTTTAAACAAAATTATCCAGTAGTTCTCTGTACTACTGTTAGAATTCTGTAAGAACCCTCCATATGATATTTAAATTTGTATAGTGTTACAAGTAATTTTTGCTTAAACTTTTTTCCTGTGCAGAAATGGCACATTGTAACATTTATTGAGATATAATTTCTGGTTGATAAAAGTCACCATTTAAAATGTATAAAGTTTTAGTGTATTCATTGGTTTTAATATATTCACAGAGTTGGCAATAGTCACCTCAGTGTCAGAATCTTTTCATCAGCCCCCAAAGAAACCTGTTTGTTATCAGTCACATTCCATTCCCCATTTGTTGTTTAGTCACTAGGTAGTATCTGACTCTTTTGAGACCCCATGGACTGTATCCCGGCAGGCTCCTCTAGCCATGGAAAAAGCCAGGCAGGAATACTGGAGTGGTTTGCCATTTCCTTCTCCAGGGGATCTTCCCGAGCCAGGATTGAACTTGTGTCTCTTGTGCCCCCTGCTTTGGCTGGTGGATTCTTTACCGCTGAGCCACCAGAGAAGCCCCTGCTTAACCCTGTCCCAGCTTCCTGTCCCACACAACCACTGGTCATTTTTTGTCTCCTGAGGAGCTGCTGTTCTGGATACCTCCTAAGTTAATCAAACAATATAAGGGCTTTGTTGACTGGTTTGTTTACTTAGTATAATGTTTTTAAAGTTCATCTGTGTGACAGTGTCTGTTAGTAATTATTCCAACTCTTTCTAATGCCAAATAATATTCCATTGTATGGATATACCACATTATCCATTCATCAGTTGATGGACATTAGTGTTGTTTCCACCTTTTGGCTGTTATGAATATTACTATGAAGATTTAAGTCTTTACTTTTTTTGCAGACATATATTTTCATTTCTCTTGGGTATACCTAGAAGTGGATTTGCTGGGACAAAGGTAAACATATGTTCAACTACTTGAAAAACTATCAGACATTTCCTAAATGGCTGCACCATTTTACATTCCCGCTAGCAGTGTACGAAGGTTCTAGTTTCTGTATATCTTTGCCAATACTTGTTATTATCTGTCTTTTCTATTATAATCATCCTAGTGGGTTTTATTGTGGATTTGCTTTATATTTTCCTGGTCTCTAATGATGTTGAAGCATCTTTTCATGTACTTTTAGCCATTGAAATATCCTCTTGGGAAGAATATTTATTCACATCCTTTTCCCATTTTGAATTGATTTAAAAAATTGTTTTGGGGATTGCCAAACAGCGTGGGGGATCTTACTAGTTTTCCTGACCAGGCATGGAACCTGCCTCCACTGCACTGGAAGTGCAGAGTCTTAACCACTGGATTGCCAGGAAAGTCCCCTTTGTCCATTTTTAATTTGAGTAGCTTTTTATTACTGTGTTTTAAGAGCTTTGTAAAATATTCTGGATATCAATCAATTCCTTATTGGATATATGATTTGTAAGTATTTTCTCCTATTAGTGAATTTTCAATTTCTTGAGAGTATCCTTTAAAGTACTAAAGATGATAAGTCAATTCCTTATTGGATATATGATTTGTAAGTATTTTCTCCTATTAGTGAATTTTCAGTTTCTTGAGAGTATCCTTTAAAGCACTAAAGATGATAAGTCCAGTTTATCTGTTTTTCCTTTTGTTGCTGTTGCTCTTGGTGTATTATCTAAGAAACTGTTACCTCATCCAAGGTCGTGAAGATTTTTTCTCACATTTTCTTCTAAGAGTTTTATACTTTTAGCTCTTAAATTTAGGTTTATGATCTCTTTTGAGTTAATTTTTGTGTGTAGTGCAAGGAAGAGTTCCAGCTTCATTCTTTTGTATGTTGCTGTACAGTTGTCATTGCGTCATTTGTTCAAAAGGCTGTTCTTTCCCCACTGGATTATCTTGACACCCTTGTTGTACATCAGTTGACTCTGAATGTAAGGGTTTATTTCTGGACTCTCAGTTGTTCCATTGATCAATGTTTCTCACTTTATGTCAGCACCATATATCTTAATAACTGCTTCAGCTGTGTGGATAATTTTAAAATCAAAGTATGAATTCCTCAACTTTGTCATTTCAAAGATTATTTTGGCTGTCCTAGGTCCCTTACATTTCCGTATGAATTTTATTTTATTTTTTATTTACTTTTTTCGCTGCACTGTGGCTTACAGGATCTTAGTTCCCTGACCAGCAATGAAACCTGGACCACACCAATGAAAGTGTTGAGTCCTAACCACTGGATCACCAGGGAATTCCCTGAATTTTAGAATCAGCTTGTCTATTTCTTCAAAAAAGGCAGCTTGGATTTTTGATGTGTATTGTTGAGATGTTAAATCATCTGATCCATGAACTGTGGGATATTGTCATTTTTTTAGTTCTTTTCATTTCTTTCAACAGTGTCTTGCAGTTCTTTGGTTAAGTGTGTATTCTTTTTGATGGTAATGTAAATGGAATTATTTTCTTAGTTTTTCTTTCAGATTGTTCATTGCCAGTATATAAAAATATAATTGATTTTTGTATATTGATCTTGTATCCTACAAGATAACTGAGCTTGCTTATTCGTTCTAATCATTTTTTAGAGCATTCCTTAGTGTTATCTACTCTTTGTACAAGATCATGTCATCTGTAAGTATAGTTTTACTTCTTTCTTTTCAGTCTGGGTGCCTGCCATCGCTCGCTCCCTCCCTTCCTTGCTTTTCCTAATTGCCCTAGCTAGAATTTTCAGTCCAGTTTTGAATAGAGGTTGTGAAAGCAGACAACCGTGTCTTGTTCCTGATCTTAAGGGGGAAGCGTTCTGTCTTTCACTATTAGGTATGGTGTTAGCTCTGTTTTGTGTCAGTGTCCTTTAGCAGGTTGAGGGAGTCCTTCCCGCCCTTAAAAAAAATTTTTTTTAATTTTTTGGCAGCACTCTGTGGCCTGTGGGATTTTAGTTCTCTAGCCAGTGATGGAAACTCTGCCCCCTGCAGTGGAAGCATGGAGTCTTAAACACGGCTGTCAGTAGTGAAGACTGTTCCTAGTTTGTTGACTGTTTTATTTTGAAATGGTGTTGGATTTTGTCAAATCATTTTTCTGTTTCTGTTGAGATGATCAAGTGGGTTTTGTGCTTTAATGAGGTGTAACACATTGATTCGCAGGTATGACACCAACTTTGCATTCCTAGGATAAATTCTACTTTAGTAATTGTGTTTAATTCTTTTTATATATTGTTGGATTCTGTGTATGATGCAGTTAACCCTTGGAAAACATGGGTTTGAACTGCATGGACTCATATGTGGATTGTTTTTCAATAACTGCATACTGCACCGTCTGTAGTTGGTTGAATCCATAGATGCAGAACTGTGGATATGGAACCTTAGGTACAGAACAACATGACATGAATTTTCAACTGCGAGGAGGGTCGGTGGCCCCAAATCCCCATGTTGTTCATGGGTCAGCTGTATTTTGTATCTATGTTAAAAGGGTTATTAGTCTATGTAGTCTTTCCTTGGTATCCATGGGGGATTGATTCCAGGATCCCCTGCAAATACCAGAATTTGTGGAAGTTCAGGTCCCTTCTATAAAATGGTATAGTCAGCCCTCCATATCTGTGGGCTCTGTATCTGGGATATGAAGGGCTGACTTGTACTTTTCTTGTGATATCTTTGCTTGGTTTTAAAAATCAAGGTAATGCAAATGTCATACTACTACTACTAAGTCGCTTCAGTCGTGTCCGACTCTGTGCGACCCCATAGACGGCAGCCCACCA